>CAUYUJ010014630.1:117696-170196 GCA_963575745.1 Prorocentrum cordatum
CCTCGGGACCTCGCCGCCCCCTGGGGGGCTTGCGATCTGCGCAACCGTCGCCACGTTCGTGGGCTCCTGGGAGGCCCAGCGGAGTGGGGCCCCACGCGGATCACCTCGGGACCTCGCCGCCCCCTGGGGGGCTTGCGATCTGCGCAACCGTCGCCACTTCCGTGGGCTCCTGGGAGGCCCAGCGGAGGTGGGTCCCACGCGGCTCACCTCGGGACCTCGCCGCCCCCTGGGGGGCTTGCGATCTGTGCAACCGTCGCGACTTTCGTGGGCTCCTGGGAGGCCCAGCGGAGGTGGGTCCCACGCGGACCACCTCGGGACCTCGCCGCCCCCAGGGGCCCGGGGGCTTGCGATCTGCGCAACCGTCGCCACGTTCGTGGGCTCCTGGGAGGCCCAGCGGAGGTACGTCCCACGCGGATCACTCGGAGGTACGTCATACGCGTTTCTTTCAACGCCCCCGTGTGTCCATGGTGTAGATTAGCCGTTCCTCTTCTTGCTGCGCTCTTCTGAAGTCACTGCTGGGTGCTCTTCTTGCGCACTGCGGGTCCTTCAGAATGCCAGTCAGCATTGAGTGGTCCTGAGAATAACCGCCATGTATAGAAAGGGTTGGGTACATCACAGGGTAACTGGGGAAACTCGTCTCGCGGCTGGGCCCCCCAGCCGAATCTCGGGAGCGCCCCTCATGGATGTTCCCCCTGGAACCGTTCCAGGGTAATTCTCCATCTGGCCCCCCCCATTGCAAAAAGCGTACTGGGAGATGAGCGGGTGGGGGGGCCAGCCCCCAAAGTCGTCACTATCCAAATAGACTCTCTCATCCCACCAGCCCTCTGGGCGTAAGTGGTCTAACGATATCGTTCTTTGCTATTCCAAAACCAATCTTCCCTTCGGGGGAGGGGTACCCTCCCGATCCCCTCACAGGGGTTGCTGTTGTTGGGAGGTGGTCGCGGGTCGTCAGAGGGTCCTGTTTCGCCCAAGATGGCTCCAAGAGGGCCTCCGATGCTCCAAGATGGCCTCCAAGATGCTTCAAGTTAGCGCAAGATTGATCAAGATGACATCCAGTATGCCTCCAAGAGGCCCCAAGAAGGCCACAAAACGATTCTAAGTGCCCTCGGAGACCCCCCTGGACCTCCCCGAGAAGCCAAAATCATTCAAAACCGTAATTAGGAAAAGATGGTTTTTGTTTTCTCACCGTGTCGCTTCCGATGCGTTTTTGAGGCCTGGAGATGGCCCTAAAATGTCCCAAGAGAGCGCCAGGCAAGATGGCCCCACGAGCGCCCAGAACCGCCCTAAGAGTGGCCCAAGAGCGCATCAAGAGGGGGTGTTGAGGGCCCCGGGTGGGGGGGGCCTAGATCGGGACCTCCCCTCCTTTGATCGATAGCCTCGAAGATGGCCCCAAGAGGCGCTCCAGGGCTCCCGAGAGAGCAGCAAGAGAGCCCCAAGAGGGCTCCAAGAGGACCCCAAAAGGGCCCCAAGACGGCCCCAGGAGGGCCCCAAGACCCTCCAAAAGAGCTCGAAGATGGTTCCAAAAGGCGATGTTGAGGGCTCCTGAGGGGGGGGGGGGCGCCCGACATCGAGGACCCCTCCTCATTTGATCAACGCCCTCCAAAAATGTCCCCCAGATGTCCCCAAGATGTTCCAATACTCCAAGATAGCGTCCAAGATGGCTCAACGCCCTCCTCCCCCTCCCCTCATTGCCAACTCTGTTTCACTGTATGTGTCTCGTTTCCCATTTCCCGTCAGCTCTCACAGACAGGGCTTCTGAATGGGCTGGGCCCCCCAGACCAATCCTGGGAGCGCCCCAGATGGAAAATCACCCCAGAAACGTTCCAGGGTGTTTTTCCACATGGGACCCCCCTAGCGCAAAGGCGCTCTAAGGATAAGCGGGGGGGGTGTATCCGAGCACGCAAAATCATGTTCCCAAATACGATCTCTTTTGGGGGAGCGTTTTCTCGCGGTTGCCCCCCCGGCCCACTCTCGGGAGCTCCCACAAGGATTCTTATCCGCGGAACAGCTCCAAGGTGATCTTCAATCTGGAACCCCCTATCAAAAGGCCTCTCCGAGATAAGCGGGAGATGTACCCCAGCCCCCAAAGTCGACGCATTCCAATTGCGCCTTTTCTCGCGTCTGGGCCCCCCAGCCCAATCTCGGGACCGCCCAGATGGATTTTCACCCCCGAATCGTTCCAAATGTTTTTCCATATGGGACCTCCCCAGTGCAAAAGGCACTCTCGGGGATAAGCGGGGGGTGTTCCCCAGGCCCCAGTCGCCATTTCCCAAGTTGGTTGTCTGGTCGGGGAGCCGTTTCTCGCGGCTGGGCCCCCCGGCCGAATCTCGGGAGTGCCCCCCATGGAGTCTCACCCCGGAACCGTTCCAGACTGTTTGTCCATCTGGGACCCCCCTAGCACAGAAGGCGCTCTAAAGGATGAGCGGGGGGGCGCCATGAGGGAGCGGGGGGGGGGTCTGGGCAAGCTCCTTCGGAAGGTCAACCACTACCCCTTCATACACATCCCACCCAGAGCTCCCGCCACAGACCCGTCAAGGCCCAGAAGCTCTCAAGAAGCCCCGCAGCACTGCGAAAGCCTCCTCAGGACACCATCGGGCCACGGCGGAGAGCGCCAGAGGCCCTCCCGAAGGCTGGACTCCGACCAGCAGGGCAGGCCTCAGCGAGAGCCCCCGGGCCAGCAGCAGGGAGCGCCAGCGTCTGGGCTGCAGGCTGGCCCCTTCCGTCCTCGTCGACGAAGCCGTTGATGAACGTGTTCTTGACCTGGCGGGAAGGCTGTGCCAACGAACAGTGGAGCCAAGACGACGGAGACTTGCGGCGCAGCAGGCTTCCGTCAGGCGCCCTGCGGCCGTGCCCGCTGCTCGACGCGGGGGCGGGAGAAGGACGGCGACGGCGGCGCGCTGCCTCTCTGGCCTGACAGGCCCCCGACTTCGCGCATCGCGCCAAGCGACGCACGATGCGCGACACGCGAGTATCCTCGCGCCCTCGCTCCTACGGGCCGCCCGCCCTGGAGACGGCGGCGCCCTGCTTCCTCCTCCTCCTCCTCCTCCTCCTCCTCCTCCTCCTCCTCCTCCTCCTCCTGCGCCTCATGCTGGCCCCTTCTGGGGCGGCTTCTGGGGCCTTCCGTAGGGACCTCCGCGGGATCCTCCGTGGGGACCTCCGTGTTGACCTCCGCCGTGGGGACCTCCCCAGTGGGGGCCTCCGCCAGGGCCTCCGTGGGCACCTCCATGGGGAGCTCCGTGGAGACTTTCGTGGGGACCTCCGCGGACCTCTGGGGACCACCAGACGCTTGTCGTTGTCGCCGTCGCCGACGCCGACGACGACGGACAACGGACGGCGGGCGACGTTAGCGATGGCAACGATGGGCAACCACAATGACCCGACGGCGATGATCGATGGCGATGGCGGCGACGACCAGCTGGACGACGACGGCCATGAAGAGGAGGACGGAAGGAGGACGGAGACAACTGAGACGAAGACGATGACGACGACGACGACGACGACGACGACGACGACGACGACGACGGCGGCCTCGACGACGGCAACATCGACGACGACGACGGCGACAGCGGCGGGTCGGCAGAAGGCTTCAGGGGGCCTGTAGAGGCCCACTCAGGTGGGCCGTATTAGGACTAGCGGGGGCATGTTGGACCCATCAAGCATCGATCCTGTCTCCGCCTCCTCCTGCTCCTCCCCCTCCTCCTCCTCCTCCTCCTCCTCATCATCATCATCATCATCATCCTCATGCTCGTCCTCATTCCGATCCCAATCATTTTCAATATCCTCCTCGTTATCCGTCTCTTCCTTACTGCCACCATCATCGGAAGCCGTGTGCTCACCATCACCATCATCATCATCATCATCAGCAGCAGCAGCATCATCACCATCATCAACATCAGCATCAGCATCAGCATGAGCATCAGCATCAACCTTATCATCATCAGCAGCATCATCATCATCATCAGCATCAGCATCAGCATCAGCATGAGCACCATCATGATCATCAGCATCGTCTGAATCATCAGCAGCAGCATCACCAACAGCCTCATCATCATCAGCACCATCATCATCATCATCATCATCATCATCATCATCATCATCATTATCAGCAGCATCACAGTCATCATCAGTCTCGTCATCATCATGAGCATCATCATCTTTATCCTGACCATCATCATCACCAGCAGCATTGTTGTAAACATCATCATCAGAATCACCATCATCATCATCATCATCAGCATCATCATCACCGCCACCATCAGCGGCAGCAGCATTGTCAATATATCAACATCAGCGACCTCATCAGCACCGCCGTTGCCAGCATAATCATCGTCAGCAGCAGCATCATCATCACACGCAGAATCAGCATCCTCAGCCCCATCATCAGCGTCACATAATCATCCTTAGCAACAAAATTACCATCGACTTCATCATCACCAGCAGCAACAGCAACAGCATCATCCTTGTCATCAGCATCATCAGCATCGTCGTCATCATCAACATCATATTCATCACCATCCCATCATCGTCACCGTGACCATCATCATCCTCCTGATCATCATCGTCATCATCATCATCCTCATCATCGTCATCAACAACATCATCAGCGTCGTCGTCAGCGTATCCTGCTCGGCTTGATCCTGCTCAGTCTCCACCTGGTATTCGTTATGAACACAACCAATATTGCCATCATCATCATCATCCTCAGCATCAACAAAAATATCGTCAGCAACATTACCGTCATCATCATCATCATCCTCAGCATCATCCTCATCATCCTCATCATCATTATCATCATCATCATCGTCAGCGTCATCGGCATCATCAGCATCAACATCAGCATGACCATCACCATCAACATCACCATGGCCATCATCCTCATCATCGCCATCATCACCATCACCATCACCATCGCCATCGTCATCACCATCACCATCAAAATCATCATCACCACCACCATCACCATCATCAGCATCATCATCCTCATCATAATCATAAGCATCATTAACGTCATCATGATCCTCATCCGCATCTTCATCATCATCATCATCAGCATCGCCATCGTCATCATCACTATCATATCAACATCATCATCATCATCATCATCATCAGCATCATAATCGTCATCGTCATCACGACTATCATATCATCAACATCATCATCACATCAGCATCATAATCACCATACTCGACATTGTCGTCGTCATCGTCATCACCATCATCATCATTAGCATGATCAGCATCACCATCCTGTTCATCCTGCTCTTCCTTACCAGGCTCGTCATCGCCATGATCATCATCACCATCAGCCGTAGCATCAACACCATCATCCTCATCCACATCCTAATCATCACCGTCGTCATCATCACCTTCATCATCACAGTCATCGTTCTCTCCATCAGCAGCATCCGCCGCATCAGCAGCATCATCATCAAAACCATCAGCATCAAAATAATCATCATCGGCATCGTCGGCATCGTTATCGTCGCCGTCAGCATCATCATCATCAGCATCGTCATCACCGCCACATCATCAGCATCAGCATCAGCATCAGCATGGTTAACATCCCCATCGTCATCCTCATCATCGGCATCTGCACAATCAGCATCATCATCATCATCAAAATCATAAGCATCAACAGCATCATCCTTATCCTCATCCTCATCTTCCTCATAATCGTCATCATCATCATCATCAGCATCATCATCAGCATCATCATCATCTTCGTCATGGTCATCATCAACAGGAGCATGAGCATCACAATCACCATACTCGACATTGTCGTCGTCATCATCAACATCACCATCATCAACATCATTAGCATGATCAGCATCACAATCCTCACCATCCTCACAATCCTGTTCATCCATACAGAGCTCGTCATCGCCATGATCATCATCACCATCAGCAGTAGCATCAACACCATCATCCTCATCTGTATCCTAATCATCACCGTCGTCATTATCACATTCATAATCACAATCGCCATCGTCATCACCAGCACCATCAAAATCACCATCACCACCACCATCACCATCATCAGCATCATCCTCATCATAATCAGAAGCATCATTCATTATCATCATCCTGATCCTCATCCGCATCTCCCTCATCATCATCATTATCATCGTCATCGTCATCATCACTATCATATCATCATCAGCATCATCATCATCTTCGTCATCAGCAGAAGCATGAGCATCATAATCATCATACTCGACATTGTCGTCGTCATCATCCCCATCATCATCATTAGCATGATCAGCATCACCATCCTCACCATCCAGTTCATCCTTACCAAGCTCGTCATCGCCATGATCATCATCACCATGAGCAGTAGCATCAACACCATCATCCTCATGGGCATCCTAATCTGCACCGTCGTCATCATCACCTTCATCATCACAATCATCGTTCTCTCCATCAGCAGCATCAGCATCATCATCAGCATCATCATCAAAACCATCAGCATCAAAATCATCATCATCATCATCAGCATCATCGGCATCGTTGTCGTCGCCGTCAGCATCAACATCAGCATCGTCATCACCGCCACCAGCATCATCAGCATCAGCATCAGCATCATCATAATTAACATCCTCATCGTCATCCTCAGCATCGGCATCTGTACAATCATCATCAGCATCATCAGCAGCATCAGCATCAGCACCAGCATCATCATCAGCATCAGCATCAATCATAATCGAGTCGTGGTCAGTTTCATTAGAAACATGATCATCGCCACCATCATGCTCCTGCTACTCCTGCTCCTCCTCCTCCTGCTCCTCCCTCTGCTCCTCCACCTCCTCCTCCTCCTCCTCGTCCTTCTCCTCCTCCTCCCCTTCCCGGGGAGGGCTTCGCTCAAAGTCCCTTCAAGACCTCTCGGATGGCATCCCAACCCGCTGCCGAGCTGTATCCGACCGTGGCCACGCAGGGCCCCCCGAAGGCCCCCATGAAACGAACACCGAGAAGCCTGCCGTTCTTCGCCGCCACCCTGCGCCGGCACTGCGGCCGGCGCTGCACCCCGCCGACCGCCGACGGCTGCAGCCGCAGGCTGGGGCGGCACCCCCGACGTACGATAACGGGCGCGACGGCTGCAAGCGGACTGCTCCAGATGTCGTATACCGTAGCACCCCGCAGTCTCAAATTATGCATTGAACCCGCCGCAGGCGCTGATTTTTTCGGTAAAGCAATGTGGCTGGATCGCGGGGTGGGTCGCGGGTTGGTCGATTTCGTATACAATAGAAACTAACCATCGCTCGGACGTTCATTTCCCGTGCATGTGTCGATTTCGTGCGCGCATTCTCCCCACGATGCTCCAGGATGCTCGATGGCCCTCGCCGAGAAAAAGGTGCACGCGTCCGAGCGATGCCAAGGAACGGAAGGGGGTCTGACTGAGGGAGGGTCTGATTTGAGCGGTCTCTGAGGGTTCCAGGGGGGGGGGGGGGCTGAAGGCCACCCGCTCGCAGCTGGTCTGGGGGAGGTCTAAAACTGCCCGTCTGGGAGGGTTGGGACCCCTCCCTGTATTACCAAATTTCGAGCACGCGAGGCGCAATCCCAAACCTCTGACGTCCCGAACCCTCAGAAGTCTCCGGACTCCGCCGCCCTGGGACCCAGTCCGCCGGGCAGGCTCGCCACACTGTGTGGTTTTCGTGTTTCTTCTTCTGCGGCTGCGGAACCCAAGAGGCGGCTACCGGGGGGCCAACAGCGGCAGAAGAGCGTCCGCCTTGATTTAGGTCGGGCATGTCCCCCTGCAGGCGGATTAATCCCAAACTATTTTCTGGACAAGTTTGGAATATTCCTCCTGTAGAGAGGGACAGGCCCGACTTAAGCTTTGATGCCATGCTGGCGGATCAAAGACTGGCCCGCCACCCTGGGCGATGTTTGCTCTTCTCCCACGAGCCTGGAGTCCAGAAAGCGGCCCACGGGGGCCGCAGGCGGCAGGAGAAGGGTCCGCCTTGATGCCCTCACGCCGGCCGTTCGAACATGGGGTCCCGAGGAGTGGGTCCCTGAGGCCGCGGTGCATCCACCCCTGGACCCCCTCCTCCCCTTACATCCCCATCACCCAGGGACCTACATTTGAGCCGCCTATCACGACACGGGGTCGAGGCCCGCCTCCTCAAACTCCTCCTCCTCCTCCTCCTCCTCCTCCTCCTCCTCCTCCTCCTCCTGCTCCTGCTCCTTCGCTGCGCCTCCTGCCTCCTATGCCTTCCTCGCCGCCTCCTCCTCCCCCTCCCCCTCCTCCTCCTCCTCCTCCTCCTCCTCCTCCTCCTCCTCCTCCTCCTCCTCCTCCTCCTCCTCTCCTCCTCCTCTCCTCCTCCTCCTCCTCCTCCTCCTCCTCCTCCTCCTCCTCCTCCTATGCCTTCCTCGCCGCCTCCTCCTCCTCGAGGCCGTTCGCGTCGTCTTCTTCCTCCCCGTGGCGCCGTCGGCCTTCACGCCCGGCAGCGTCGCCAGCCCCCCGAGCGCTCCTGGGTGCAGCGCCTCCTGCGGCGGCAGGCGGTTGGCCTCGCCGTCGCCGTCGCCGTCGTCGTCGCCGTCGCCGTCGCCGCCGCCATCGCCGCCGCCGCGGCCGCAATCTGACGACCCGAATTTCGGGTTGGGGGGGGGGTAATGGGTTCCATGCGTGGTTTTTCGATGTTCCCCGACCCCCCACCCACTGGAAATGGAGGGCAAATTGAGGCCTTCGGGTTGGGTTGGGGTGGTTTGGTAGGTGGTGACAGTCGTCGTCGTCGTCGTGGTGCCTCGTCTCGTCGTCGATGCCGTCTTGGTTGGCCCTCGGGGGGGCCTCCGGAGACGTCGCCGAAGATGGACGAGGCAGCGAAGGATGCGGAGGGTGGGAGAAGGAGAGATGTCGCCATGCTCCTGCATTGTATGATCCTGGCGAAGCCCGTCCTGGGCCCAGCATCATTCTCTTCCGCTTCGTCCTCCACCTACTCCTCCACCAAGTCCTCCAGCTCCTTCCCCTCCTCCTCTCTTCCAACTCCTTGTCATTCATTATCCCCCCCTCCTCCTATTGTCCCCCCTGATCCTTGTTTCAGTTCATCTCCTCTCCTCTCCTCCCTTCCTCCTTCTGATGGATCCCCCTGCTCATCTCCTTCAGGAGAGAAGGCACGAGAGCGTGGAAAAGGTGGAAGCTGGATGGAGGAGTGCGATGGAGGCGGGTGGTCAGATGAGCAGCGATGAGGACGGAGGCGGCAGGAGAACGGAGGCAGTCAATCACCAGGAGGCGCGATAAGGAAGAAGGTCAGCGACGGTAGACGCGGGAAGACGATGGAGTAAAAGGGTATGAAAGTGGCAAGCATAAAGGGGGGTCGTCATCTACATCATCATCACCATCAGCATCAGCATCATCATCATCATCATCATCATCATCATCATCATCATCATCATCATCATCATCATCATCATCATCACGCCCTGGCGTTCAACGGGCAGGGCTGGGACACGACACCGCCGACTATCAATACGCGGACCCGCTCGCGGAGCAGGTCCACCAACCTAGTCGAAGGAAGCTCGTGATCAACTACGACGCCAGCTCCACCATCATCCAGACTTTCGTCACATTACTCGCTCATGTCCACCGATGTGGCTCTCTGCCTGCCCAGGCGTTCACCAGCCAGGCGGTCGCCATTGGAAAAAAAGAGAAAAACCCGACTGGCAACGTGATTCAGGACATCCATGCATGCGTACGTTTACGTCACTGGTTCGACCATTTTTGGCGATTATATCTCAGAATAGGACTCGTACAGTATGGAACCCAATTCGACCCACCGCCGTGGGCCTATGGAGGCATTCATTCTCGCCGACGCGAATCACTCATGCTCATTGCTAAACTATTGATATGGAAGATGAGATCCGCCAGAATGTCTTTTCTCGCTAAGTCGTACGACATGCGGAATGCATTCGCGACAGGCTCCCACGAGCGACTGGTTGCCGCCCACACACTCCGATGCGAAGATGAGCATTTTCATCCCCTCCTTGAGCAGCACCGACACGAGGCAGTAGTATTGCTGCAGGCGTCCGACGCTAGCATAGCTCTTCGACCAGGGACGGGAGTCAACGGGAGGGAGGATGGGCGACTCAAACGAGCCTGAACTGTTTATGGAATCATGTTATCCACTAGTGAAGCAGTGGCCCCAGGAGATGGCACAGGTCCAGGGAAACCCGTTCCAGGTACACTGCCCTTTTACTGGTGAAGAGTTTGATGCGCATCTTGGAGCTTTCATTGACGATCTAGTCAAGATCCTCTTGGTGCCAGACGGCACGGCCCTCCAGGCGCTGCTGATTGATAAGATCGACAACAACGCGCTCTCCCAGGCCCTCGAGGCTGGCGGCTACGCACAGAACATCAGTAAGCAGGACACCCTGGTCTCACTGGGCACCCATGGGGCTACGAAGGAGGCCGAACGGAATATTCCTGGGAACGCAGTCCAGGACTTGATTCATCTCGGAGGATATGTACATGTTGCCAACAGCAATCGTCGTGAAGTCGAGGCCCGCATACAATCAGGTAAAATCGGGTGGAGCCGTCTGGGCGACTACTGGTACTCTGGAGGCCCTTGGAAGGCCAAACGGCTCGCGTTCGTGTCCAACGTCGCGGGGAGGGTGTGGTCTGGCCTCGAAAGCTACGTGTTGTCCCCTAGAGAGCTCCACAGACTCGACAGTTCGTTGGCTCGCAAACTACGGTCAATGATGAGAGGAGCAGCACATCAGGAGGATGAGCACAACAATCATCGGTCTATGTCTACCCGCCAAGTGTTTATTAAATGGCAAGTTGCACCGACTGCCATCGAGCTACTCGTGCGCAGGCTCAGCTGGTGGCAGAGCATAATCCGATCGCACACGCATCATGCATGGCCAGTTTCTCGCTTCTTTTTTGGAAGATGCAAGTTCGAGCAGCAGGCGTCCATAAGCAACCGCCCCGTCAGCGCTGGAACCCTCAATTCGCAGGGTGAGATCTCCGCAGACCCGAACGTGCACCCGTGGGCCACACAGCTCGCGGACGATCTGCTGTGCCTGTCGTCCCACACGACCGGCGAAAGCTTTCAGGAAGCGTGGCAGCCTCGAGTTGTAAAAAACCTGTGGGGTGACGAATGGGTTCGAGAGGCCTTCTTAAACTGTGACGTTCGG
Organism: Prorocentrum cordatum; assembly: GCA_963575745.1. Classification (NCBI taxonomy): domain Eukaryota; class Dinophyceae; order Prorocentrales; family Prorocentraceae; genus Prorocentrum; species Prorocentrum cordatum. The sequence continues at coordinate 128,823 of CAUYUJ010014630.1, forward strand.
GCTCTCAGGGCTTCTTACTGGACGACTCAGTGGGCTCCCCCCGAGGCCAGCGTGATCACCTCCTCTCTCCCCTCGGCGGCAACATACGACGAGACGGACACTGACGACGAGACGAACCGCCCCTTCGTGTGCAACATCGAGTCATGCCAGAAACGGTTCGGGACGCTCAAACAGCTCGTCACACACCAAACTAAAGCTAAGAGCCTAGGACACGGTATGCCAGCGGTATTGACTACCCTACAGATCGACAACAAATGTGTTGTGTGCCAAACTACGTATCCAAATCAAGATCATGCAGTTAGACACCTACGACGAGCATGGCAAGCAGGCAGATGCATTCCAGAACTTACTCATCATGTATACCCCTGGATACCAGCCACATGTACTACATGCCCTCTACGGGACTACGCTCTGGATCATGCATGCCAACAGGAATATCATGATCAGCAAAAACTTCGAGCTCACGTCCTGGGACATGTCCCACCGTCGCCATCGGGTTCCATGCTCAAGCCTGTCGTCAGAAGGCTTACCGCGCGCTCGGCCACTCCGAGTGCTCCCCCGCCGCGCCCCGCGCCATCCAGCTGCCGCCCATCGCCTGCCATAGAGGACACCCCTGCGGTACGCGCTGCCATTCGTCAGCCGGTGGAACGCATCGTGGGCAGCGACCCTCGCAGCAGACCCAGACGCCGACCACTTCGACGGCTACGAGAGGCACAGCGCCCAGCAGCAGCAGATGCAACATCTACGCGGCCAATACGAGTGGCTACTGTCTCCTCTACGCCTACTCTTCCTGCACTTCCTCATGGACCAGGCGATGACGCCCAAGCCGAGAGCGCCGTGGCGACTTCCGCTGGACTCCTCCCTGGGCTCGAAGGGCTCTGGCACCGCCTCCAGCGCCGCGCCAGGCCAGAAGGCGACAAAGGCCTCACGTCCGCCAGGCCCGCCGCCGCCGTCGCAGAGGCGATCCCGATCGCCACGAACGCCCAACAAGGTGGACGAGGGAGACATCGGCGAGGACAAGAAGCTGCCGCTCCAGACGACGCACGAGACCAGGCTGAAGCACAGCATCAGCACGGACATATACACGATGAGCAACGAGCACCCAGTGATCACAGCCATCACGCAGGAGCTCGAGGGCTACAAGCACACCCTGGACTCCCTCAAAAAGAGCGGCACCCTAGAGGACAAGAAACGCATGCAGGAGATAGGGCCGCCAGCTCCTGCCCTCGCGCTGGCGGCCTTGGAAGGACTGCACAAGTGCGACGTGGGCGGCACTATGAAGAAAGCCATTCGGAACTACCTGCTCCGAGCGGACCCCGAGGATATCGAGGCGGAGGCGGAGATCAGCAAGGAAGATCTCCTCGACGTCATCTCCATTGTGCGTCTGGAGAAGTGCCACGACGACACCAAGACGAAGCTGGTGATCGGCGCGCCCACGTGGGAGGGCCGAGACCTGATCAACCGCGCTCTCGCGGCCGAGGGCCAGGCGGTCCACCACAGGGGCGTGGCCGAAGGACACGCGGACTGGCTCGAGGAGGAGGTAGACCACGGGACGAAGACGCCCGAATAGTGAACCCGCTCCTTTGCCAGAGCGAGCCTGCACGGCACAATGCAAGCACAAACGGAGAGGACACAATCCAGCGCCGTGTTATTTTTGTCCGAGGCGAAGCCCTCCCTGCTAGCAGTAGCACGGTCACGGTCACGTACCCTCCCGCCTCCGACGTGCCTCCACCTCTCCCCACTGCCGTGCCTGCACAAGCAGAGGAGCTACGTGAGGTGGAGGCCCCACCTGAGTTCGATACAATCGCCGAGGATGAAGCGGCCGAATACCTTTTCAGCTAGCATCCAAGACGTTGCTTGGCACGCGCAGCGCAGGAAGCCCCTCTGCGCAGCACCCTGGCAGCGTGGCTCACGCGGGGCAGTACGAGACAGTTGGCTCTCTGCGACGGATCATTAAGTATGGATTCACTGTACGCCACATCTTACCATCAGATGTTGGTCCTGACGTCGAGAAAAATCATCATCATCATCCTCATCATCATCATCATCATCATCATCATCCTCATCATCATCATCATCATCATCATCATCATCATCATCATCATCATCATCAGCATCATCATCATCATCAGCATCATCATCATCATCATCATCATCATCATCAGCATCATCATCATCATCATCATCATCATCATCGTCAGCAACAGCATCAGCATCATCATCATCATCAGCATCATCATCAGCATCCTGATCATCAGCACAATCATCATCATCATCATCATCATCATCATCAGCATCATCAGCATCATCATCCTCATCAGCATCATCATCACCATTTTCATCATCATCGTAAGCATCATCAGCATCACCATCATCATCGTCATCGCCATCATCGCTCTCGTCATCAGCAGCATCAGAATTACCATAAATATAATCAGCATCATCATTGGAATCGTCAGTACAGCCGTCGCGGGCAACAACTATATGAACGGTACCATCATCACTACCAACATCACGGGGACCAGCATCATCAGCGTAACAACCATCAGCATCAAACAACTCATCATCATCATCATCATCATCATCATCATCATCAGCATCATCATCAGCATCATCATCATCATCATCAGCATCAACATCAACAGCATCAGTATCAGCAACATCAGCATCAACATCATCAACATCAACGTCAGTTTCAGCATCGCCGGCATCATCGGTAGCAGTATCATCAGCATCACCATCATCATCATCATCATCATCATCATCATCATCATCATCGTCATTGTCATCGACATCGCCATCATCATCATCATCATCATCATCATCACCGTCATCATCATCACCATCATCATCATCCTCATCATCCTCATCATCATCATCATCATCATCATCATCATCATCAGCATCATGCTCCCCCTCCTCCACACGCTCGCCGACCTAATCCGCCTCCTAATGTGTCTCCCTCCTTTGCTTCCCCTTGCCTCCACCTTCTCCCCCTCCTCATCCTTCTCCTCCTCATCCCCCTCCCCCTCCCCCTCCTCCTCCTCCTCCTCCTCCTCCTCCTCCTCCTCCTCCTCCTCCTCCTCCTCCTCCTCCGTCTCCTCCTCCTGCTCATCATCATCCTGCTCCATCCTCCACATCCTAATCCTCCACATATTCTATCGTTTCCTCCACCATTACTTTCTCCTCCTCTTTCTCCTCATCCTCCCCCTCCTCGTCCACAACCGACTGTCTTCTTCATTGTGTGTATTGAGATTATGCGTATTGTTAGTGTCATGCTTGTAAAAACCATTGATAGTATGTTTCCTCCTCATCTTCCACATCCCACATCCGTCCTCCTCCTCCTCCTCCTCCTCCTCCTTCTCCTCCACCTCCCCATCCTCCACCAACTCCGCCTCCTCCTCATCACCCTCCTCCTCTTCCACATCCAATACTCCTCCTCCTCATCCTCCGCCTCCTCCTCCTGCTCCTCCTCCTCTTCCTCCCCCTTCAAGCCTCCTCCTTATCGCTCCACCTCATCTCTCCTCCCTCCTTGCCCCTCCGCCTTCTCCTCCTCATCCTCCTGCCGCTCTCTCCTCCCTCATCCTCATCTTACCTCCACATCGTCGTCCTCCTCGTCCTCCTTCTCCTCTTGTTCCTCCTCCTCCTCCTCTTCCTCCTCCTCCCCCGAAGACGGCAAAAAGCAGGGCGACGACGGGACGACGACGACAACAGCGGCGGCGGAGACGATAAGACCGTCGACGTGGAAAACGACGACGACCACGACGACGCCGACGACGAAGAACAGCGACGGCGACGCCGACGACGAGGCGGTCGACGACGGCGGCGACCGAGACCGACGGCGTGGGCCCGTCCTGCATCAGGGCGATGCCCGCGGCCGCTTTGCTCCGGTCGTCCCCCATCGGCGGTGCCGCGCGCGGCAAGTGTGCGCGCGCGCTTGCGCTGCTGCTCGAGAGGGCCCTGAAGCCTGCAGGGTGCTTGGCAAGCCTCCCCCCTCCTCCTCCCCTCCTCCTCCTCCTCCTCCTCCTCCTCCTCCTCCTCCTCCTCCTCCTCCTCCTCTCCTCCCTCCTCCTCCTCCTCCTCCTGCTCCTGCTCCTGCTCCTGCTCCTCCCCTCCTCCCTCCTCCGCCTCCTCCTCTGCTCCTGCTCCTTCGCCTCCTCCTCCTCCTCCTCCTCCTCCTCCTCCTCCTCCTCCTCCTCCTCCTCCTCCTCCTCCATCCGTTTTCCTACTATAATCAACTCCTCCCCGTCTCACCCCCAGACGTCCGTAGACCGGGTCTGGCTGTTCACCTGACTTCATCGCCTTATGGCAAGGGGGGTTCGAAAGACAGCTCTCGCCCTAGTGCCGCGCACATTCGTCTTACAAGTTTGCAGCGGTTCAAGGGTTCGCATGGCTGAAGTCCCAGGGACGGCTTCCTGGACCGATGAAGAATTGTCCGAATGCCAAAAGACACGAAGGGTCGTGGTGCTGCAATCACGGGAATGGTGGTCTGGCACGGATCAGGATTCTCGGGGCGCACGAATCACTTTGATTCGCGGCGTTGATTTAGGTCTCTTGATCTGTTTGATGATGACCCGGATCCGAATACAACTATGACGTGTTGATGTACTACCTGTTTCTGGTCCTGGCGAGGCATTTCTCCTTTTGGGGTGACTCTCTAGCGGCGCCTCTGGCGCCGCCCTCGGCGCGCTCCACGCGCGAGGGGGTCTACAGTCAGAGCTGATTGGAGAGGACACGCGAGAGGACACAAAGACCCTTCCGAGGGTCACATTCCCACAGGAATGCACAAGGCATGGATCCCGAGGCACAGGACACAAGTCGAGGACTCCTAGTTGGGGTCGGAGTAGATGGGGTCGGAGTGTCCCGCCGCATCGCCGATGCACAGGCGACGTCGGCGATGCATCGGCGACGTCGGCGCACAGGAAATCGGACTCCACATCGAGCCGCATCGATGATGCATCGGCGATTTGGCGCGATCCTCCGACCCCATCTACTCGGTTCCCATCTTGGAGGCCTAGAACAAGTGCACCCTTGATTTGGCAGGGTCGACCTACTAATCAGCCTCGACTGTAGCGCAGATCCAAGACATCCGCGCGGACCTCCAAAACATTTGCTTGCTTGTGCCCTGTGTTGTCCCTCATGGGGGGCGCGAGGGGGGCAGGCCCCACAAGAAGGCGCGCCGGCGTCTTGGAAGGGAGGGGCCTTCTTTTCAGGGGCCCTGGGACACACAAATAAAAACAAACAAATAGCAGGATCCCCCATATTTTCCCATATGTTCTGGATGTTCGTCTTCCCCCCACTGCCCATATTTTCCCATATCTTCCTGGGAGTCGACGATTAATTGTGTCTGTGTGTTCTTTCCCCTCTTGATTCTTGGAAGGGCCCCGGGAGCTTCTGATGAGGCTTCTTATAAGCCGGAGCGGACGAACTTCGGGCGCGGCCTAACCTACCCCTGGCAAGCCATCCCCTTCCATGACGTCACCCTCGCCTCTCAAGCTTCCCTCTGGCCGCATACATACGTCTTGCTTGGACCGAGGCGATGGGGACGTCACGGAAGAGGATGGTTTGCTAGGGTACTGTTAGGCCGTTCCTGAGACATGGCGGGCGATAGCACAGGGTAGGATTAGGTCGGGCATGTGCCCCTACAGGCGGATTTTGGACGACTGATAAAAGAAATTCAAACAAAAAATACCCAACATTACAAAAAAATAGTCCCCAGGCTATTTTGTTGACTATTTTGGAATTTTCCTCCTGTAGAGGGGTATGCCCGACCTAAGGATAGGATAGAGGATCAGCTCACGTGGCCAGTTTTCCTGGGACCTCCAAGCGCTGGGAGGCGCCCATGTATCGAGGAATGGGCCCGGCGGCGGGCCCGAAACCAGCTGCATGCCGCAGATTTTGCACCCCCCCTTTCCCTATCCTACCCGTAGTCCGTCCCGGCGTCTGAGGAGGCTTCTTATCTAGGGGCAGAAAATCCACCCCCTCAATAATCACCCCGACAGGCAAAGCCGTTTAGTAAACGCACCCAAAGAAGGAATCGAACAGAGCAGGGCTGTTCAGTAAACGCCCAGGGCCCCTTTAGTAAACGTAAATTGTCGGGTCTGGGTGGTTCTTCCCTCCTTGGTGATAGGCTGGAATGGCAGGAACTCCCAAACTCGAACCAATGAGTCGGATCGGCGATCGCCGTGAAGCGGATCGGCGGAAACCGGCAGCCGAGTCAACACGAGTCGAATCGGCGGAATTCGGCCTGCTAGCAGGCCTCCGTGGAGGAGGAGGAGGAGGAGGAGGAGGAGGAGGAGGAGGAGGAGGAGGAGGAGGAGGAGGAGGGAGGAGGAGGGAGGAGGAGGCGGAGGAGGAGGAGGAGGGAGGAGGAGGAGGGAGGAGGAGGCGGAGGAGGAGGAGGAGGGATCGGCAGCCCAAGCGGACTCCAGTGCCGAACCGAGGCGGCATCGAGGGAAGCCCTCGAGGCATCGGCACCGCCAGCGAGCCCCCGGGGGCACCGAGGCGAGCCCCGGGAGGGCCTCCAGGGAGGCCCGGGCCTCCCGCGCGGGCTCCCCCGCCCTCGCTCGGGCGGCGGCCCCCTCGCGCTGCCCCCCCGCGGGCGCCCTCGCCGCCGAGCCTTGGGGCGTGGCTCAAATAGAGGGGGTCCTTGATGGGGCCCGAGTATCGAGAGCTGGGCGAAGGCTGCTGAAACCGTGGTTGCTAAAACGGCCCTCCCGGAAGGCAAAAACAACTCCCCGGAATGAGGCGCGGCACGCGAAACAGGCAACGGGCTTCTTCCCGGAAGGACGAAGACAACTTCCCGGAGGTCAATTTTAGCAGCCACGGATTTAGCAGCCCTTGCCCGGCTTCCGAGAGTAGATGGGGTCGAAGGATCTCGCCGCATCGCCGATGCAGCGGCCATGCATCGCCGATGCATCGGCGATGCATCGGCCATGCACTGGCGGGGTCGGCGATGCATCGGGGACGTCGGTGTGGAGATAAGTGGGCCCCCACATCGAGCCGCATCGCCGATGCATCGCCGATGAATCGCCGACTCTGCGCGATCCTCCGACCCCGTCTAGGAGGCCTTGGGGGTCATGACTGGGGGGGTCAAAAACGGTCCCCTTTCGCGCCCCTTTCGGGCCCCTCCGGGGCCCCAGGGGGCTCGCTTGGGTACCGTTTGGGTACCGTTTGGAGCCACCCTCGCCACCCGCCCCCACTTAGGACCGCCCCATCACGCAACGCCCAAGAGCTGGTCCGTCGCCGCCGTCCGGGGGGCGGGGTCTCTGTCCTCGGGGATGCTCGGCAGGCGGTGGGCGCGGGCACGGCCCGAGCTGTCAGCAAGGGCGCACCGAGAGGGACGCACGGGGGGCCAGGGACACCTTGTTGGAACGTCGCTCATCCTCACTACCAGTGTTCACGGTAGTGTTCACCGGGTACATTTGGCCCCCTCGGAGGCCCGAATCGGTCCACGTGCGCGGCCTGCTGAGGTCCCAGAAGATCGCCCCCCACGGCGGCGGTGACGGATACACCCCCGCAACGGAAGCAAGGCTCTGGACGCCCGAAGAGGGTGCGGCAAAACTGGACACGATGCCCAACAACAAATGTTGTCAAAAACAAACAGCGGCCGCTGTTGGGCAGGCGGCCATGTGTCTCGACTGAAAACGAGGCCCGCGGCGACAACAACAACAAGTCCTGTCCAAAATGGAAAAAGCACTGCTGTCGGTCTGCGCACACATTCTTTCCGTACCCATTTCGATCGTCCCGAAATATTGGGGGGGGGGCCATCGGAAAGCACTTTGTTGCAGCTGAGGCACGACTTGGCATTGCGGGGGGCGTGCGAGGAGGAGGGTCAAGAGCAGGACGGGCAGGGAACTGGGAAGGCAGGCGGTACGCAGGGAGGAAGGACGGGCAGGAGAGAGGAGGGAGGCAGGCGGCACGCAGGGAGGCCAGAAGGCAAGGAGCAGGGAGGAAGGAGGGGTGGAGGCCATGAGTTGGTCGAGGCTGCCACCCAGGGCGAGCGGCACCAGGCATGCCGGGCGGGCCAGGGCCTCCTGCTCCGTGTCGTACTGCCAGAAGTCGTTGACGCGGTTGTTGCCGTCGTAGCCAGCGAAGATGTAGATGCGGTCCGAGTGCGACCTGCGTCAGCGACGGCACAGAAGGGTGATGTCCTTCCTCCTCCATCCTCCTCCTCCTCCTGCTCTTTGTCTTCGTCTCCTCCTCCAACTCTAACTCTTTCTCCTCCTCTCCTCCTCGTCTTAGATCCTCCTGCGCCTCCGCGGCCTCCACGCGTCCGCGCTCGCGTGCGCGCAAGCGGAGAGGCCTTCAGAAAGCCCCAAGAAGAACACCCCCTGGCCCGAGAGGCTGCGGAACCACACCGAAAATAGGTTCGACATCCAGCCTGGAGAGGCCAGGTACGAATCCGAAAGTTTGAACGCGGCGGATGCTTTCTCAACAAGGCATGCTCACGACCTCCCCCCTGCCTCAGAGGTCTCTGGTGGTTCCCGACATCTTCCAGAGGCCCACAAAAGGAGCAAGAAGGCTTGCACCACATCATCCTCCGACGCAGTCAAACAGAAGCACCTGATGTCCACTCCCTGGCGATTACCACGAAAATGACAGCATAACTTTCAGACTTGGGCTGTTCGGGCAAATATATTTGATCTGAGAAAACGAACAACAAAATCCGCCGACCCTGTCGGCGTGTGACAGGGGCTGTTCCGTCGCCATCGCCGGCACTGCCGCCGTCGCGTCGCCGCTGCCATCACGTCCCCTCCTTCCCCTGAGTCCGTCGCCGCTCCCTCTCTTTCCTTGGGCCCTCGTCCTCAAACACGCCGGCCAAAGCGAAATACACTGGCCCGTCCACAGCGAAATTAAGCAACGTTGTCATGAGACGAAGGGAAGCCCCTTCCCTTGGATCCTTCCCCGCGGAGGGGGGGGGTCCCAGCGGGGGGGTCCTGAGGGGAGGGGCCGGGGGGGTCCCTGGAAAGAATACCACCCTCCCAAGGCGTGTCGAGGGCCGAGGCCTCCAGGGTCGGCGGCACGGGCAGTAAGGCCTTAACAATCGAAGAAATACCCCGACCGACCCCCGACCCCCCGGCCAACGCCAAAAACACTCCAGCCAACCCTGGCCAACCTCGAGGGGCCCGCGCGGGCGCAGGCGCAGGCAGTGTGTGTGTGTGTTGTTTTGTGTGTGCTGGCCTGTGGCGACGCGGGTTCCGCAAGTGCTGGGCCGGTTTTCCACCATCGCCACAAGTTGGAGGGGGGGAGGAGGTGGAGGAGGAGGAGGAGGAGGAGGAGGAGGAGGAGGAGGAGGAGGAGGAGGAGGAGGACCCCCTCCCCCTCCTACCTATGGTGGTGGCGGTGGGAAGCAAGCCCTGCAGCAAGCGGTCAGGGAGGCGGGGGGCTGCATCCGTTGCGGACTGGGGCGCGGGGGCCCCGGCGGGCTCACGCAAGCAATGCGACATCGGTGCAGCGCGAGAGATGAGTGAAAAAGGTAGTGCACAATGACCTCTACCCGTCGCTGGACCGTCTGGTCCACTCGACGAGGGGGTAATGCAGGCATGGTGCGACAGAGGCGGCTCGGCCGGAGAACCGTCAGATCGTGAAGACCTTCAGGATGTGCTTGGAAACAGGCTCACCTTCACGACACTGCCACTGCCGACGAGCCGGCCATATGGAATATGGGAAATTGACCTGGCGTGTCCAGGTCCGGGATCAATCGCTCCAGAGCGTTCCGGAACGCTCTGGAACGCCCGCGGCGCCCGATACATCTTCCAAGCCGCCGGATCTGAGAGGTTTCCGATTTTGCCCGGTCCGATTTGGTCCTGGTCCCGGCGTCGTCCTAAACTGCCCTGGCCAATGTTGGCTGGATGGGTTGGCCAAACGGATGGCTGAGCTGGCCTCGGACCTCGCTCCTCGAGCCCCCGGCGCCTCGGCCCTCGGGCCGCGGCCCTCGCGCCCCGCGCCTCGCGCCCCGCGCCTCGCGCCTCGCGCCTCGCGCCTCGCGCCCCGCGCCTCGCGCCTCCCGCTGGGATAGCCTCGCGCCGCGGCCCTCGGCTGGCCCCCCCCCCCCCCCGGGGCGCGGCGGCGCCGCGGCGGCGCGGGCGCACACGACGACGTGGCGGTCGCGCGCGGTCGGCGCGTTGCCTGGCCGCCGCGGCGCGCGCCGGCCGCGGTGGCGCGCAGCGGCACCGCCGTGGCGTCGGCGGCGGCCCGCGGCGGCTCCCACGCCGCTGTCGACGCCCGCGGGAGCAGCGGCGACGACGGCAGCGGCACGCGTCGACGAAGGTCGCCGAGGACGGCGGCGACGGATGCCGACGGACGTGGGCAGGAAGGGCCGATGAACAAGTCGACGCCGATGTCGCCGTCGTCGTGTCGGATGCTGGCGGGCGTTCCAGGCGGCTCTCGTCGCCACGTTTTGGGCGTAGGTCGAAAAACTGTTTTCAGGATGAACCCTGGGAGGGCTCTGGCGGGATCCATCCTGGGCGGATTCTGGCCGGACGACGACGACAGTGACGACGACGACGACGACGACAACGAAGACGACGGCCGCGGCGGCGGGGGCAGCGGCGACGGCGGCGGCGACGACGATGACGTACGACGACATCGAAATCGACGTCATCGATCGGAGACCTCTCCTCGCATGGCCACTGGCGCCGAGATCGAGCGTGCCCGCGGCCGACAGATGCCGTCGTCGTCGTCGACGCCGAAGCTCGTCGTAAAGGTCGTCGTCGTCAACGTCGTCGTCGTCGTCACCGAATGTTGTCGGTGTCATCCTCCTCGTCCTCCTCTTCGTCGGCGTGGATGGAGGAAGGATGCGAAAATCTAGGATGATAATGATGTCCTGATGCGATTTGCTCAGGATACGTTCCAGGAATCCCGGAGCAAATCCGCTGGCCCCCTTGGGGGCCACCAGGCTGCGCGGATGAGGTTTCCTGCAACCTGCTCCAGTTCCAGCTTCCAGTCTCCCAAGTGAAAGTTTTGCTGTCTGCTTCCTGGTGTAATTTGTGTCTGCCAGCGCGAGGGGGTGGGGGGGGGGGGGACGAAAACGAGCCTGACCACCGGTCCCCCAGGATTCTCAAAAATGATCCTGGGGCCCTGGGACAGGCAAAATACGCCAGATTCGCGCCTCTGGGGCCGTAAGCCTCTTTTAAATTACACGAGATTGGCACCCCGAAGCCACGAGCCATCGAAAATTACGCCAGACCCACGTTCCCGAGGCCACTATCCCTAGTACATCACACTAGAGTCGCGATCCCTACGCCAGAATCCCTTGCAACTTGCCCCAGAGTCGCACTCCCGTGGCCAGAATTCTTGGTAAACTACATCACACCCGCGCCGACGCCACGATCCCGTGCAAATCACACAAGGTTCGCGCTTTCAAAACCAGATTCCCCCATGATTTGCTCAAAGCTGTGCGTTCGAAATCGGGATCTCTAGCATAACTACTCGTATGCAAAATGAACCCCAGATTCGCGCTCCCGAAAACAGATTCTCTGGCAAATTACACCAGACTCCACCGGGGAACGCTGCACACAATGCAACTGTGTGTTGAGAATAGCCTGAACATCTTAACATGTGTTGCTGATCCCTACCCTTCCCCGCATGGTGTTCCCAAATGTTTTCAAGACGGCGCCCAGACACCTCCGACCCAGCTCTGAGATCTCCCTTTTCATACAGAAACGCGGCCGGCGGCAGAGGGCGAAGCCCTTGCGGTTATCTGGCGGCCCTCTTTTCTGAATCCCGCGCGGAGCAGCAGGAAATCAAGGAAATCCTGGGCGTCTTGAACGTCTTGGACCGTATCGTGGCCAACTGAAGGGAGGGAGGCTGATGCGACGCGCGGCTTCGCAACATGCGTGCACACGGGATTCCACCACCTGCGCCACCGAGATCGGGGCCTCTCCCCCGACGGGAGCCTCCTTCGGCGGTGGACAAACCTCCCATTAGTAAACCTTCCCGTAGTGGAAACGGCCTGGGACCGAAACCGACGGACCTGGACCCGCAAGAATGACGGCCGTGACGCCCTCTCGCGAACCGAAGACGGCCAATTCCTTCATCGACGTGTCCCGGGTAGGAGGCCTATCCGCATCCGACTCCTCGCAGCGAGGGAGGACGGAGGGCGGGGCGGAGGGCGGGTTCGGAGGGCGGGACGGGGCACGGACGAGCGAGCGAGCGAGGCCGTGCCGACGGCTCCGTCGCTCCGTGCGGCCCGCGGGGCGCACCGCCTCCCCGCGCCTCCCCGCGCTCGGACGCCGCAGCGCGGCAGAGGCGATCCCCGCCCGCGCGCTCCCGGCAGCCCGGGGGTCGCGCGGCGCACGGATGGGCTGGCAGCAAGGGAGAGGGGGGGGAAGGAGAGAGGAAGGAGAGCTATATGCACATGCACCGATTCTGGCCAGGCCCATCCTGGGCCCAGGATCGGTGCGTACGCCCTCCCACCGTGGCCAGGACAGCATACGCACCGATCCTGGGTCAAAGATGGGCCTTGCCAGGATCGGTGCATGTGCATAGTTCTCTTCCCCCGAAAGGAGGAAGAGGGCGGCCGCAGGAAGCTGGCGGGGGAGGAGGGCTCTCCCCACGGAGAGGGTCTCAGGAGGAGCGGCCGCGCTCCTGGCACAGCAGGGAGACGCACTCCCCTCGACTGTGCCATGAAGACCTCGCGCCTGGAAAGGCTACCTGAAAGCATTGTCGAAGCCTGTTGATCCTCGAACGGTTGCCTGCGCTGTAATGTGCGACTGACACACTGCTGGATTGCAACCACATCCTACCTAGCACGCGGCCGTCCAGCGCATCAAGAGATGCTTGGCACAACCTCACTGCTACACTTCAAATCCTCATCCTGCTCCCCCTTCACCTCATCTTCACCTTCCTCGTCCTACTCCTATTCCGATTCATCGCCTTTTCTTCCTCATCCTTCCCATCCTCCCTTCCACACACGCCTCCACCTGCTCTTCATCTGGCCATTATCAGCCTCATTATCATCCAGCTCCCGTCCCCTCCTCGTGTCCCTCCTTCACACTCTCCCCCATCGCCCTCGTCTCCCTCCTCCCCTGGCAGACGAGGACAGGGGAGAGCACCGCGCACGCGCACGGCGCGGTGCGGGTGACGACAACGGCGACGACGACGACCATCACCATCACGACGGCGACGACGACGACGACGACAACGACGCCTACGACGACGAGGACGACGCCGACGCCGACGCCGACGACGACGACGACGACGGGAATGACGATGGCGACGACGACGACGACAACGACGCCCGCGAACACGACAACGAAGCATGTTCAGGGCGACGACGGCCACGGACGGTGGCCAGCGGCGACAGCGGCCAGGAAACCGACGACGGCAACCTCGCCGTCGCTGGGGCGACGGCGACAGCGAGGGCGACGCCGGCAACCGCAACACGGCGGCCGGCAGGATGGGCGGCAGCGCGCCCAGCACGGCGATCTGCGACCACTTGGCCGCCTGGCCGGCGGCGCGGAGATCGCGCGCGGACGGTGCGCCGTCAATCCTCGGCGGCGGCGGCCGCGCTCACAACAACGACGACGAGGCAACGAGGACAAGGACGACGACGGCGAGAACGACGACGACGACGACGACGACGACGACGACGACGACGACGACGACGACGGCGACGGCGACGGCGACGGCGACGGCGACGACGACGACGACGACGTCAACGACGACGGCGACGGCGACGGCGAGGACGGGGAGGATGGCGGAGGGCGCCCGCGCCCGCGGCGCCCGGCCAGAGGCCACAGAGTGGAGCAACGCTGGTCCCTCCAGCCAGACCGTGCAACCTGCCGCAGCTGGCCGGCCGGCAGGCGGCGGGTGCTGGAGCCGCCCCGCGCGGTTCCCCAGCAGGGAGCGACCGCGGGGGCGATCCGCCCCTGCCCCCGGGGGAGGAGCGGGAGCCGCCTCTCTCCGACCCCGCCCAACGCCTGCGAAAAAACGTAGCGAGTCTCCAGATTTTGAAACCTTCCAGCTGCGCCAACACACACACATGAAGCACGTGTCCGCACAGAGGTCGCCCAGCGCGTGCGCAACTGCCCGAATGCAGAGCAATGTGTTTTCGATGCCCTCCCGCCTCGGGATAAGAACCAACACATGCTCGCGAGGCCACATCAAAACAGGCCGCTCCCCGTGAATGTTCCGCGAGCGAGAGCCGCCTACTGCTGCGCTGAGGGCACCGCTTGACGTCGCCGCGGCATTGTCGGCGCCAAATGCAACTTCCATGCCTCGGAAAGTGTCTGAGAGCATTACTTCCATAGATCGAAAGGGACGGTCTGACCTAGGCCAGAAGAACATCCCTCAAGAAAATGAGACCCCCCGCCACCCGAAACACACAGCACATGCAAGGTCACCCTCCCAAAATGCACACACGGGCATCCAACAAACACGAAGGACATCAGGGTAGCCTCCCCGACCAATATCGATCTTGTGCCTCGGTCCGGCCGTGAGCGTTGCTCCGACCTTCCAGGCCTCGGAGAGCGTCTAAGAGCATCACTTCCACAGATCGACAGGTAGGCACAAACCACACAAGTGCCGTCGACCTTGAGGAGGAGGAGGAGGAGGAGGAGGAGGAGGAGGAGGTGAAGGGGGGAAGGAGGAGGAGGAGGAGGAAGAGGAGGAGGAGGAGGAGGAGGAGAAGCAGTATGGCACGAAAAACCGACAGCGGCGGGGGGGGCCCTTGCCAGGAGTGGCAATCCCCTTGTGCTTCTCGGCTCCTGCCCCAGCTTCTCGCCGCAGCGGACTGTGGCGCCTGCTCCTGCTCCCGCTGATATCTACGAAGAAAGGGCGAGGATAACATCGGGTAAGGATAAATCGAGAATCTCTGAGACAGAGCGCTCGTCGCGTCGTCGTCGTCGTCGTCGTCGTCGTCGTCGTCGTCGTCGTCGTCGTCGTCGTCGTCGTCGTCGTCGTCGTCGCCGTTGCCGTCGCCGTCGCCGACGCCGTCGCCGTCGCCGTCGCCGTCGTCGCCGTCGTCGCCATTCAGGGTCGGCGGCACCAGCCGTAAGGCCTTCGCAATATCGAGAGTCTCTGAGACCCGGCGGCTCTGGAGGATGTATCAGGCGCCGCGGCCTTCTCAGAGCGTTCCGGGACGCTCTGAGAGCGATCTGGCACGCTGTGAATCGGATCTCTCGTCGTCCCATCCCCGTCCGACCACCCCCCCCTCCTCCTGCTGTTAGGTCGGGCATGTCCCCCTACAGGCGGGTTTGGGGCGAACAGGGAAAAAAAGTCATTAAAGATTTAAGTAGTCCGAGAATGCTCAAGAAAATCGTTCCTATACTATTTTCTGACTGTTTTTGAATATTCCTCCTGTAGAGGGGCATGCCCGACTTCATCCTGCTGTTCTTCGTCCAGGGCCACGCAATCTGCACCGTTCCACGGCTCCAGGGCCAGGCCCATCCCGAACGCGCCCTCCTGGCCTCTGGCCAGGAGGCCGCACGAACACGGCTCCCTGGGGGCGCGGGAAGGGCCCGGCCAGGGGGCGGCGGACATGTACAGACTTAGGTCGGACATGTCCCCCTACAGGCGGATGCTGAACGGAAAATACAAAACATGGTCCAATAGTCCGAGAAATCGTCGCCAGGCTATGTTTAATAGGGGGCAAACGAACCTACCTCGCTTTTGACCACCCTCGCTTCCAAGAGATACCAAGCGATGCCAAACTGCAGCCTGTACTGGTCAGGCCGCTTGACGAGGAGGCGCGTGGTATGGCTTGGTTTTGCCTGGAAGCGAAAGCGGGGTAGGTAATTCACGCTCTGATTTAAACTATGTTTCAATCTTCGCCCGACGTAAACATAAACTGCGTCGCCCGATCATCCACTTCAGGATCAGCATCCCGCGCTGCTGGCCCTGGGAGCGCGACTACCACAGAAGTTGCCAAGGATCGTGGCCCTGGGAGCGCGAAGCCAGCGCAGTCTGCTAGGGATCTCGTGGCCCGGGGAGCGCGAGGCCAGCGCGATTCACAAGGCATCGTGGCCCCGGGAGCGCGGAGGCAGCGCCATTTCTGAGGGCCCGCGGCCCTCCCGCCCAACTTCCGCCCCTATTCTCCTCCTCCCCAAACTTCGCGCTTCGCGCTTCGCGCTCAACTTCGCGCTTCGCGCTTCGCGCTATACTTCACCAAGGGCTCCCAACTTCGCGCTTCGTTCGCGCTCTCGCGCCGCCCCCCCAAAGGGAGAAAAGGAGGACGAGGAGGAGGGGGAGAAGGAACGAGGACCGCGAAGCGCGAATAACTTCACGCCCTCGAGGGCGCGCTTGTTCACGCTCCCCCCGTAAGCCCGCCCCGCTCAAACACCGCTCGGGGTCGCGCCTGGCGCCAGCGCTCCAACCCCGCTCCGAGCGCAAGAAAGCGCTGGCGCCTCCGCAGCGCACGCCCAGCGCCGAGTTCAGAACAGCGCGTCGACGCTGAGCGGCGGGGCTCAAACACAAAACGTGCCTGGACCCATCCGGAACAACTGCGCTTCACGAGGCCGTGCGTTCGGGACAGACCTGAGCACGTAGCCGTCCAGAGGTGTCCCGACAGCACGCTGAACATGTCTCACCGAAGTGCCCCGCGCCGCGCACTGTGTCGCATGCGCTGCGGGCAACCCACGCGTCAATCACGCTGCGCGCACACAGCTCACGCGATTCCTACCACACCCCTCTTCTCCTTCGCCTGGCTCCGTGCGGGAGACCCGATGAGTGCGCGTCTTGGCAGGCTGGCCTTGAAACTGAACTTGTAGAAATCGTTGACACGATTGCTGCCGTCGTACCTGTGGCAGGGCGCGCGGTGGGCACAACAGGCCCGAGGCTGGCGGCGCACGCGGTGGGAGTAGGGAAGGGGCGGTCGTCCTCCTCCTTCTCCTCCTCCTCCTACTCCTCCTCCTCCGCCTCCTCCTCCTCCCTCTCCTCCTCCTTCTCCTCCTCCTCCTTCTCCTCCTCCTCCACCTCCTCCTCCTCCTCCTGTTGGTCTCCCGTTGGTCTCGGAGGCACCGTCACCGCGGTAGCAACGAAGCTGCAACAACAGTTCGGGTGGCAAGTGTGACTGCCGAGGCGGCTCCGTCGAAGCCCATCCCTCGGCGGCCCAAACCAACGGCACCGACCGACGAAGATGTATGACTCAAAGCTGGGGTCGGCGCCGCTCTTGGGCTTGGTTAAGCCTCCCATGGCGCGGCGATTGGCAGGATCCCCAGGATACGGGCCGAGAGTGCGTCCAGGCACCACAGCGCGAGCGCCACGCGACCCGACCCTCCATCCAACCTTAACCCGATGCGTCCTGTGACTGGTCCTGGCAACCTTGGGCGGCCTGCCACAAGGGGAAAAACATGGACCGCGGCCCGAGGCTTCCCCTTCTCGCCGCAGTGCAAACACGTAAACGAAGACTTGGCAACTTTCTGAAGAGCACGGTCCCTGGAATCAGGCACGAGCTCCAGGAGGCACGCAGTGGCCCGTTTGGGCCAACGGAACCGAGCCATATCAGGAAACGACCGAGAACTCAAACCATCCATCACTTCAGCTATCAGTCATGCTGCTTGTCGCACTCGCGGGGCTAAACCATTATAGCGATGCTTGGTATGTGGATTGCGGGGTTGGGCCCGAGCTACGACCGCGGGACTGGTGGAGGGGTGAGACGCGATTTTGCTCGCAGATATGTTGTCAATCCCCACGTCGGTAGCCAACCTGAAAATCAACTCCCAGAGCTCTGGGAAGACAACTTTTTCGAAGTCCTGCTTGACTGGGGCCCTTTCTTCTACACGTCTATGACCATAGAGCAATCGGTCACCACTTTCATGGGCGCAGCCCCCGCGAGACGGAGGCGCATCAGGAGAGCGTACACCTCCCCGCACCCACCAACCTGAACCGCATGCGGATGGAGGACGGGGAAGCTCGGATGGCGGGAGGGCGAGGGCAGAGGAGGATGGCAGAGGGGGCCAAGCGTGAGGGCGCGCTGGCTGGAGGAGGGGAGAGGGCTAGAGAGTAAAGGAGGGGAGGAAGAGGAGGAGGAGGAGGAGGAGAAGGAGGAGGAGGAGGAGGAGGAGGGTGGGAGGAGAGCGCCTCTGCCTCGGGCGCAAGGCCTCTGCCCCCCGCGGCCGGGATCCGCCCCGCTGCCGCGCGCGAGCGCGCGAGCGCGCCGCGCCCTCCCGGCGAGACCCGGACCCGCTCTCCGCGGCGTGCGCCGCCAGCGACGCGCGACCGCCGCGCGCCCCCGTGGCCTCCCCGCCGCAGGCGGGGCGCGGCAGCGCGCCCGGCGCCGCGCGCCGCTCTGCCGGAGCGCCTGCCGCCGCCGCGCGCCGCTCTGCCCGAGCGCCGCCGTCGGCCTCCGCCTTGTGCGGCCGCGGCGCGGCGGCGCCGCGCTCGGCGCCGTCGGCGGGGCCCCCGCGCCGGGAGAGCAAACAGCGGGGATGGACAGACCCCCCTTTAGCAAAACGTGGTTTTGTGAAAACGACCCGAGGCCCAAACCTGGCGGGCGCAAGCCTGGAAAATGACGGCCATGGCGCCCTCTCGAGAACCTGGCCGGGACCCGAGGCCGCTCTGCGCGCTCTGCGCGCCGGGGAGTGGGGTCTGGCGCCGATCCGAGGACTCCGCGCGGGCCTCCGGTGTTGCATGTCTCTATCACCGTTTGCTCCCCGACATGCAGCTGGGGCGCGGGCAAGCCACCCGAGAACGTGCTGGGCACTGCTAGAAGTACCCCTGGCCCAAGGTGCCTCCAGGACTTCCGAGGATGCCTCCACGGCCTCCAGAGCACCCCTCGCGAGGCGCAAGGGGCCCAGGAGCTCCAAGATGAAGCGAAAGCGGCGCGCACAAAAAGGGAAGGGGAGGGGGGAAGGCTTCTCAGAAGACGGCTGCTTCTTAGCAGGCGCCTGCCTTCCATCTGCAGATATTTCCCGAGCCTGCTAAGAAGCAGGGTTTTGTCTAAGAAGCCTTCCCCCCTCCCCCTGACCCCCGCCTGCGCGTGGCCGACTGGGGGCACCTTGGGCCAAGGGCACCTTTGGCAACCCCCGAGAACGTGCGTCTGGGGATATCTCTGGGCTCACGACCACCGCGCGCGCCTCCGGCCGACTGGCCGCGCCGGGGAAAAGACTCACGTTCACCGCGTCGTACCGGAACAGCGGGGCAGCTCTGGCGGCTGAACGGGGGACGCGAGGTGGCCAAACCTGGGCGCGTAACCCGCTGCCACCGCTTCGCGCTCAGCGATACCGCACCAGAAGGCCTCTCTGGCGAAAGATCACTCTTACAAGGTCGATCACACGACCACCGCGCGCGCCTCTGGCCGACTGGCCGCGCTGAGGGAGACGGTCACGTTCACCGCGTCGAACTGGAAAGGTGGGGCAGCGCTGTCGCCGGCGCGGTGCTGGAAGACCACCGAGAAAGTCCGGCCGAGGACCTCTCGATGATCCTCAGAGCGGGTGTTAGCGCCAGCGTGTGCTTGTCCACTGGAGCCTTTCGACACGACGAGGGCGACGTGGTGAGGGCTGGCGCAAGCTGCGCGCTGTCGGTGTAGCTTAGCGGGGCAGCGGGACAACGACACGCACACACACACACACACACACACACACACACACGCACGCACGCACGCACGCACGCACGCACGCACGCACGCACGCACGCACACACACACACACACACACACACACACACACACACACACACACACACACACGCACGGGCACACACACAAACAGTTGGCTAACACACGTCCTGAGGACCATCGGACCTCGTTGTTGGGCCCGTCCAAGCTCATGAGGCTCGGGTACACCACCTCCCCAGAGTCGACCGTGTATATCGGCTGCCACTCGGTCCAGTGGAGCGCATCGGAGGAGAACGACAACAAGATGCTCTTCCTCCACGCTCCGACCTCCCGGATCCTCCCGCCGGACTGCTGCACCATGACCCACTGCCCCAGCGGTTCGCACCACGCGGCGTCCCCGTGCATGTACCCCTGCGCAGGAGCAAGGAACGGCGACACCACCAACGCCACGAGCAGCCCAGGAGCGACCTTTTGTTGGTGTGGTGTCCCTGCTCTCTGGCGTCGCACTCGAGGCACCTCCAGCCTACAGCTCGGGGAAGCCCAAGGGAATCCCCTCGCCGCAGGCGAACCGCTGGTGGTGGCGGTGCCGCCGCTCCGCACTCCGACGGGGTGCGGGCGGGGCCTGGCCTTGGGGCACCTTGGGGAGATCTTGGGGCCCCTGGAGGCTCGGCGGGGTCGTCTTGGGAGGGCCCGCGGGGGCTCCTGCAGCCGATGATCTTTGGCTGATCTTTGGCTGCATATCGGGGGTCGCCCACAGACCAGCCGTTGCCGTCGCCGCCGTAGACACCGCCGCCGGCCTGCGGCGACAGGTCCAGCGGCGTGAACCTGCCGCCCCCCATGGCGGGCTCGCTGAAGGAGCCGTTGAAGTACTTGAGCCACTGCGCGGCCTCGCCCCGGCGCGCCGCGACCATGACCTCGGCGACGGAGGCCCGCACCACCGCGACTCCCTGGTCGGGGTTGCCGCCGCCGCCCGCGGCGGTGCGCTGCACTCTGCCATCGGCGTCCAGGTCGTGGCTGTCGCCGTAGTACACGTAGAAGTGACCGCCCTTGACCACGTAGCTCGGGAGGCCCATGTTCGGGAACCAGCGGGGGCGGCCATACTTCGAGCCGAACATGCTGTGCTCGTAGCTCAACTCGGGCTCGGCCAGATAGCCGAGCCACTTGAAGCTCTCGCCGCCGCCGTCTGAGTATGCCAGCCCGAAGCGAAAGTAGCACATCTCAGCAGCTGGCCTCGGATCGTGGAACTCCATGTGGATAAACATGAGGATGCCACCAGTCTCCCGATCCTCGTACACGTTGCCCGCCCACATCAAGGCCTTGCCCCCGTGCCAGCTGTCATCACGCACGCATGGCCCTTCGTAGGCGAATCCATCGAACACGGGGCATGGATAACTATCCCAATATTGAACTTCGGGGGGCGTAAAGGGGGGATAGAGGCCGAGGTGGGTTCAGAGGAAAATCGCCCTAAACAGCCCCTGGAATCAGGAAATGTCATCATCTGGCTGCGGTCTTTCACTAACCCAACCTTGGGATAACCCGCCCTCTGCGAACCCCCGAGAACGTTGCCAGTGACCAGCTCACCCACGTCCAGAGAAGATCCCGAGCTGGTCATGTAGCTCCAGGGCCTGCCAGGGATCCCGTCGATCTTCCCGCTCCCGCCGTCCATCCAGTAGCGATACCCAGAGCTGCCCTTGATGGCGACCAGACCGGCATCTGGGTTGCGGGCAAGATTTGTCTCGCTATCCACTGCGCCCTGGACTTTCTAGGGAGGGGCGCCAGATGGCCGAGGCGCAGTGCATCCACTGCGCCTCGGGGGTCTGGGGAAGGGAGCCCGAAACTCCAAGATGGAATGGACATGATGTACATCTTGCCCGCATGGGTAGCCCACCCGGTAGCCCACCATCTGGGAGCGCGCCAGGAGGACCCTGGGCTCCGAGACCGTCAGGTTCGGCCCCGGGGGTAGGCCCCCGCACGTCGCAGCGCCCACGGCGGCCGCGAGCAGCGTGCGCCACATTTCCCCCGCGCCGGCAACCGACGCCTGGGCACTCCACCGCGAGGCCAGCAGGAGCGGCGAAGGCGCATCGGCGGGGCGGCCCCCGCTCCAAAAGGACCTCTGTTGACGTGGAGCAAGCCGCCTCGGAACACGAACGACTGGCCAGAACGACCCTGGGAGGGGTGGGTTCCCGGGTGCGGGAGTATACCGATTCGAGTCGTGGCCTCACGCCACCTTCCGCAGCGTGACTCACACGTGCCCACACATCGATTTACATCACGTCTCGTGCGTTACTCAGAACCCAGTTCTGCACGTCTACCAAATCGTCTCGCGCCGTGCTTGGCATTCGTTCAGAAGGTTAGATGAGGTGCTCCATTCGGCTCCTAGATACGGTTGACCCACACATAATGCCAGACGTATGTACAGATTGTCGGCGCTAAGACAAAATAGAACCATAAACGAACAACAGCCAGCAGACAAAGTCAAGCAAGCGCGAGCAAGCAAGCGGTAGCAAGTAAGCGGGAAATGATGACATCGGGAAGCAGGCAAGCGGTCAAAAGCAATAGCAAAAAACACCTTGCGGGGCAACCAGGCTGGCTGCCGGATGAGGGTGTTTCGTCATATTATATACAGACGTGGATGCTTCCTGGAAGTTGGTCAGCAAGGAGGCGTGCTGTGCTTGGGTGTCCTGCGCGCTGGCCAACCTGCAAACACAATTGGGCGCATTTGGGCAAGTGGGGAACCGCAGAACCAAACGGGATTGAACGCGCGACACCCATGGCTGACAAAGGCGCACTAGCAGGGAGGGGGGTCCGGCGCCGATCAACAAAGACATCCGCGCCGCGCTCCGACAGCTGATGTCGACGCCGCTCCCTGCTCTTCGGAAGATGGAGACGACGATGACGATGACCACGACGGCGTCGGCGGCGACGGCGGCGGCAGCGTTGGCGGCGTTGGCGGCAACGACGACGACGACGACGACGACGAAGACGGCGGCGGCGGCGGCGGAGGGCTGCGCGCCCGCCGAAGACGTAGAGGCAGTCGCCGACCACGACGCCGGCGTGCAGCGACCGCTGGCGCGGCGGTGTGCCTCGGGGAGTCGTCGTCGTCGTCGTCGTCGTCGTCGTCGTCGTCGTCGTCGTCGTCGTCGTCGTCGTCGTCACTGACGGCGGCGGCGGCAGCGGCGCGTCAACCGCGGCGCGTCGACCGCGAGGCCCTCCTCGGCTGCTCTCGGCGGCTGCCCGGCCAAGGATCGGTCCGCACAGGGGGCGGGAGACCGGATCGAAGCTGACCGACTTTCGGGGAACGAAGACTATGGCATGAACATAAGAACTCGGAGGTCCGCGCGAACTTCTCGGATCGGGGCGGGACTGGAGGCGCCGCCAGGGGGCTCCATCGCGGTTCCGAGAAGTCCGCGCGGACATCCGAAATGTTATGTGTACGTCATTCTTCGTTCCCCTACGCATGACGACCTACCAGACCACCCCAACCTGACCCGAAGACCCAAGTTTCGGGGTGCGGTTTCGATGCTCCCCGACCCCCCCCCCAACTGGAAATAGAAGGTGTTTTTGGGCCTCCGGGGTGGGTTGCGGTGGTTCGGTGGGTGGTGACTGACTGCGCCCCGGATCGGGCCGCATCGGCACGGAGTCGGCATCGAGGCGGATCGGCCGCGCCGGGATGCGCAGAAGCGCCATGCGAGCGCCGGGCCGCATCGGGCCGCCCGGACACTGGAATCGAATCGGATCGGGCCAGCCAGAACCGATCTCGAATCGGATCGATCGGATCGATCGACATGGTCGGGGCGGAGGGGGCGCGACGGCTGTGGGGAGAGGGGGAGCTGGGCTGGCTGGCGGCCGAGGGGGCGCGTTGCCAATGCCGCGCGTGAGCGCCGAAGTACAATGGTCGGGGCGGGAGGGGCGCGCCGGCTGTGGGGAGAGGGGGGGCTGGGCTGGCTGGGGGGGGGGGGGGGGGCGAATTGCCAGCGCCGTGCGCGCATGCCGAAATAACATGGTCGGGGCCGGGGGGGGCGCGGGCTGGGGTGAGGGGGGGTTGCTGGGCTAGCTGGGGGGGATGGGAGGGCGAATCACCAGTGCCGTGCGTGCGTGCCGAAAATAAAATGGTCGCGGCGGAGGGGGCGCGCGGGCTGGGGGGAGAAGTGGAGCTGGGCTGACCAGTGGACGACCTTGCGTTGCAGGAGCCGTGCGCGCGGGCCGGTGGTCGGAGCTCCGGACACCCCGTGCAAAAGAGAAAATGCTGTTTGTCGCCTCGCCGTTTCGCGCGGGGTGCTGTTGAGCTTCGAAGTGGCCCCAAGGCGGCCCAAGAGGGCCCCAAGCGATGCCCAAGAGGCCCCACAGGCAGCCCCAAGAGCGCCCAAGAGCAGACCGAGGGGGCCCCAACAGATGGTTTTGAGAGCCCTCGAGGGGGAACCTGTATAAGGGACCCCTGCCTGGGCCTCCCAGAGACCCCCAACAGGGCTGGTGGGGATATTTTTTGGTCCCAGCCGCAAGCGAAGGCGCAGGCGGCGTCAAAGGTCGACCCGGGTTACGGGCGGAGCCTGATTACCCGGACTGGCGGGGATACTTTTGTTGGTTGGCGGCTCCTGGGCGACCGTCTAGGAGCGAAAGCGAGAGGTGGGGATACTTCTTTTTTTACAGCCGCGGGCGGAAGCGCCAGCGGCGGCGGGTAACGGTCGGGCTGCGGCCGCTACAAATTGGCCGAAAGCGCGCGCGAGCGCGGCCGGCGCCATGCGGCGGGTGCAAGGGTGCTGCAGCCCAGGGAGTCTGACGGCAACCAGCACCCAGGGAGCAGTAAGTACGCTGCCAAAGTGGCGCGATGCAAGACCCCCACCGCGTCAAGGATATCTGAACAGTAGGGAGTCTGCCAACCTCGGCGCGGGAATGGCGTACCAAGGGGCCCCAGGGTGTCTGCCATGCTCAAGCAGAAGCGACCGACGACACGCAAGCTGTCGCCAGACTGCATACCGTAGGAGAGGTTGGACTCTGACAGCGCCAGCGAACCGTCGCAGCTTCAGAGTACGCACCAACGCAGCCAGAAGGCGCGAAATTCGTGGTGTCTGTAACCGAACGAAGCACGTCAGGCCCAGGAGACAACCTCGAATAGATGCGTTCGCAAGCGAGCCATCAGGTAACATGATGTGACGCTATGCGGAAGGTACAACTGTCCCAATCCTCTACCAGGCACAAGTCGAAGGCGACTGCCAGCCGGAGATGAGAGCAGGGACGCGTACCAGGGAGCATCTAACGTGACGAGCATACACCGAGCCGCCTATCCTTGGTACCCTGGCGTACCAGAGTGAAGTGTAAGACGATGGCGTTCTGGGAAAGCTGTGCCGCCGCTTACCTGCTGCAGCCCAAGCAACAGCCAGCGGTCACGAAGAAGCCCAAGGAGTGTGAGTGCGGTTCTGGACAGTGACGAGGCGAAGCCATCTTTGCGTCGGTCACAGAACCGCGAGGCCGGGGGACGAAGTCCGACAGGGCCAGAGTTGAAAACAAGTACAGCGGAGCCAGGGGCCAACTATGGCCTGCACGCAACACGCCCCAGCGCTGTCATGCAGACGGTATTGCTGGTAAACACACTTGGGTCCAAAGGCAGGAAGTGCGTGTACCAGGGAGGGCGGCAGAAGGCCGCCACACGAGTATATGAAACGTAACCCAGGGAGGCAGCTGAAGGCTGCACAGAGTGTGGAAATCGGACGCTGCACCTGAAACTCTTGGGGATGGGGGGGGGGGGCTCAGTCGCCCCACCGTTGTCCCTTCTCGCCACGATCGTCTGGCCTGCCACCACCACGCTTGCCTCCTGACTGCCACTGGTCGTCGTGCCAGTCAGAGGTCCAGCCACTCTGCCAGTTGTCTCTCGCACCAGTAGCGCCAACCACAGTTGAAGAAGGCCCAACGCATCCAGGGACAGTACCGAGCAAGGAAGACACGAGAACCCAGCCTGACTGGCGGGCCGTCCTCACTGTGTGGCAGGCACGAGGGCCAGCGACGGGTGGGACCTTGGTTGTTCCTAGGCCCCATCGTGCGCCGAGAAGACCCAGGGAGCGTCCAGTAAAACCCAGGGAGGCAGCTGAAGGCTGCAAGCTGTACTGACACGTGTGAGGCTGCTGTTGCTGCAGCTGCAGCCCTGCTGCTGCGTCGGCCCGCTGGGTGCCAGCTGCTGCTGCTGCCGCTGCCGCTGCTGCTGCTGCTGCTGCCGGCTTCCAGGAGTGCCCTGCTGTTGCTGCTGTTGAGGGCGGGCTGTCGGGCTGGCTGCGGGGCTGGCGGCCGCAGGCGGCGTCCGCGGCTCCAGCTGCGGCCGCGGTGCTGGCGGCACCAGCGGCGCCAGCGGCGCCCGCGGCGCAGGGAAGCCCGGGGGAGGGGCCGCGGGCGGCGGCCGCGGCTCCCGCTGCGCCCGCGGCGCCAGCGGCGCCGGCGGCGACCGCGGCGCTCGCGACGCCCGCGGCGACCGCGGCGCCCGCGGCGCAGGGGAGCCCAAGGGGGCGGCCGCAGACAGCGGCCGCGTCACCAGCTGCGCCGCGGCGCCGTCGGCGCCAGCGGCGCCCGCGGCGCCCGCGGCGCCCGTGACGCAGGGGAGCTCGGAGGGGCGGCCGCAGGCGGTGGCCGCGGCTCCAGCTGCGCCCGCGGCGCCGGCGTCGCCAGCGGCGCCCGCGGCGCCGCGGCGCCCCGAGGCGCAGGGGGGCCTGGGGGGGGGCCGCCGCAAGCGGCGCCGAGGCGCCGGCGTCGCCAGCGGGCGCCCGCGGCGCCAGGGGGGCGGGGGAGCAGGCGGCGGCCGCGGCTCCGCGGCGCCCGCCCGCGCCGCGGCGGCGGGCGGCCGCGCGGCGGCTTCCAGCGCGGTCGGACGCCAGCGCGCCGCCCGCGGCGCCCGCCGCGCACAAGGCGCAGGGAGCGGCGGCCGCGGCCGCAGGCGGCGGCGCGGCTCCCGCGGCGCCCGGCGCCAGCGCGCGCCCGCGGCGCAGGGAGCCCGGGGGGCGGCGCAGGCGGGGCCGCGGTCCAGCTGCGCCCCCGGCGGCGCCAGCGACGCCCGCGGCGCCGGCGGCGCCAGCGGCGCTCGCGGCGCCCGCGGCCCGCAGCGCAGGGGGGCGCGGGGGGGCGGCCGCAGGCGGCGCCGGCGGCGCCCGTGGCGCCCGCGGCGCGGGGGAGCCCGGGGGGGGCGGCCGCCGGGGGCGGCCGCGGCTTCAGCTGCGCCCGCGGCGCCGGCGGCGCCCGCGGCGCACACGGCCCCGCCGCCGAGCCCCATCACCCGGGCACGAGCGCCGTACCTGAGGGGCGGGCTCGAGCCGAGACGGCTTGAGCCAGAGGCTACGGAAGAGAGGTGGGGATACGCGAAGCGTGGAGAATATTCTGGAACATCGAACAGTGCAAATACAAGAAGACATGCAAATAGCTGAGATACATACAAACCCGTACGTACAGCGCTTGTGCAGGACGGCCCGAATTTGTGCGGCACATGCATAATCCGCACCAGCCCACAAACGCTGGAAGAGCCTCTTCCCCGAACGCTGCGATTGAAGAGCTGATAGCAGACACGACATCTGCGATATTCCATCCCAGGAGGTTGGGAATAAGAAGCCAGCACCCATAACGCCGACACCAGCCAACAAATCACCCCTCGTGTCTCGCTCGCTGGCGAAACAAACCTGCTTCGAAGCCCGTACGTCCATGTACGCGTACGACCTTCTCCCGCTCCTGATGAGTTGAGAGGGAGGGGGATGGCGGAGGGGATGGAGGAGAAGGAGGAGGAGGAGGAGGCGGCGGAGGGGGATGGCGGAGGGGGATGGAGGAGGGGATGGCCAAGGGCGAAGGAGAGGGGAGGGGGATGGCGGAAGGGATGGAGGAGGAGGAGAGGAGGAGGAGGAGGAGGAGGGGAGGAGGAGGGTAGGAGGAGAAGGAGGAGCAGGAGGAGGAGGAGGAGGAGGAGGCGGAGGCGGGGCGGAGGCGCAGAAGGAGGAAGAGAAGGCAGAGAAGGAGGAGGAGCATGGAGGAGGAGGCGGAGGAGGAGGAGGCGGAGGAGGAGGAGGAGGCAAAGGTTGGAGGAGGAGGAGGCGGAGGATGGAGGAGGAGGAGGAGGAGGAGGAAGGAGGGGAGGAGGAGGAGGAGGAGGAGGAGGAGGAGGAGGAGGAGGAGGAGGAGGAGGGGAAGGAGAAGGAGGAGGAGGAGGAGGAGGAGAGGAGGAGGAAAAGGTAAGGAGGAGGAGGAGCAGGAGGAGGAGGAGAAAGCAAAGTAGGAGCTTTTCCAGCACAGGCCAAGAACACCAACAAGTTCACCTACTGCCAGTCTTGCCCATGCTGGCTGGCGGGGCACACACCCAAACAGAGAGGGAGAGAGCCGAACGAGAGCAGGACCTCCAGAGGAGGAGGAGGAGGAGGAGGAGGAGGAGGAGGAGGAGGAGGAGGAGGAGGAGGAGGAGGAGGAGGGGGAGGACCTCAAGAGGAGGAGGAGGAGGAGGAGGAGGAGGAGGAGGAGGAGGAGGAGGAGGAGGAACAGGAGGAGGAGGAGGACGAGGAGGAGGACCTCCGTCCCCAGCTTGCCCCCTCCCCCCATGGGCTCCCTCCCGCCCTCTCTCCCATGCCCCTCCACCTCTCACACACACCCCTGACTACCTACCAGACCACCCCAACCCAACCCGAAGACCCGAATGTCGGGAGGGGGGGGTAAGGGTTCCGCATGTGTTTTTGTCGACGTTTCCCGACACCCCCCCACTGGAAACCGAGGGTAACATCTGAGCCTTCTGAGGTCCAGGGGTGTAGCGGCCCGGCGAGGGCCCCCCGGAGGAGGAGAACTGGCAAAAGCCTTCCGTCGTGAGTTTTCCACGGCGCGAGCATGCCTGCTGGGGTCGGCGCAGGGGTTGCTAACGGGATGAGGGGTTACCAGTGGATGCCAAGTTGGTTTGCAGCTGGCCTAGCTAACTTATCAGTGGGTTACATGCGCCCAAATTGACTCAGAAAGGTTAGATAATTCCATACAAAGTAAACGGAGCCCACTTAGCCCAGGTCGTACCCCCCCAAACGCCGCTTCGGGCATGTGAAACCCACTTATACGCCAGATTAGGCCATGTATACCCCTCCTGGCATCCACTGATAACCACCCTGTCCCCTAAGCAACCCCCGCGCCGATCCTGGTAACTCCTGGGCCACAGCTCGGGTCTCCAGCGGCCGTTCGGGACGATCTGGGCACCCCGATAATGCCCTCGACGAGGCGCAGCGAGGCGAGACAACCGCTGAGGTCCGAAGGCCTACGAAAACTCGCACCTCGCAATCTCGCCGCCGCCGACGATGCCAGAGGGGACGCCTGTGTACTTGACGAGGGACCACTGGTTGATCTGCGCCTTGCACTCGCAGTCGTCTACCTCTCGGCGGCGAGCCCCGGGGGCTTATCAGAAGGCTCGGAAGCCCCCCGGCCTTCCGAGAAGTCTGCTAAAGCCTTCCCCAGATACACAGAGCAGAACACTTCCCTTTTGACGCCCGAGATAGGCACGGAAAGAATGGGTACAATGCCCAACAGCAAATGTTGTCCCAAACCAACAGCGACCGCTGTTGGGCAGGCGGCCTTCTGTTCTGTCTCGAATGGACACAGGCCGCGGCGGCGCGAACAGCGAGCCCTGCTCAAGATGAACAGGAACTGATGTTGGGCATTGTACCCCTTCTTTCCGTGCCCATCTCGTTCGTGCAGATCAGAA
Organism: Prorocentrum cordatum; assembly: GCA_963575745.1. Taxonomy (NCBI): domain Eukaryota; class Dinophyceae; order Prorocentrales; family Prorocentraceae; genus Prorocentrum; species Prorocentrum cordatum. Next base: position 158,009 of record CAUYUJ010014630.1, read on the forward strand.
GGCTCGGAACCCCCCCGGCCTTCCGAGAAGTCTGCTGAAGCCTTCCCCGGATACACGGAGCAGAACACTTCTCGGAAGGCGCGAGGGCTTCTGAGAAGTCCCCCGTGGCGCGCGCCCCCGCCGATAAAGCAGGGGCCGGCAGGGCCGCGAGAGCGGCGGCCTGGTGGCAACGCCCGCCGCCGCCGCCGCGGCCGCCGCCGCCGGCTTTTTCGCCTGCCTGTGGCAGGGACGGCACGCGACCACTCCAGGGGCCCAAGGACACACACACATAAACACACACAAGGCAAAGGATTCCCCATACTTTCTTATATGTTCTGGGTTTTGGTCTTCCCGCCCACTTCCCATAGTTTCCCTCATTTTTTTCGGGATCGACGATTAATTGTGTCTGTGTTTTTTCCCCTCCTGAACCACAACCACAGTCGGCGCAAGCGGGAAGGAGAAGACAGAAGGCGGCGGGACTTCTCCGAAGCCCTCGCGCCCTCCGAGAGGTTTTTCCTGTCGCCCAGGAAGGCTTAAAGAACACTTCTCGGAAGGCCGGGGGACTTCCGAGCCTTCTGAGAAGGCCCGCCCCTTCTCGCTTCCCCCCAGGCTCGCCTCCGACACATCGAGGACACACCCAGGGGGATGCCTTGCGCATGCCAGACACAGTCGGAGCACCGAAACCAGCTCCGCACTGGTTGTGGTCGGTGTGGTCACTGCGGACAGCCAAACCGACCACAAGCACGACCAGAGTGCGCATGTCGAGGTCGGCGGATGCTCCTCCGAGGGACTGTCCCCGAAAAATCCACTTGGTCATGGCTGTGGTCATCTGCTGTGCCGGGAGCCCGTGACTTCTCGTCTGTCGCGGGCGGGCCTGCAAACTGCTCCAGGGGCAGGGAAGACAGCACCCAGGCGCCGCGCTTGCATGCCAGGCGACAGTCGTGGCGGCGCGCCGATGGGGGAAGTGAGGGGGCGGGCACTCTGCGTTGGGTAATGCGCGTGGGGGGGGGTCACCCCCCGACAGGGGGGGGGTCAACGTCAACCTGTCCGCGCCCGTGTGCCGGAGGTCTGTTTTTTCTGCGGCGGGTGGCGCTGGCCGACGTCGCGCGGCAATGCTTGCCCGCGACGGGGGCCGATTTGGGGCTGCCTGCGGGGGTTGCGCCCCGCGCTGAACCGCCACCGTGCCGCTGGGCATGGAGCGGACGCGTCCTCAGGTCCCTTGCCCAAGCCTCCAAGCCTCAGTCCTCCATCCTAAGGGTTCAAGGGGCCCGAACCCGAATTTCCGCAATCTCCTGGGGCTTGTCGTGCGCCCCCTGGGCCCCGTCGCATCTTCCCGCCGAAGCCGAAGCTGGCCCCAGGACGAAGCGGGCCGAAGCGGGCCCCAAGCCGAAGCGGGCCCCAGGGCGGGCCGAGGGAGCCACAAGCTGCCCTCAAGACGGCCCAAGGACCGCCCCAGGACGCCCAAGATGGCCCCAATGCGGCCCAAGAGGCCTCCAAGACGCCCCAAGAGGCCTCAAAGAGGCGTCCCAAGAGGGCCCCCTGAGGCCAAACTCATTGTTTGTTAGGCTTTGAAGGATTTGAGCGGTCTCGCCATGTCTGCTTTCCGACGCTCCAAGACTGCCCGAGGGGCCTCCAAAACGGGCCCAAGACGGCCTAAGAGCGCCCCAAGACGACCCAAGAGGCACCCGAGACGGCCCAAGAGGGCCTCAAGGCGGCCCCAAAGGAGCCCAGGGGCGTGAGCACGAATCGAAAATTCGAGCCTCGCGCCCCAAAAGGTCCCCAGGAGGCCTGGAAAAGGCGCCCAAGAGGCCGCCAGGAGGCCCCCAATAGGCCCAAAAGAGGCCCCAAAACGGCTCCCAGAGACTTCAAAACTGCGTCCATATGAGGCCCCCGAGAGGCCTCCCACGAGATCCCAACGACCATTCAATAGGTTGCATACACACGGTGGCGGGATGGGCCGAAGGCCATTCGATCCGCCGCCCCCTGTGCTTGTCATAGGAGTGCCTGGCGTGCTAAATCCTATACGGGTTGGTTTTGACTATTGTTCGAAAAGAACTTCCATTGGGGCTTAGGTGGATTGCGCCGACCACGTGGGAAGCCGCACTAACGACCTCAACGTACGCAAAAAGTCCCCCAAGACGACCCAAGATGGCCGTCAAGTTCGCCCAAGATAGTCCAAGATGGCCTCCACGACGGCCAAGAGCGTCCAAGATGCCTCCAAGTTTGCCCAAGAAGCCTCCAGGACGGCTCAAGATGGCCTCAAGACGACGGCAGACGGCTCAAGAGGCCCCCAAGATGCCTCCAAGACGGACCAAGAGGCCTGGAAGAGGTCCTCCAGGAGGGCCCGAAGAGGTCCAAATCATGTATGTTCCTTAGGTGCTTGAAGGATGTTGGCATGTGCTTCTGTTCGGCCTTCGGACGGTCCAAGGCGGCCTCAGAGGCCCCCGAAAGCGCATCAAGATGGCCCTTGCGGCCTCCAAGATGGCTCCGTAACGGCCAAGGAAGCCCCCGCGGCGGGGCTTCGCCGAAGCCCTCCGGCCTTCCGAGAAGCCGGCTGTGCCTTCGGAGAAGGCTTAGAGAACGCCTCAGCAGGCTGGAGGCCTCCCGAGCCTTCTGCGAGGGCCCGCTCCCGCCGCCTTCCCCTGGACGCGCGGCCGAGCTACAGTGCGGGAGCGGGCGCAAGAAACCCTCGCAAGAAACCCAACCCTGAGAGCCCGGGCGCGAGGTGCACCCGAGGGGAAACCTGGAGCACTCTGAACGCAGCCTTCCGCGGCCGCGGAGAGTCACCTCGCGGCGCGCGGAGCGAAGAATCCCAGGATACCCTGACGAAAAGCAGACGGTTTCTTGATGCGCGCCCCCACTGTAGGGCGTCTGGGTCGCCTCAGACCTCCGAGCCCCGATGCCAACAAGAATGCGCGCGTCAGCGCTGGCGTTCGCCCGTCCACGGGAGCGCTTCGGGGAGCGCGGACGGCGGCGCACCGAGGGCTGCCCAGGACTCTGCAACGCCGTCGGCGGGGGTCAACAGGGGAGCCCCGCCCACGCAGGTGCACCGGGCTGCAATCCTCGTGCTACCATGGCTGGTGGGCGCCCGAACAGGGGGCCGGCGTGCCCACCGCGGCCTCTCGAGACGACACACGCGGTCCAATGAGTGGAGGGGCCCCAGGACACACAAACAAATACACACAAATAAAAGGATTCCCCATATTTTCCCATATTTTCTGGGTGTCTGTCTTCCCCCACACTTCCCATATTTTCCCATATTTTCTTGGGAATCGAAGATTAATCGTGTCTGTGTGTTTTTTCCTCTCCCGATAACAGACACACAGTTCCCGAGGATCCAAAGGAGGAGCGAGCGGATGCTCTGGCCACGGCGAGCCTCGGCCACGAAGAGGCTTCCCGACCCCCGGCGGCCGGGCAACGAGAGCCGCTCATGGACTCGTGGGCTTTCGCCGTCTCGAGTGCTCCCTGCCCCCCCACGGGCCATCGACTGGGCAACCACATGTGAACCCTACTCCAGATTTCGTAATAAAAGGGAGGGGGTCTGGACCCTCCAAGACAAGCCATTTCAGACCTCCCCCGTGGGAGAACCCTCCAAAACATCGTCCCCAGACCCCCCCAGGCCCTCCAAGATGGCCTGGAAGAGACCCCCCCCCGAAATGAGACCCCCCTCCCTTTATTACGAAATCTGGAGTAGGCAACCACATGTGAACCCTACCCCTGGACGCCAGACTCTTCAAACACCAGCAGGGTTTTCAGAATTTGGAGCACGCCCGCAGCCAAGCGAACCCCAGCGTGGGAACAGAGACCAGGGGGCTCCGAGGACTGCCCGCGCGGAGGACCGGGTGCGACGACCGGGTGGGCCAGGGGGGGTTGGCTGCGCGCACACAGGGGGTGGGGGGGGGGGCGGAAGGCTTCTTAGAAGCAGGGGTGCTTCTGAGAAGCCTTCCCCCCCTCCCCCCACCCCCCTCCCCCCTCCCCCCACCCCCCTTCTGCGCGTGGCTGAGGGGGTAGCAGAGAGGGGCTCAGCGAATCATCTCACATGGCTGGCCTTCCAAGCGCCTCCCGGCGCCAGAGGCGCCCGTGTGCCGGAGAGAGCGCCCGGCGGCGTGGCCGAAACCCGAAGCCAGCTGCGTGCGAAAGGCCTCGCACCCCCCTTCTCGTCTTTCACTACCCTTGGATCGGGCATGTCCCCCTACAGGCGGATTTTGGGCGAGAAAAACGCTTGGTTTCATTAGCAAAAAAAGCCGCAAATCGTCCCCAGACTAGTTGTTTTACTATTTTTGAATGTTCCTCCTGTAGCGTAGAGGGACATGCCCGACTTGACACTCCCCTGCCGTCGCCCGACCCGATGCTCCCAAGGCCTGCCCCGGCGGGGGGTCGCACGGAGCGGCGACCGAGCGCCGGGGTGGGGGGGACGCAGAGAATCGAATCGATCGCCGATCCGACCCATTTCGAGCGCCGAGAGCCCAGAAGCGCATCGGCAGGTCGGATCGGCGATCAAAACGGATCGGATCGGCGGAAATCGGCAGCCGAGTCGGGAGGAGTCGAATCGGCGGAAAGCGGCAGGCTGGCAGGCCTGGGTTGAGAAGCCGGAGCCCAGATCGGAATCCAAAGCCGAATCGAATCGGAATCGGAAGCCATCAAAATCGAACCAAATCGAACCGGAGCAATCGAAGCGAGCCCTGGGGGGGGATGCGCCTGGGGCGCGCAGCGCGCGCAAATGCGGGCGCGCGCCTCGCCCCCCTCTAGTTGCGCTTCGTGCCGCGCGGCGGACAGGGCAGCATGCTTGCCAGGTGCTGCATGCCGGCAACGTGTGACTGGTGCTACCCCAAGACAGTGTGCCGCGAGAGCTACGATAATTCCTCTGTATACTTCTACGACCGCCCTTCGAGTGATAAGGAGGTTGTGGGGTGGGGAGAGGGGGGGGAACCAACATCTGACTCAATCGAAGTCACTATCAATCTCAATCAACGGGACACCACGGGACACCACGGGACACCACGGGACATCGCGGGACACTTGTCGATCTCACTATCGAGCTCACTATCGATCTCACTCAACGGGACGCCACGGGACACCACGGGACAGCGCGGGACACCTCTCGATCTCACTATCGGTCTCACTATCGACCTCACACTCGATCTCACTCAGCGGGACACCATCGGACACCACGGGACACCACATCGATCTCACTATCGATCTCACGATCGATCTCACTATCGATCTCACTCAACGGGACACCACGGGACACCGCGGGACACCTCTCGATCTCACTATCGGTCTCACTATCGATCTCACTCAGCGGGACACCACGGGACACCGCGGGACACCTCGGGGCACCACATCGATCTCAGTATCGATCTCACGATCGATCTCACTTAACGGGACACCACGGGACACCACGGAACACCACAGGACACCTGTCGATCTCACTATCGATCTCACTATCGATTTCACTCAACGGGACACCACGGGACACCAGGGGACACCTCGGGGCACCACATCGATCTCAGTATCGATCTCACTATCGATCTCACGATCGGTCTCACTCAACGGGACACCACGGGACACCACGGGACACCACGGGACACTGGCGGGACACCGCGCGGCACCGGCCGCCGGGGGACAAGCATTTGGTCCAGCCGCGGCCCAGCCACAGGAAGAGTTCGGGACACCACGGGACACCGGAGGGACACCGCGGGGCATCGGCCGCCGGAGGAGTTACATTTGGTCTGGCCGCGGCCCAGCCACAGGAGGATTTCCTCTCGCCCGCCCACGCGCCCACGTAGCTTCGCCTCGCCCGCACGCACGGCACGCACGACACGAACCCGAAACCGAAACCGACTTCCCGGGAGGGGGGGTCTCCGTTTCAAGTCGGACTCACCCCCCAACCTCCGATATAGATATATACATATATAAATATACATACATACATACATACATACAAACATACATACATACATACATACATACATACATACATACATACATACATACATACATACATACATACATACATACATACATACATACATACATACATACATACTACATACATACATACATACATACATACATACATACATACATACATACATACATACATACATACATACATACATACATATATATATACAGCTAGAAATGCATACTGATTACTATTAGTAGTCGTATAATGATGTTTTCCTATTTCTCTCGCCGAAGGCGACGCGCCGCACGGGCGGTGGCGCGATCGCGGGAGGCCTCCGGGAAGCGGGAGGAGAAGAGAACGGGGGCCATGGCCGAGGCTGAGCGCGGAGAGCTCGTGTCGATCGCGGCCCCCGTCCATCTTGGTCAGCGTTGCTTCGTGGATCAGCCTCGCGGATCGGCCACGGCCGACGTGGACCATGAGCAAGGTCGGCATCGACAGGATCCCGCGCCGCCTCGGTCTCTGAGCAGCGTCTGACCGATCCCCATCCCCACTGGCGTGGTCTGGGTCTCAGTGGCCGATTCACCCACCTAGACAAGGGGATTTCTGTTGCTAGGAGAAGCAGCAGCGCAAGCAGCCACAGGGGATTGACACCGCTGGATAAAACCCCCCTCCCCCCTCCCCCCTCCCCCCCTCCCCCCCCCTAGATGGGGATGTAAGCTGGCGGCAGAGAGATTAGCCAGCCACCCTCAGGTGTTGGCGGCGCGCAGAGGGGGGTAGGGGGAGGGGGGGGAAGACTTCTCAGAAGCACCCTGCTTCTTAGAGGGCCCCGGCCTCACATCTAAAGATCAGGCAGGCCAGCGCCTTCTCAGAAGCAGAGGGGTGCCTCTGAGCAGCCTTCCCCCCCCCCCCTCCCTACCCACTCTGCGCGGGGCCGACAGTGGCCCAGGACCCTCGGCCCGAGCCTCGCGCTTGGCCCGCCGGCACGCCCGAGACCCCGGGGCGCGCAGACAGGGACGACAGTCGGGGCGTTGACCTAAGGAACCCTAAATAAGGAACGAGGCCCCATTTTTCCATAAGTTAAACCTCGATTTGCGATCGAAAACAAAGGAAACCTGAGGCAGGCTGTGAAACACTTAAGGAACGCGGAGCCCCTCCCCAACGAAAAGGGTTCCTTCTTCAGGGCCCCGACTGTAGCGACCCATGGATTTGGCGCGCGGTCGCCAGATCCATGGATCGGGGGAGGTGCCCTCCCCAAAATGCGGCCGGCGCCGCCTCGCTCGGCGGCGGAAATCCGCGATTTCCCATGGAAACGGGACCCGTCGCTAATCCACGCCCCTTTAATCCATGCTGGCGATCGCCTAAGACACTGATGGCCCTCGTGCTCTTCCCCCGAGGAACGCTCCCGAGACTAGAAGACGAAAAAACACCATAGAAACCAAAACGTTTGGCGCTCCGCGCGGATTTCTTGCATCCACGCCAGAGCCCCCTCCCTGGCGCGCGGAACGCGCCAGGGGCGGCGCCGGAGGCGCCGCCGGGGGCGGCCCGGCGCGGATCCAGGAAATCCGCGCGGAGCGCCAAGAGTTTCTGTCTGAACATTTTCTCAGGGTGGAGGGCTCAGGGTGAAATCCATATAGACTTTTGCAGCTCGAAAGTCAATCCGTCTTGTGATTCACCTCTTGCAGGTTCAAGCCTCGGAAATCCATCGAAACAGCATTTCAGATTTCACCCTTTGCCCTCCACCCAAAGAAAATGCTCCGTCTGTGTATGGCGTTTTTGCTGTCTTCGAGAGGCCCCGAGCTGGGGCAGGCAGCGAGAGTGGCGCCGCCGCGGCGGCGCCGGCCCAGAGCCCGCCGCGGGCCAGGGGCGCGGCGCGCAGGACGCGCGGCCGCGTGCGTTCGCACGGGCCCGCGCCCGCGCGGCGTGCGCCTCGGCCCCGGGAGGCAACACCACCATCGCAGGGGAGCAACCAATGGCGGCATAATCATCTGATCCTCCTCCTCCTCCTCCTCCTCCTCCTCCTCCTCCTCCTCCTCCTCCTCCTCCTAGACGATCCTAGATTGGGCGTTGCCCGTAATCTTTCGGCCACCTCGACAGCCAAAATATGACCAGCATCAACAAGATAGAAAACACACCGCCGACATGGTAACGCCCATGTTGCAGCGCTGCCAACTTGCAGCAGTCACACACATGTGTTGGAAACCCCCGGGCCTCTCCCAGGGTGCCTTCTGGCCAGAATTCCGAGGCGACTCCAGCGGTGGCGACGAGGACCTCCCAGGAGGCCCGAGAAGGAGAACACGGGGCGAGGGGCAAGGGCAGCAGCATGGGTGCCTTCCCCTCCTCCGAGGCATGCTGGCGATGGTGTCAGCCCCCGCAAGCCTCCAAGACAACAGAAAAAGCTGATGGTCTTGCTTTCCACCACCACCACCGTAAGCTGAGGGGGGGTGGAGGTGGAGGAGGAGGAGGAGGAGGAGGAGGAGGAGCAGGAGGAGGAGGAGCAGGAGGAGGAGGAGGAGGTGGAGGAGGACCCCCTCCCCCTCCAACTCTTGGTGGTGGTGGTGGTGGTGGAAAACCGGCCCCTCAACAGCAGCCAGCGGTGCACGGCGCGCGGCGGGGGCGGCGGGCGCTGGGCGCCCATCCCCCTCCCCCTCCCCCTCCCCCTCTCCCCTCCCCCTCCTCCTCCTCCTCCTCCTCCTCCTCCTCCTCCTCCTCCTCCTCCTCCTCCTCCTCCTCCTCCTCTCCTCCTCCTCCTCCTCCCTCCTCCTCCGCCGCGCGCGCGCGCGGAGGGCGCCCGCCGCCTCGGCGCGGAACGCCGAGCGGGGCGGCGGGGGCGCGCGGGGCGCGGGGCGGCGGCGCTCGGCGCTCGGCCGGCGGCGCCGGCCGTAAGTCGGGCGTGTCCTCCTGCAGGGGGATTTGCGACGAACAAAAAAAAATTATACTCCAGATTTCGTAATAAAGGGAGGGGGGTCTCATTTCGGGGGGGGGGGGTCTCTTCCAGGCTATCTTGGAGGGCCTGGGGGGGTCTGGGGACGATGTTCTGGAGGGTTCTCCCACGGGGGGGGTCTGAAATGGCTTGTCTTGGAGGGTCCTGACCCCCTCCCTTTTATTACGAAATCTGGAGTACTCCAAAAAAAATGTCCAAAATGATCAAAACTACTATAAAATTATCCCGGCAAAGCAACCTAACAGCGATGTGTAGGAGCATATCTGGAAGCATTCCCCTTAAGATTCAGATGAGAATCCAGTTGTAGAATTCTGCTGTTCTCGCAGTCGTAGTCGCATTCGCGATGACAGTCGCAGTGGCAACGGCAGTCGCAGTCACAGCCTCAGCCTGCCTCAGCCTCAGCCTCAGCCTGCCTCAGCCTCAGCCTGCCTCAGCCTCAGCCTCAGCCTGCTTCAGCCTCAGCCTCAGTCTGCCTTCAGCCTCGGCGTCAGCCTCAGGCTGCCTCAGCCTCAGCCTGCATCAGCCTCAGCCTCAGCCTCAGCCTGCCTCAGCATCAGCCTGCCTCAGCCTCAGCCTCAGCCTGCCTCAGCCTCAGCCTCAGCCTGCTTCAGCCTCAGCCTCAGTCTGCCTTCAGCCTCGGCCTCAGCCTCAGCCTGCCTCAGCCTCAGCCTGCCTCAGCCTCAGCATCAGCCTGCCTCAGCATTCAAAATGTGGCCCGGGAATGGAGTTCTGGGAACTCGAAGAACACGAAGTGGCCTACAGTTGGCTCCGGGCATTCAAAATCATGCCCAGGAATGGAGTTCTGGGAACTCGAAGAGCACGAAGTGGCCTACAGTTGGCTCCGGGCATCCAAAATGTGGCCCGGGAATGGAGTTCTGGGAATCGAAGAGCACGAAGTGGCCTACAGTTGGCTCCGGGCATCCAAAATGTGGCCCGGGAATGGAGTTCTGGGAGGTCGAAGAGCACGAAGTGTGTGACTGTTGGCTCCGGTTATTCAAAATGTGGCCCGGGAATGGAGTTCTGGGAGGTCGAAGAGCACGAAGTGTGTGACTGTTGGCTTAAAACGAGCCCGGTTCTGTTCCCGGTTCTCCTCCCCGGCACCCGCCCAGACCCCCCTGAGGAGTCATGATGCTCTCTTTTGAGACCACTAGAAACCTATCAGCAAAAGCTGTTAGGTAAAAATAGTCCCAGACTATTTTTCTACTATGTTTGAACATTCCCCCTGTAGCTGTAGAGGGACAGGCCCGACTGCATGGTCCCCCCACAGGCGGAGCTTGGAGAAAAAATGCATAAACAACAGATGTCGAAAGATATCCCAAAAATGCTCCACAAATGCTCCAACAATCGTCCCTGGATTATTTGTGGACTATGTTTTGATAGTCTTCCTGTAGAGGGACAGACCCGACTTAACCCTACCCTACCCTCGCCGATCAACGACTCGGGCAACTCGAAAGGGCGACAGGGCTCGGAAATCGTCGAACGCGTGGCGGAATCCGAGCCCTGCCCCCCGCCTCCCATCGGGTCAAGAGGGTCGATGTCTTGCGGGGGTGGGCTTCGGATGTCGTTACCTGCTCATGGCACCGTCCTGGCCTCCCCCCCCTTTGGCAGCGCGCAAAATCAGCCCCGGAGCCTGGCAAGGGCCCCAATAGGGCCTCCCGTCGTGATTTTTTGTCACTAGCACAGCGGGGTGCCTCCTCCAGGGAATGACGATCCTAGATTTTGGTGTAGTACCACCATCGCCGAGATCGAGAGTATCTTCCGTCGGTGGGGGCAGACCGCCAACATTGGTGCCAACCCCTAGGCCTCTGGGACAACAATAACAACAGCAACAGCAACATCAGCAGCAACAGCAATAGCAACAACAGCAGAAGCAACAACAACAACAACAACAACCACCACACCAACAACTACAACACAACAACGACGACAACAACAACAGCAACAACAACAACAGCCAACAACAACAACAACAACAACAACAACAACAACAACATCAACAGCAACGGCAACGGCAACGGCAACGGTAACAGCAGCAAAACCAACAACAACAACAACAAGAAACATAACAATAACAAAAACAACCACAATTATAACAACTACAACGGCAACAACGACAGCAACATCAACAGCAACAACAGCAACAATACAAACAATGACAATAATAACAACCACAAGAACCACGACAACAAGCAACGCCAACAGCAGCATCAGCAACAGCAAGCAACGCCAACAACAACAACACCAACAACAACAACAACAACAACAACACCAACAACAACAACAACAACAACAACAACGCCAACAACAACACCAATCGTGTTAAGACTGTTCGCTCCTATCTGCTCACGCGCCAATCAATACGTATATCCCAGACCCTCGGTACCCGCCCTCGTCGTCTTCGATCGTACCCCCTTGGGAACATATCTTCCTTGCATGCCACGTGCATCTAACACAGCCCCTAAAACACGGGAAAAGAGGACGGGTGGAAGTGGGAGGGAGAATAATGGAGCACGAGAGAAATTAGCAGAAGGGGGGCAAGGAGCAGAAAACAAGTGGTAGAATCAGACGGGCAGATCGGGTGGGCAGAACCACAGCGGGCAGGTCGGGAAGGCGGGCCCAGGCGACAAGGTCGAGCAGGCGGGCTGCTGAAACGTGCGCCCTGCATGAATCGCGAACAAGTCTCGAGCGATAGCGCGATTCCCAAGTAAATCGTTTAAAAAAGCCAAAGCAAGAGCGTGATTCCTGAGCGCCGAGGGCGCATCGTCTGAAAAAATTGCGAAGGAATCCCACGCGAGAGCGCGATACGTACATGAATTGTGCGGAAGTCCCGCGGGAGAGTGCGATTTGATTATACATTGTGAGGAAGTATCAGGCGGGAACCGTTGAGGTTGTAAACCGGGGGCCAGGGACATAGTTTGAGCCCCGCGACTTCCCCTGGTAAACAACAAGGTGCGAGCCCCAGGGGAAGCACTTCAATTAAAAACACAGTGGACACCGGAAGGGGGGGGATCAACAGTACTTATTCTTCAGTAATGAGAGTTCAACGACAACATCAACAACACGAACGCCCACAGCAACAACAACAGCAGCAAAAACAACAACAACAACAACAACAACAACAACAACAACAAGCAACACCAACACCAACAACAACAACAACAACAACAACAACAACCGCAACAACAACAACACAAGCAACAGCAGCAACAACAACAACGACAACAGCAGCAACATCATCAACATCAACAACAACCATGATAATCATCGTAATAATGTTCGCTCTTATCTGCTCGCGGGCCAGTCAACACGTATATCCCAAACGCTCGATACCCGCCACCTTCGTCTTCGATCATGCCC
>CAUYUJ010014630.1:175196-187696 GCA_963575745.1 Prorocentrum cordatum
ATCATCATCATCATCATCATCATCATCATCATCATCATCATCCTCATCCTCGTCCTCCTCCTCACATTCATCCTACTCCTCCTCCTCCTCGCCCTGTTAATCCTTGTCCTCCTCCTCCTTTTCCTCCTCCTCCTCCTCCTCCTCCTCCTCCTCCTCCTCATCATCATCATCATCATCATCATCATCATCAGCATCATCATCATCATCATCTTCCTCCTCTTCCTCCTGTTCCTCTTCCTCATCCTCCTCCTACTCCTCCTGCTCCTCCTCTTCCTTTATCTTCTCAGTCGCCTTCGCCATACCAGGGTTGCCTTCGCACTCTCGACGCCGCTTCCAGGAAACATTCTCGCCAGGGGTGTTTTCAAACATCTAATATTTGAGCTGGCCCCGTTTTCCTCATCCATCATTCCTCTCGTCGCGCAGCATCTCGGAGCTCATTCCTAATCCCTTTCTCCTCCCCAACCCCTGCCCTCTCCATGCCTCCGCCGCGCTCTAATCGAGGTATCGCCACGATTTGCTCCAGCGTGGCTCCCCCTTGATCAGTTTTTGCAATTTACCTAAGGATCGTGATCGCGCCACCTACTTACCCCTTCTGCCGGGCCAGGGAAGCCCAGACCCTTCCCAGAGTACAATTCGACAACAGAAGTGGAATCAAATGGTTCGCCTGGGCCTCCCTCTCGGAGCCCGTGAGTCTAGAGGATATCTCAAGCGAAACGGGCCAGACTACCTCTGGCGTAGCATCTCGAAGCCCAGGTGTGATGATGCCTCGAGCGAGACGCGCCAAGCCACCTCGCGCACATGTTCTGAGAGCCGAGAGTTGCTAGGATATCTCAGGCGAAACGAGCTGGACCGCCCCGCGCACCTCTTCCAGGAGCGTGGAACTGCGAGGATGTCTCAGGCGAGACGTGACAGACCACGTCGCGCAGCATCTCGGCGACCCGACCTGCGAGGATGTTTCAGGCGAAACGGGCTGGACTACCTCGCGTGCGACATCTGGGAGCAAAGAGTTCCGAGGATGTCTCAGGCGGTGCCCAGACCCCTCCCAGGGCACAATTCGACACCAGATGTGGAATCACATGATTCGTTTGGGTGTGACTCATCCTCCCTTACTGAATCCATGAGTTTCGGGGATGGGAGTCCCGAGTGGCGAAGATGTTTCAGGCGAAACGTTCTGAACCACCTCGCGTGCGACATCTGGGAACTCGCGTATCCGGAAGGGCGGGAAAGGGAGGGGAGGGGACAGTCATAGAACAACCCACGAACCCGGCAAAGTACGTACAGTGCTGAGGGTGGCGGACCGTCTCCCCATCCTTCCATCAAAGGGGGATGCGAAGTCCCTGGAGACGGGATGCGGTGGGCACAGGTTGGTATCATAGCCAACCTACAGCCAATAGAGGCATCAAAGCCTCTGATCATCAGACTGCCTAGTCTGATCCACTCAGGGATATAACACTTCATCTTCTACTCAATTAGCTCCATGCGTATCATGCTCTCCCTGATTGGGCCGTGAACGAGATTCAGCCCCCTGCCGGCCGTCAGCGCCTGTCATAGAACTCATAGAAATCATTGACATCAAGAGGGAGAAGGCCCCGATGCTCTTGCTTTGTTGCTGTTACATGTCTTTCCCCCTCCTCTCCCGCTTCTCCCTTCGCAGCCGTTCCTCCCCCTCCTCCCCCGCTTCCCTTCTCCGCTGCCTCTTGTGCCCAAGGGCGCACGTCGCAAATTCGCTGAGCACCCCGCTCGCCCGTAGCTGGGTTGCGTCTGCAACCACAGCGTTGGGCGCGCGCCGAAGCCTGCGCCGCGCCGAGAGGGCGCGGGCGCCACGAGGCCTCGGTGCTGGCCGCAACACGACCCAGCAACGGGCGAAAAACGGGGCGGGCACGGCCGGGTCAAATCCCGAGCGAGGGGCGCGCGCCCCAGGCACACACAAACCTGTGGCACCTGCGCGCGGCCGCGGCGGGCAGCGGCCGCGCGCGGGGGCGCGCGGGCCTGCCCACATCGCCTGCGGCGCGCCGCGGCGCGCGCGAGCCAAGCGGCGGCGCGGCGACTGCTCGCGCCTGCGTCCGCCGCGCGCGCTTGGGGCCAGCGAATGTGCGCGATGGAACCAGGGGCCGAACTCGTTCCATACACACAAATTCGCTGAGCACCCCGCTCACCCGTAGCTGGGTTGCGTCTGCAACCACAGCGTTGGGCGCGCGCCGAAGCCTGCGCCGCGCCGAGAGGGCGCGGGCGCCACGAGGCCTCGGCGCTGGTCGCAGCACGACCCAATGCAACGACGCGACCAGCGCCGTGCGCCGCTCGCCCGTTGCGCACGCGGAGCGCGGCGCTCGGGCGCGCGCCGGGATGTCGCAGCCACGCTAGGTGTCTGAGCTGCTGTCAGAGCTGTCCGAGCAGTCGGACGCGGCGTCGCGCGCGGCCGCTACCCTCTCACTTTCGACCCGGACGCGGTCGATGTAAGCCAGGTAGGCGTTCGATGCCCAGCCTCCACGTTCCTTCGTTACTGCGGTCGGTGCACCCGCGCGATCGATGTCATCGGCGTGCCCCCTTGTGCGCGCGAGAGGGGCGGAGGGATGCGCGCGCCGAGCCGCGCGGGCGGTCGCGGGTCGCGACCTTCGTATGTCGTGGGCGCCGAATAGGTTGGCACTGCCCACGCCTACCCTGGACATTAGGGACCGAAGGATACGCCGGGCATCCGACCCTGAGAACTGCGCGAACGGCTGAGCGCCTACTGCTGTGCCGCGCAGCAACGGAGGCAGCGCGTGCACGGCGCGCGTCGCGGCGCGCGCGCGGCACCAACACCTCCGGCGGAGTATCGACGCGCACGGCTTGTTCTTCCGCCTTGGCAACCAGAGGAGCGCCTCGTCTGCCGATATGGCCAACCCCGCCTAGCGCGTTCGGCGCGTGCGCGGGTGCCCCAGCGCGCGCGCTTCCAGACGGCGCGGCCCGCCGTGCGGCCGCGCGACAGAGTGTTGCCGCACCACCGGATGGGTAAACACCCGGATGGTAGGCGAAGCAGGAAGATGTACGTAATTAGAAACATGGTGGATGCCACCTGCGCGACCGCTGGGTTGACTGGCAAATGCCGCGCGGCGGCCCCGCCTTTTCTTCTTCGCTGCGACCATGTAGGCCAAGTAATTGCGCAATCGTAGCGTCACGGACGAAGCGCGGTTCGCGTGGCGTGTGTCCGCCGCGCCGCACACTGGCTGCCTTGGCCTCCCTGGGCGCGCGACGCGCGGCCTCGCGCGCGCGGTGGCGCGGGGGGCCGACACTGGAGCAGCCGTCTGTCGCCGAAGGCGCTCGTGTCCAGGCGCAGCACTTCACGCGCTGTCTGCACGCGCCCGCAATAATTCCAGAACGTGCCCGCGCAAGAGAAAGTGCCCGACCAGCACGACAGATCGTCCTGGGCGCACGCCGCAGATTATAGGAGTCTGCGGGCCGCGCAGGAGGGGTTGCGCGGATTGGTCGCGCCTCGCTGGGCGGCAGCGCGAGATGCCGGTCACGTCCGAGGACGTCTATCGCGAAATTGAGCCAGCACCGCACACCGCTCTTCAAAGATTGGCGGGTGGATGGCATGGCGCTGACCAGGACCTCCAATCGGGCCCGTTCCGCCCATTCGCGCCGCCCCCCCTGCGAGGGCATGGGGCGCGCAAGCCACTGCGCGTTGCGACGCGGCCCCCCTGGCACGGGTGGCGAGGGCGGTCCTGGCCGCGCCATCGCCCTTCCGAATGCAGGCGCTATCGCTGTCAGGCGCTCTGGAGAACGGCTCCGCGCATCCCCGCTACGCGCGGAAGAGGGTCCCGCGGTGCACAGGCGATCGAGCTCCGACAGGAGGGGTGCTGGCAGGACATGCAGGTCCGCGATGCACCTCAGCTGCGCCCCGACGAGATCCCGGTGGGTCTCGAACCCTTGCGCCGCCAGTACGCTGGCCGCACGCGCGATATCGGAGGCACCCCCTGCGCGCCGGCGGGCGCGCGCGCACGCCGCGGGCGCGCCAGCCGAGCAACCTTGCATTCCGCACTGGTGTAAATCGCGGGCGAGGCGAACCGATGCGACACTGCCTGCGCGGCGAAGACGCCGACCCGCGCCCGCGCGCGCCGCTCGCCTAGAAAACGCTTCACGCCTCTTGATATGCCGGTCACCGCGTCGCGCCCAGGGGGCGGCCCCAGGGGCGGTCGGGCCAGCGCGGCCACCCGCGCGAGTCGACGGCGCTCTTCGCTCGTGCCAGCCCGATCGCACCAGCCGGCAGTTTCGCCGCCGCGCCCCTGCAGCTGCATGAGAGAACAGCAGCCATGCCGAACGCATAGAGCCGCGGCCTCGGCCGCCGCCGCATCGCTGAAACGCCCTTGGAAGCTACGGCGAAAGTCGCGGGCGAGCTCCATATTGCGCAATGCCGGCTAGCGTGGCAGCAGGTTCCGCGTGCGCGCGCGCGCGCCCCGCGGTGCGCGCACGCGGGGCAGTCTTACTAACATGCAGCACTCGCGGGCGGTGGCCCACAGCGGAAGGCCTCCGCGAGTTGTGCAAGGACCCTCTTTCCCCCCAGACGCGAGAGCAAATCCCGCTCCTCGCGGCTGGGAAGGTCGGCCAGGTTCCTTGCCGACTCCACGCGCTCTACCCACGCGTGGACCTGCCGCGGTGGCGTGGCCGCGCGCGCGCGTCTGGCGGCGCGCGGTTGCCGCGCTGCCTGGAGCGCCACAACCGCCGACCAGAATTGGTGCACGAGAAAATTGTGGTCGCGTGACTTTGCGGCGCCCTTCCTGAAAGTGCACTCAGCGACGCTGTTCTGAGAAGATGACCACGCGGCGGCCGGCGAGCGCGCGTGCCCACGTGGACAGAGCCACGCACTGCGCCAGCATCTCGAGCGCCGCGATCTGCTGATCGCTGCGGGCGCGTAATCCGCTGCACCAATCGCGCAACGCCCGACGCGCGCGCGCGCCGCGGACCGTCGCGCTGAGACCTGAGAAATTCTTCTGGCGGGGCCATGTCGGCCCACTCGAACGTGTCTTCTGTGAATGAAATTGCGGCGAGTCGCGCCGGGCTGCCGCGGGCGTCCGCCAGCGCGAGCACCGGCGGGCGCGCGTCGCGGCATCGCCAGGGCCGCGCGCGGGCGATGTCCCGTGCCAGTACGTCTCGCCACCAGCGCAGCGCGTCGCTCGCGTGTCCCGCGAGGCGGGGCAGGGAACCGCATGCCTGGTCGAAGAGCGGTCGCGCCATCGAGCGCCCGGCGCGCTCGAACACGTGGCAGCATGCCCACGACAGGCGACCCGCCATCTTCGACGCCTCGCCGGCCGCGAGCGCGCCTGACCTCAAGGCGCCGTCGATGACGGCAATCCACTGCTTTACTTTATCGTCGTCGGGCTTGACGTGGAAGCCCGATGCCGACGACCGGACGCGCAGCCCCAGGATCACGATCGACGGGCCCCACGCCATTTTTCGGTCCTGCATGGCGCTGGGCCCGAGGAGAGCGCGCACCAGTCTCGCAAAGCACTTGTCGGCGTGCTCCGCGAGGCCCTTCCTCTCAACCGAGAAGAAGTCGTCAACGTAGCGCGACGCCGGGAGCCACAGCAGCTTGCGCGCCGCGGCCGCCAGGAAGGCGCCCGCGCGCTCCCATCCGCGCACGCAGGCCAGGCCCCCGAAAGGCAGCGTGATGTGCTGGGCGGCCATGACACGCCCGCGCAGGCGGTAGGTTACCCATGCGACCGCGCGGTGCCTAGGCAGGACCGGCACGCGCCTGAAGGCGGAGTCCACGTCCGCTTTCCAAAATTCGAGCTCAATCGAAATCTGCGCGCGCGCACGGGATTGACGCGCCGCTGCAGGCTGGATTGCGCGCGGCGCACCTCCTCGTGAAAGGCACTTGCCAGTGCAACCAACTGGTCTATCGTGTCGTGGCGCCATTTTTCCTCCACGCTGGTAGCGCCGTTGACCCTCGCGCGAGAAAAGTCGTCGACGCATCGCACCTGCGCTGCGGCGCGCGGGCGCGGCCGACGCCAGGCCGCGCGGCGCGCAAGCCTTTGGGGAGCCGTCTGGCTTGTTCCCCTGCACTACTGAGAAGCGAGGTGCCAAAATCTCATCGCGCAGTGCCAAATCGTCGGCCGGCACTGGCGACGTCATTCGCCCGAGCGCGGCGTCCGCCACTGCCCCAGCATGCAATTCGGCAGCGTGAGCGTCGTCGCGGAGACTAGCAATGATCGCCGCATTCTGCGCTTCCGCGCGGCCCGTTAGATCGCTGACGGGCTCGCGCTCTTCGCGGGCCACGCGACGCTCGGCGACGCCGGAGGCTGGCAGCGCGCCTGCGAACGGCGCCCCTTTGCGGAATAGGCGCTCAACGTCGTCGGCCCAACCGATCTCGGTCGCGATGGCGCCTAGGGCCGGGCCGTCGACCTCGGAGACTGCGGCTCTGGCCGCCGCGCCCACGCCGTCCAGCCAGGCCCGCTGGGCCCCCAAACGTCTCGACTCGCGGCAGCGCGCCTCTATGGCTGCAATCGCGGCCTCCCTTTCGCTGAAGATCTGCCGCGCGGCGCGTGCGGGGTGGCGCGCGCGAGGTGCGACAGTCGCGCCTGCTGGCAACTGCGCGACTTCGCCCAGTCGACACAGGCGCGGAGATCGTCGCGCAGGGGCGCGGCGTCTTGAAACCACGCCGTGCCCTTCGACGCGGCATTAATGACAAAGTCGATATTTGCCTTGTCTTCCCCCTGCGACGCTGCGGCGCTGGCGCGCGGAAGGCGCGGGGCATCGCGGCCGCGCTCTCCGCCTCGGCGCTGGACGCCAATTCTTCAAAACGCGGGAGCCACGAGCCCGCCGCGGCACTGCTTGCAGCGTTCCGCCCGTCAGGCACCGGCGCGCCCTGGTCTTCCGACGGGCACATTGCCCCAGGACGCCACTAGCGCCCGCGCCTGCCGGCCGACGGCCCCCAAGGGTTCGGGACGCCCGCGCGCGACGGAAGCGCGCCGCGCCTGTGATGCAGAGAGAGACCTGCCATCTGGCAAATTCGGCGCGCGTATGCTCGCGCTCTCGCGCTCCGCCAAGCCTGGGCGCGCTCTCCGCGCGCGAGCGCGCGCTGCCGGCCGCGCGACGGTGCTCGCGCCTCAATCCTCGCGCTTGCGCTTCGGCGTGCGCGGCTGCTCTGTGCCCCGCGCTGCGTCGTGCTTGCCTTTGCCCTTCGCGTGGGCCCGCGATTCCCAGGACTTGCCCCAGCTCTTGGGCCCCCAGGACTTGCCCCAGCCCTTGTCGCTCTCGGTATGCTGGGACTTGCCCTTGCCTTCCCCCTTGGACTCCGCATGGGGGGCGCCCTTGCTGCTGCCCTTCTGCTGCCGATCGGAGAGGTTGGGATGCCCGCGAGCCGTGTACTCGCGCTCGGCGCGTATGTACAGGCTCTGCTCTTGCTGCAGCGCGTCGCGGTGGACGTTAAAGGAGCTGGAGCCACTGGCGCGATCGGCCCACTCCCGCCCGGCCAGCTCGTCATAGATGACCGCCAGGGCTGTGGACTTGCGCACCCCGCGCGCCTGCCCGCAACGCGCGCGGGCGGCGGCCGGCCTCGGCCGCGAGACCAGGGAAGGGAGTTCGCCTGCAGTGCGATTTGCATGACGACGTCCTTGCGCGCCATCGCGGCGGCCAGTTCAATCTGGCCCGCGAAGCTCGCGGCCAGGGCCCACCGGTCGAATGCGACCGACCAGGGCATGAGCGACAGCCCTCGCGAGGCGGCGGCTCCGCCCAGAATGCGCGCGCCGAAAGAGCGCGCCTTCTTTGTTCGCGTCCGCGCCGTCCTGACCGCCGCGCTTCTCCACCGCCCAGTGCGACAGCCACTTCTTCAAATCGCTGTAAATGAACGGTCTCGCGATCCCCTTCGCTTGGGCCGCTCTGACCTGCGCCGCTCCGAAGCGCCGCGTGCGAACGCTGAGCGATACACCGCGCGCGCGGGCGCCTGGCTGTCGAGCCAGTCGCACGACGCCGGCGACGGCCAGCAAGCAGACGGCAAATCGCTGAGGCGGACGTCGCCCAGCTTCGCGCCGATGTCGACGTGCGCGGCCGCAGTCGGCTTGCGCGCGAGTGCGTCCACTAGCGCAGCGACAGGGTCATTCGACCCCCGCGCCGCCCCGTCGTCGCCGCGGGCGGCGGCCATGCGCCCCGCCTCGGCCCTGGCGGCGTTCTCTGCGGCACGCTTGACGGCACGGTCGAGGAAGGCTACCTTCCCACCGTTGAGGCCGCCCTTGTCGAACGAACTCTCATGAATGTTGAGCCCGACTAGGTCTTGTTCAACCTGGCACGCGCTGTGCGCGACAGACGGACCGAGAAAGCGAGTGGCGCTCGCCGTGACAGAATTCGCGCGAAGTGCTGCAATGACGTCGCGGAGGTATTCCTCGTCGCGCTTTGCGTGCGCGTCGACGCCAGACAGAAAAGCTTGCAAATCCGCCATGGGTGCGAGCGGGCGCCGCCTGTTAACGCGTATGACGCGCTCGTGCGCACTCTGTCCGCGCTCGGCTGCAGCTCGCGCACCGAAGCCGACCACGTACACGCGGGCCTCGTTTGGCCACCAAAAAGACGCACGCTAAGCGTGCACGGAAGGGGGCGTAGACGTCGAATCGCGTCGGAACAGCCCCCGCTCGGAAGTGCGCTCGCGCGCCACACGTGCGGCGTCGTCGAATCGCGTCTTAATCTGACCTCGTTCGGTCGGTCGCTCGCTATCCTCGTTCGGATGCGGCGTAGACGTCGAATCCCACCAGCCCTTTGGGCGTGAGTGGTTTAGGGAGCTCTCTTTCCTCAACCCCCCTTCTTCCCCTTCGGGGAGGGGTTTACCCCTCCCCCTACCCCCTCCCCCTGGGCCTGGAGAGGGAGTCCGGCGGGTCGTCAGGGGGGTCAATTTCGACTCCTGGGAGGGCCAAAAAACGACGACCCTCACGAGGATTCTGGCCCCGACGGGGGGACGGAGATAGGCCCCTCTGCTCTTCTTTGAAACCAAAATCTTTCATTTTTTTACGGTTTTGGCCCCATTTTGGCGTCCTGAGGGGGCCGCGTTCATCTTCCTTCATAGCAAAATCACTGATTTTACAAAGGTTTTGGGCTCATTTTGTCCTTCTCAGGGGGCAGCTCTCATTTGCGCTTCTGAGAAGGTCGCAAGAGGCCCCAAGATGGCCCCAAGAGGCCCCCAGGAGGCTCCCAAGAGGCCTCCAAGAGGCCCCCAAGAGGCCCCCAAGAGGCCCCAAGAGGCCCCCAAGAGGCCCCCAAGAGGCCCCCCCCAAGAGGCCCCCAAGAGGCCCCCAGAGGCCCCCAAGAGGCCCCCAAGAGGCCCCAAGAGGCTCCAAGAGGCCCCCAAGAGGCCCCACGAGGAGCCCGAACGACTCACACCTGGACGAGGGGACTCACTACGAACGACGACACACCAAGGAGGGGCCCGAACGACTCACACCAGGACGAGGCGCCCGAACGACTCACACCACGAGGAGCCCGAACGACTCACACCAGGACGAGGGCCCCGAACGACTCACACCACGAGGAGCCCGAACGACTCACACCAGGAGGAGGAGCCCGAACGACTCACACCAGGACGAAGGGCCCGAACAACTCACACCACGAGAAGCCCGAACGACTCACGCCAGGACGAAGAGCTCGAACGGCTCAAACCACGACGAAGAGCCCGAACGACTCACACCAGGAAGAAGGGCCCGAACGACTCACACCAGGACGAGAGGCCCGGAGATATGCGGGGGCAGGCGGAAACACGCCTGAAAAACACGACTGTCGGCATGCTTCGCAAGAGTTGCTGTTTTGAGATGGGCTGGTGGGGACACGCGAAGCGTGAAGAATTGCATCTAATCGGACCTAGTTCGGTCGTTCGCTCGCACCTCGCTCGCAAGAGCCCCCAAGCGAAGCCGCAGGAGACTCGCCTGCAGCATGGTGGACCGAGAGAATGGGCAGCGTCAGCCGAGGAGCGACTTCGACGCCAAGGGCTATCGCGACGACCTCTACCGCGACCAGCCTTCCCATCATACGGAGACCGGGCCGTGACCACCATAGATTTCAGTCCCGATCCATCGCGCGGGACTATCACAGGCCCGTTGCGATGAGGGGCCGCGACCATCATAGATCGAAGTCCGGGCCCAGGGTTATGTTGCTCCCATCGTACTTAAGGAGCACATCCCAGAAATAATTTCGAACACCCGGGAAAGTGTCGAAAGAGTATCGAAAGAGTGTCGAAACAGTGTCGAAACAGTGTCTCCCAGGGCCCGACACGCGAAAACACTCGAGTTTTGGGGTGCGCTCGAAATTCAAGGATAAAGTAGGTTGGACCATCATAAGCCCAGGGCACGGGGTCATCACAGATCCATGCCGCGGATCACGGGCGACCACCATGAGCCCCCATCCAGCTCCTCACACTGGACCGGCTGCTCTGCCCAACCTGCCGCATCCGCAGCCACCACGCAAGGGGGCTGTCCTGCACAAAGCCCCAGGCCCCCAGGGAGGCTGCCGCCTAGTAGTAGTAGTAGTAGTAGTAGTAGTAGTAGTAGTAGTAGTAGTAGTGGTAGTAGTAGTAGTAGTAGTAGTAGTAGTAGTGGTAGTAGTAGTAGTAGTAGTAGTAGTAGTCGTAGTAGTAGTAGTCGTAGTAGTAGTAGTAGTAGTAGTAGTAGTAGTAGTAAGTAGTAAGAAGTAAGTAGTAAGTAGTAGTAGTAAGTAGTAGGTAGTAGTAATAGTAGTAGTAGTAGTAGTAGTAGTAGTAGTAGTAGTAGTAGGTAGTAGGTAGTAGGTAGTAGGTAGTAGGTAGTAGGTAGTAGGTAGTAGGTAGTAGTAGTAGTAGTAGTAGTAGTAGTAGTAGTAGTAGTAGTAGTAGTGGTGGTAGTAGTAGTAGTAGTAGTAGTAGTAGTAGATGTAGTAGTGGTGGTGGTGGTGGTGGTGGTAGTAGTAGTAGTAGTAGTAGTAGTAGAAGTAGAAGTAGTAGTAGTAGTAGTAGTAGTAGTAGTAGTAGTAGTAGTAGTGGTCGTAGTAGTAGCAGTAGTAGTAGTCGTCGTCGTCGCCGTAGTAGTCGTAGTAGTAGTAGTAGTAGTAGTAGTAGTAGTTGTAGTAGTAGTAATAGTAGTAGTGGTGGTGGTAGTAGTAGTAGTAGTAGTAGTTGTAACACTAGTAGAAATAATAATGCAGATGGTGGTGGTGGTAGTAGCAGTAGTAGTAGCAATAAGAGTAGCAATCGCAAGAACCGTATGTTTTGAAAGAGTAGCAATAGTGGTGGTACTTGGTAGCAGGCGCATGAGTAGTGGTAACAGTAGAAACAGATCTGAACTGAGTGGGAGTTGTAGAAGTAGTAGTCGTGTCACGTAGTCAGTCACAGTGGTCGTATGAGCAGTAGTGGTAGTAGCGACGATGGATAGTATTTGTCGTGGCAGTTGCAAAAGTCGTAGTTCTAGCCGTAGCAGTCGTAGTCGTAGTCGTAGTCGTAGTAGTAGTAGTAGTAGTAGTAGTAGCCGTCGTAGTAGTAGTAGTAGTAGTCGTAGTAGTAGTAGTAGTTGTAGTAGTAGTAGTAGTAGTAGTGGTGGTGGTAGTAGTAGTAGTAGTAGTAGTAGTAATAGTGGTCGTCGCCGTAGTAAGAGTAAGAATAATCATAGTAGTAGTAGTAGTAGGAGGATGAGGAGGAGTGCTTGCAGTAGTATGACTACTAGTAGAATTAGTAGTGATAATTGCAGTAGTAGTCGTAGTCGTCGTAGTCTTGGTAGTAGCAGTACTAGTAGTAGTAGTAGTAATAATTATAAGCGTAAGAGTATTAATCAGAGTATTGGCAGTAGTCGTAGTAGTAATCGTGGTAGTAGTAGTAGTAGTAGTAGTAGTAGTAGTAGTAGTAGTAGTAGTAGTAGTAGTAGTGGTAGTGGTAGTAGTAGTAGTAGTAGTAGTAGCAGTAGCAGTAGCAGTAGCAGTAGCAGTAGCAGTAGCAGCAGTGGTAGTAGCACGAGTGGTCGCAGTAGCAATAGTAGTAGTAGTAGTAGTAGTAGTAGTAGTAGTAGTAATAGTAGTCGTAGTCGACGTGGTCGTAGTCATAGTCGTAGTCGTAGTCGTAGTCGTAGTCGCACGTAGTCGTGTCGTTGTCGTAGTCGTAGTCTTAGTCGTAATCGTAGCCGTAGACGTAGTAGTAGTAGTCGTAGCCGTCGTCGTAGTAGTAGTAATAATAAAAGTAGTAGGAGTAGTAGTACACGATACGCATACAGAACGTATCCGAAAAAGTTACACCAAGTATACAGCATGTTTTCAGCACATGACGGCCTCAGTACTGCGGAAGAAAGCCCCTGGACGGCCCAGGATGGTCCCACAAGACGGTCCCGGTGGCCGAGGGGCCCCGAGACGGTCCAGGAGAACCCCAAGATGGCCCAGAGGCCCCCGAGACACAGCTCCAAGGGACCCCCCAGACATGGACCCAAGACAGCCCCAAAACAGGCCATCGAAGTACTCCAACTCCTCCTCCTCCTCCTCCTCCTCCTCGTCCTCCTCCTCCTCCTCCTCGTCCTCATCTCCCCGCGGGGGCTGCG
>CAUYUJ010014630.1:192696-212696 GCA_963575745.1 Prorocentrum cordatum
ATGCACGCGCTGCGTGCGAAGCGAATGGCACTACCATATGATACACATGCGCATGGGCACCACATGTGCACCACGGCTCGTAACATCTACACACGAAGGCAGGGCCGAGCAGACGACGACGGAACCCCACCGACGGGCCCGAGCACAGAGGGAGACAAGCGAGAGGCCCAAGTCGTGACAGCCTTGACAGAAGCACCGCGCAATGCGCACACATCCACCGTTCGTGTCGGCTGCAGCACTGGTCAAGTTTGCTGCGGCGCCGATGCGCTCTGTGCACACTGCAGTGCGCGGCCACGCGTCACGCCCGATGTCAGACTCTGGCCGACGTCTGAAAGGATTTGGAAGAGGGGGACGACGACGACGACGACGACGATGAGCGGGGGTGACAGAGAACCGTGGATGAAATCAGTGGTAAGAGAACAGGACGGGGGATGTAAGAAGGGCGGCGGGGAGAAGAGCGAGAAGGATGGAACGACAAAGGGAAGGAAGCAGAGATGCACGGAAGATGTAGGACCTAGAAGGTAGGAGGTAAGATGCAGAAAGGATGAGGAGAGTGGACGTAAGGGTAGGAGGAGCGGGGAGGAGTGTAATAAAAACCAGGAGGATGTAAGAAGGATGAGGAAGCAAAGAGGAGAGAGGAGGGAGGCGGAAGTGAGGAGCAAAAAGTCAGGAAGGAAGGGTGCGGTGAGGGGAAGTTAGAAGCAGTAAGCAAGAAGGATGGAAGGAGGGAGAAATTAGGAATGATGTGAGGACAAGAAGGAGGAGGACGAGGATCAGGAGGAGGAGGAGGAGGACGGGGAAGAGGAGGAGAAGGAGGATGAGGAGATGAGAGAGAAGGAGGAGGAGGAGGAGGAGGAGGAGGAGGGGGAGGAGGAGGAGGAGGAGGGGGGTGTTCCAAAGAGTTCCCAGACGTCTCCACGTGGGACGTCACTGCTGAACCTTACAGGAGCTCACAAAAGTGGCAGATGTGGGGTTGACAGTAGCGAGGTGAGAGTTAGGTACGAGATAGTTCGAGGACAGGAGAAGGAAACTGAGGAGGGGAGGAAAAGAGGAGGAGGAAGAGGAGGAAGGAGCAGCAGTGCTCTACTCGAAACGAGCACCCATGCGAACGAGGGCTTTGAAACGTTATCCTGGCGGCGGAGCCCCGCTCGAGACGAGAGCCTGCCTCGGGAGGGCTGGGACAAAACGAGGACGACGACGCGATGGGCCAGCACCAGCTCGCGGGGAGAACCCGCCTCGAGATGGGATGGGGCACGGGCGCTCTCCCGATCCTCCCCTGGCCTCCCTGGGGGGACCCGCGCCTCGAGACGGAGGCCCACGGTGGTGCCCGAGCCTCACGGACTCGAGGCCCCCGTGGTGCCTCGAGGCCCCGGTGGTGCCCGAGGCCCACGGCCCTGGTGGTGCCTCGAGGCCCTGGTGGTGCCCCGAGGCCCCCGTGGTGCCTCGAGGCCCCGGTGATGCCTCGAGGCCCAGGTGGTGCCCGAGGCCCACGGCCCGCGGGCCCGGCGCCGCCTGGCCTCCGCTCTCGTTGGGGCGGGCGGGCCGCGAGGCCGCGTGGGAGCGGCACCCCGCGCGAGAGGGCGTGGCGGCCCTGTGCGGCGTGCTGCGGCAGGTTCGCGTATGTAGAGGGCAGAACATCCACCCCCGCAATGATCACCCCGACACGCGAAGCCGTGTCGCCAACGCACCCACAGCAGGAATGGAACAAGGCAGGGCTGTTTGGTCAGTGCTCGAGGCCGTTGAGTCAACGCCCATTGTCGGGTCCGGGTGGTTTTTCCTCCCTCGAGTGTGGGCGCGCACGCGGTGGCTTCTGACTCCGCGTGGGTCGTTCCACCGGGGACGGTCGGCGGCTCCTCGAAAGCCAAAGATCCTTCCCAGATGGGCCGACGCTGGGCCGCTGGCGGCGCTCCACCCCGAACGTCCGCGGCGTGGCCGCCGCTGCGCCGACACGACTCGAATCGGCCGCACGCGGCGTCTCTCACGCCGCTGACGCGGCACGCCGAGTGAAGCAGAGGGCGCGCGCTTTGGCGCGGGATCTGCGCGGGCTGCCTTCGCGCGCCATAGTGCACGCGGCCGGTCCCGGTTCTCTCTGCGCCGTTCGGGTGGCGCGCGGAGCCTTCTTGTCCAGGGAGGCCAGCTTCGCCTCCAGCGCCGCCTCGGAGTCCCCGATCGGCACGCCCAGATATCTTTGCCCGGGGCAGGATCGACGAGTCGCTCTGGCCCTCCTCGATCCCTCAATGTTGCTACTGCTGCTCTTCCTCCTCCTCCTCCTCCTCCTCCTCCTCCTCCTCCTCCTCCTCCTCCTCCTCCTCCTCCTCCTCCTCCTCCTCCTTCCCTTCCTCCTCACCCTCCTCCCCCACCCCCACCTCCACCACCGCCACCACCACCCCTCCTCCTCCTCCTCAAAAACCACCACCACTTCCACCCCCACTTCCACTCCCACTTCCACCCCCACCACCCCCTCGACATGTTCTTTTTTTTCCCTGGCCCGTTCGATTCCTTTTCCTCCACCTCCTCCTCCCCATGCCGATAGCTTTCCGCAGCTCCTGGGGTGGCTGTTATGCACAACGTATGGGGAGCCCGTAAGGAATATGCGCATGGCGCACGCCCTAATGGCACCTGCACAGTCACCGCAATGGCTAGGAAGCTCGGCCGACACCGGCACACAAGGTACTAACCCCAAGGACAACCTGGCGGCACGACTGTATGTCCCGTGCATTTCGCAGTCCCCGCCTAGATGCCTTCAACTGGGGATATATACCTCGGGACGTTCACATCTAGGTCGTTCACCTCGAGGTCGTACTACCTCGTGGTCTTCACATCAAAGCCTGATCCCCTCAAGGTTTCCACCCCGTTGTCTTCACATCGGGACCTTCACCTCCAAATCTTCACCGACCTGTTTTCACCGAGAGGACTTCACCTTGCGGACCACCTCGAGGTCATCACCGTGAGAGCTCCATTTCGAAGTCTCCACTACGAGGCCATCACCTCGATATTCGAGGACTGATGTCTCAACACAGCCCCGGCTTACCTCCGTCGCGAAGCAAGCGCCTAAAGGACACACTCTGGCGGATGCAAGGTCCTTAGAAGGCCACGTCGAGGCTTTTCGAGCGGGGCGCGGCCAACGAAAATGGCTAAGGATGGATCGAGGAGGCAAGGATGCAAGGTACCCTTGGGAAGGCTGCCCATCCTTACTGCGCGGGTTGACTGTAGCTGCCTCAAGGGAGCGGCCCAGCGGAAAGGCCGGCGGCCCTGCGCACTTCCCCCTCTACCCACTACGTTTCCATCTGGACGCCGGCTGGCGGCAACGCCAGATTTCGCGCCTTTCGCGCGCTCGCCCTCGTCACGAGGCTGTTGCAACAAGGGCGCTACCAGGTAGCACGTCCCGGTTACAGCGATTTGATTCTCTCGGGCACTGCCCGAAAGCGGCGCCAGCATTCGCGCGCTCGCAGATCCTGCGAGCTTGCCTTCTGTCGCGAGGCAGCGGCCTCAATTACGCGGCCTGGCGGCAAGGCTGGCGGCCCCGCGCGCCTTCGCGTCTGCTGCGTTTCGTATCCTTTTGGGCGCTGGCCAGCGGAAGTGCTGGCTTTCGCGCGTCCGCGGAATCTGCGCGCTTGCCACCGTCGCGGGGCCGTTGCCTCAAGGGCGCGGCCCAGCGGCAAGGCTGGCGGCATTGCGCGCTCCCACCTCCATCCACCATCGCATGTCGTCCCCTCTTGGACACCAGCCGGCCGCAACGCCAGCTTCCGCGAGCCTCGGATTCTGCGCGCTTGCCAGCGTCGCGAGGCATCGCCCCCAAGGACACTGCCTGGCTGCCAGGCCAGCGGCCCTGCACCCTCTCACGTCTCGCGTCTCTCCAGTAACCGCATGTCATATATATATATATCTCTGGACACTGGCCGAGGGCAACGCTGGCTTTCGTGCTTCTCCCGATCCTCTGCGCTTGCCCCCGTTGCGAAGCAGTTGCCTCCAGGACACATCCCGGCGGCAAGGCCGGCGGCCCTGCGCTCTCTTGTGTCCCTGACTACCAAGGTTCCCTTCTGTCTGGGCGCTGCCTCGCGGCAGTGCCAGCCTTCGCGCATCCGCAGATTCTGCACGCTCGCGCCCCGTCGCCAGGCATCTGCGTCAAGGACGCATTCTGGCGGCAAGGCGGGCGGCCCTGCTCTCGCGTCCACGCGCTCACCGCGGCTCGCCCCCCTGGGGGTGATGACGCGGCGGCGAAGAATGCAAAAGGAGGGATCGCTGTTCCGAATCGCCAATCCAGGAGGGTACCACCTTGTGTCGCATCCCGTGTTGCGCCCCGGCTTGCTGCAAAGCGTGTCTCCCATGCTACCATGCTGTGGAGCGGGCCCACTCCCGTCACCACCAAGATGGCGATCCTTCCTGCGGTGGAGCAGACGGTAAACCACGCAAAATGACCTATCACCTGTAAGGTCGGGGGCGATAGGGGCTACCATAGAGCACTCCCCCGTCGAAGCTTGAATCTCGAAAAAAAAGAGGTGGCCGTCCCGGGGAATGCTGACTACGCGCAGCATTCACCAACACCAGGTGACGACAGCGTCGCTGTCCAGATCCATGGACCAAAGAGCTCGTCGGCCCAACCTTCGCGAGCACCGCTCCCGGGATGGAAAAGCCCATGTGCTCCGTCCGACCCGGCAGCGCTACACGCCGGTCAGAAAAAGTGGGTTGAAACATGAAGCAGGAAGGCGTTGGAAGTAGATTGGGCTTCCATCCGCCCCCTGAAGGGCAGGAAAGAAGGAAAGCTGCCTCGACTCTTGAAGCAGGAAGGCGCATGAAGCAGATTAGGATCTGGGCATCCAAACATACCTGGGCATCCAAAAATACCTACTTTCAACGACCGGCTGGTGTGCACACCTCCCACGGCATCAACGGTACGCTCCGGTCCTCCACCCTCCTCGTCGACCGTCGGGCCCAACGGGGGGGGGGAGGGAGCGAGAGGCGCCCGACCGTCGCGAGCACCGCTCCTGGGATGGAAAAGCCCATGTGCTCCGTCCGACTCGACAGGGCTGCTCCAGATTTCGTAATAAAGGGAGGGGGGTCTCATTTCGGGGGGGGTCTCTTCCGGGCTATCTTGGAGGGCCTGGGGGGGTCTGGGGACGATGTTCTGGAGGGTTCTCCCACGGGGGAGGTCTGAAATGGATTGTCTTGGAGGGTCCAGACCCCCTCCCTTTTATTACGAAATCTGGGCTATGCACACCTCCCACCTATCTGGTCCTCCACCCTCCTCGTCGACCGTCGGGCCAAACGGGGGGGGGGGGGGAGAGGGAGGGAGAGGAGCGAGAGGGGCGGCCGTCATCTCAGGGAGCCCTCCGCCTTCTACGGAGTACCGTCGGAAGGGAGGAGGAGGAGGAGGAGGTGGCGGAGGAGGAGGAGGAGGAGGAGCCTCTAGTGCCTTATATTAAGCCGCCTACGCATCCTGCTTCAAAGCCGCCCTCCCTCGCCTCGTCGCCCACTGCGCGGCGAGGACCCTCCGCGTCCGCCCTTGACATTCCGCGGTGCCCCAGACAGGGGCACACCGAATTATGGAGCAGGGCCCAAGCCGCAAGGGCAGTGGCAGGGTCCAGAGGACCACTTGCAGCTGGCAAACAGATGGTGGGACAGAACGAGAGCAGTCGGCAGAACGCTGACTACCACCACCACTACCGCCACATGGAGGCAGAAGCGGGGTGAAGGGTAGTGCTCCGAACAAGCAGCAGATGCTGCACGGCCGGGTGGTGGTGGTGTGCGCAGGCTGCCTCAGAAAGGAAAAGGGCGGGTGCTGGCTAGGGCAGAACAACAGTTGGCCGCAACAGTGTTGCGGTCAACTGTTCGCTGCCCTAGCCCCCATGGCCAGGATTCGCGCATGGACAGGACCCGCGCATGCGAACAGCGCAGTGATACTGAAGCCCAAAATGTTTGCATGTGCAGAGTAATGTGTCAGAACACATGAAAACGGGACCCGTCGCTAATCCGTCTGCCCAGATCCATGGTTCCATTTCCCTGAAACACTGGTTTGAGTTGCCCCGTCTTGTGGTGAGCACCCGTCCTCCTCATCCTGGCACGGGCCCTCCGCCCTCAGCACATCCCTCCTGTATGGGGAGCTCACGCCCGTGTACAGGGCTGCGAGAGAGCCACGCGCCGGCGCTCGAATCGAACGACCGTGCCCCGTGCACTGTTTTTCGAGTTCGCGCGAGCATGTTTCGCACGGTGCTCCAGGATGCTCCTCGATCGATGGTCCTCGCCAGGGCTGGACCTAAACAGTGTTTTTCGTGTTCGTGTTGTTGTTGTTGTCCCTCGTTTTGTCTGGAGTTCGCCCTTGCTGCAAAACGATATCGAAACGAAAACGGCCCACGAAGTCGCCAAAACACCGTTTAGGTCCACCCCTGGTCCTCGCCAGAGAAAATGCACACGTCCGAGCGATGCCCAGACAAACGACCGAACGACTGACGAACTTAGGAACAAACAATCGAGTGCCTGCTCCTGCTACTGTTTTTCTCTTCCTGCCCCTGCTCTGTTCCTCCCGCTTCTCCTCCCGTGCTTCCCCCTAGCTGGACGCAAACGCCCTGCTGTTGCCCGAACGGCCGCATTGGCAAACAAGCCATAC
Source organism: Prorocentrum cordatum (assembly GCA_963575745.1). NCBI lineage: Eukaryota > Dinophyceae > Prorocentrales > Prorocentraceae > Prorocentrum > Prorocentrum cordatum. The sequence goes on from CAUYUJ010014630.1 coordinate 199,301, forward strand.
GCTGCTGCCGAAGCCTGCTGCGAATGCCGAACTGGACTGGACGAATATCTGCACGAACACAGAATGTGCACATGCGTTTGAAAACGCTGCATTAAGAAGATGCAAATGCTTCGAACTTGCTGATCCCAGAATTTCCTCTGCCCCCGGCCCGCGAGCCAGGCCACAACCGAACCGACCAAACGCTACCGACATCACCTGGATGCCAAAGAGAGAACAATTGGCGAACAAAGTCCCTCACGATGGAAGGAGAACAGGCCATAACAAGGTACAGGACGACGACGACGATGAGGACGACGACGACGGCGACGGCGACGCTGACGACGACGACGATGACAACGACGACGAGACGACGACGACGACGACGACGACGAGACGACGACGACGACGACGACGACGACGACGAAGACGACGACGACGACGACGACGACGACGACGACACCAACGACGACGACGACGACGACGACGACGACGACGACGACGACGACGGAGACGACGACGACGACGACGACGACGACGACGACGACGACGACGACGACGACGACGGAGACGACGACGACAACGACGACGACGACGACGACGACGACGACGACGACGACGACGACGACTACGACTACGACTAAGAAGACGACGACGACGGCGACGGCGACGACGACGACGACGGCGACGACGACGACGGCGGCGGCGGCGGCGACAGCGACGACTACGACGCTGACAATGACGGCGGCGGCGGCGGCAGCGAAGGCGAAGGCGAAGGCGAAGAGGAGGCGAAGGCGAAGACAGGGCAACGGCGCCCGCAGGCGAAGGCGAAGACGCCCGAAGGGCGCGGGGGCGGGCCCCGGGCGGCGGGCCTGATGAGCTTTCGGGCGCCGTCGCCTGGCAGCAGGTAGGGCGCCACGCCCCTGTGCGCGCGCGGGCAGGCGGCGGGCTGCAGCTTGGGGTCCCCGCCGGCGGGCGCCGACTGCGCACCGTCGCTGATCCTGGCCGGGCCCCTTCTGGGCCCAAGAGAGCGGTGCATACGCCCTCTTGGCCAGGCCAGCATCGGGCCCAGGGTGGCCCTGCCAAGGCATGGTGGCTTGGAATAGAGGCCTCCTCAGGAACAAAAAAAAGGCAAGCAAGGCGCGTGTCAGAAAAAAAACATGCACAGGCTCGCGCCGACTTCCACCCCCTCCGCACACCACTGACAGCGACTCTGGCGCCGCCCCCCAGAGCGCTCCCCGCGCGCTGGGGCAGGGTTGTGCGGAGGTGGCCTGGAGCGACCCAGGATGTCTGCGCGGACCTCCAAAGAGTTGTGCTCAGTCAATTGATGAGCCAACTTTCCACCACCCCTACCATAGGTAGGACGGGGCAGAAGGGAGGATGGGGAGGCCCTCCTCCTCCTCCTCCTCCTCCTCCTCCTCCTCCTCCTCCTCCTCCTCCTCCTCCTCCTCCCCCTCCCCCTCCTCCTCCACCTCCTCCTCCTCCTCCTCTTCCTCCTCCCTCTCCTACCTGTGGAAGTGGTGGTGGAACGACGGCCCATCATCAGGTGTTCACCACCCGACAGGTCGGGGTTGATGGACTCCGAGGAACGAGCTCGAAGGGGCCCTGGGACACACAAATAAGAACACACAAATCAAACTATTCCCCACATCTCCCCATATTTGGGGGCTGTTCGTCTTCCCCCCCACTTCCCATATATTCCCACAGTTTCCGGGGAATCGACGATGCGTTGTGTCTGTGTGGTTCTTTCCCTCCTGAGAGCTCCCGACCCGCCTCGCACGCCCTGCACACCGCGTGCCCCCAGGCCCCTCCCGGCACGCCCTGGGAGCCCCGCCTCGCGCCTCCGACGAGTGCCGACTGCGCACAGGCGGCCGCCTGGCCCCGGAAGAGCCGGGTGCTCTCCCCGGGGGATCCCGCCTCGCGCCCTCGGGTGAGGATCGCTCTGGCTTTCGCTCGGGCTTTCGCTCGTGCTGCGCTGGGCCCCTTCTCGGGAGCGGCCAAGAGGGGGGTGTCCAAGAGGGGGGGGGTGCAAATCATGACCGGCGGCATGTGCGCGGCCTAGCGGAGGGGCCAGGGACGTAACGAAATAAGAAGAGGCGCCATGAGATCTGGGGAAATATTATGGCCCACGCCATGATATCCAACCCCCCCTAGTCATCACCCCCCTCTTTCCGCCCCCGACCTTCCTGAGCCCCTCGCCGCAGGCCGGGCACGTCCCCCCTCCAGGCGGATGCTGGACAATAAATTCAAAATACTCCGAACATGCCCCCAAAAGAATGGCACAACAGACATTCAAAAAAAATCGTCCCCAGACGACTGGGCCTTGACTGTGCCTCCCGTAGAAGGACACGCCCGACTGAAGCCGCGCCCTCCCCGCGCGCCCCCGCAGCAGAGCGCCCCTTCCCCCCGCCGTGTGGGGGGGGGGGGGGCCGCCGGGGCTCACGCGCGCTCGCCTCCCTCCGCTCGCCGCCCTCCGCCGCTCGCCCGCCGCCGCTCGCCACCGCTCGCTGCGTAGGCCGGCGGCGGCCAGAGTCAAGCCGGGCAGGTCCCTCTACAGGAGGAACGTCCAAAGATAGTCAAAAAAATAATCTGGGCCGATATTTGATTTTTGTTGCTATCTTTGAGCTTGTCTGTCCAGGTACTGTCTGGCTGTAGGAGGACACGTCCGGCCAAAGGCCACAGGGGGAGGGAGAAGGGAAGAGGGAGGACCCAGGGATCCGGCGTTCCCAACAAAAAACGAAGCGGGCGGTTTTGGGCTGGCTGCTGCCTCCAGGAGCCCTCGCAGGGCCCTCGGGCCGCCCCCAAAAAAACAACTCGTGACGAAAAGACAGTCCTGGGGGAGTGGTCCAGCCTGCCCACGCATCGAGAAAACTGGGGCAGCTGGATGCTTGGGGAGGAGGGAGGACCCGTGCTACTCGAGTCAGGGCTGACAGCCTGGCAGCCTCACGCGCGGGCGACGACCGGCGGCGAGCCCAAGGGGTAAGGCGTAGGGGGCGAGCCTTCTCGGAGGACTCAGAAAGCCTCTGGCCCTCCGAGAAGCTTCCTGAGTCTTCTCCGAAGCCCCGCCGCCTTCTGAGAAGGATTGCCCCCTCACCCTTGAAGTACCATGTGGCACCTGCCTCAAAACAGGAGCATGCCGTGGACGGACCTGCCTTTTCTTCGACATTAACTTGCGCCGAAAGCAACGGCCGCGTTGTCTATAGCCGTACCCCCTCCCAGATCCGTGTGTATATACACTTATAAATAGATATATGTGTATATAAATATGTATATATATATATATTATACCAGAGATGTACATATATGTAAATGTGTATGTATATGTATACACACACGCCCGCCTCCTTGGGGGCCACCAGGCTGCGAGGGTGAGGGCTGTTGTGCGCTGCACCAGTTCCAGTTTCCAGTTTCTCATGTTACTGTAAACTGTTACTGTCCGCGCGAGGGGGGGGAGTCGAAAAGGAGCCTGACCACCCTCCCCCAGGAGGGTTCTCACAATTTCTAGTGGGGGGGGGGCCTGGGTCACGTAAAAATACATGAGACTCGCGCCTCCGAAGCAACGATCCCTGCAATATTTCGCAATCTTCGCGTCGCCGAGGCCACAAACTGTCGTAAAGTATACGATGTTTGCGTCCCCGAGGCCATAAGCCCTTGCAAGTTAAACAATACTCGCGTCCCCGAGGCCATAAGCCTTCGTAAAGTACATAATCTTCACGTCCCCGAGGCCATAATCCCTCGCAAAGTACACAGCACTCGCGTCCCCGAGGCCATAAACCGTTTTTGTAAATTGCACATTGCGTGCGCCCCCCGAGGCCACAAGCCTACGTAATGTATGCAATAGGTGCGTTCCCCAGGCAATAAACCCTCCTTAATTCCACAACATTCGCGTCCCCGAGGCCATACACCCCCGTAAATCACTCAATACTTGGGACCCCGAGGCCATAAACTCTTGTAAAGTACACAATGCTCGCGTCCCCGAAACGTTAAACCTTTGTAAGTTACGCAAGATTCGCGCCCCCGAAGCCAAACATCTTTTACACATTACACCACATTCGCGTCCCCGAGGCAACAACCCGTTGTAAAATACACCATCTGTGCATCCCCGAGGCCATCAGCCCTTTGTAACTCCCACAAGACTCGCGCCCCCGAGGCCAGGATCCCCTGAAAAGTAAGGCGCACCCGCGCCCCCCGAGGCCTCGGTCCCTTACAACAGACGCCGACGAGCCGAGGACCGCCCCAGCCGCGCGATTTTGCCCACTCTAGCCTCAAGCAGCCCCCAGTCTGTCCAACAGGGCCTCCAATGCACAGCATGCGGGGGCAAGTCCAAAATGCAACACCGAATTCAAAACTATCGTCTGAACATGTAAACATCTATCTATATATATGTGTGTGTATGCCGAGTACTAATCGTCCTCGCATGAGGTTCCGACACTGCTTCAAGACGGCGCCCAGACCTCACGACGTAGCTCTTGCATGACCCACTATCCGAGAGAGAGGGGCCGGCGGCAGGGGGGCGAAGCCCTTACGGATATATATACACACACGTAGCAACAACCAAAGTCTACGGAGGTATCCCACTCAAATGCGTCGATGGACGTAACAGTACCTAATGTGTCTATAGACGCTTGCGGCTAGAAAGTGAAAACGCTATTTGGCATAGGTCCCAGAAATGGATCTTCTAGAAGCAGGTCCGCCGACCCCTGCATGCCAGGGGTGCAAAGGCGTGTGAGATGACTGGCTGCCCCCCTCCCCCCTTCCCCCCCCTGGGTTCTGAAATCCGCAGGGCTGGACCTAAACGTTGTTGTTCGTTTTGTTGTCGCTTTGTTTTTCGTTACCTTCCCTGCCAAAATGAAACACAAAACACAGCTGGAGTCCAGCAAAACAGCGTTTAGGTCCAGCCCTGGAAATCCGATTAGAATGGGGGGGGCGGGGGGAGGCGGGGAGGGGCCACGGGGGAGGAGGTGGTTCTTCGAGTTCCGTCATTCTTTTGAAGGCCTCTGGAGCGTCATTGTTTAACGCTCCGTAAGAAAAACAGGCACGATAGCCCCACGACGGCCCACGAAGCCTCCAAGACGTCCCCAGAGAGCTCCAAGCGGTCCCCAAGAGGGCCGAAGCCCAGATCGCTCCACTTCCAAAAGAACAATGTACAGTTGTAGTAGATTCACCCTTTTGATTTCGACAGCGTCCAAAGCGGCACAGGAGGCTTCCAAGATCGCTCCAGGATGGCCCAAGAGGTCAGGCCCCAAGACGGCCCAACAGAGCACCAAAAGAGCCCAAGAGGCGCCCAAGACCGCCCAAGAGGGCCCCAAAACAGCCTCAGAGAGGCCCAAGAGGGGCGACTCGAACTAACATTTCGAACCCTCCACCCCGAGAGGACCCCCGAGACCGCAAGCAGGCGCTCAACACACCCCCAAGAGGCTCCAAGAGGACTCCCAAAGGCCAAACACAAATATCCCAATGGGTCCCTCAAACGGTCCCCGAGGAGCAAAAGACCTCACCCGTAGACTCCCTCTCCCTTTGAGTTTGCCGGCGGAATGGCGCAAGCCACTTGCCCAAACTCTGCCGCTCAACTTCTGAGAAGGATTGACGCCCCGGCTCTCGCTTCTCCTCTCGTCGGGTCGGGCGAAAGGGGGGGATAGCAAAGGGGGGGTTTGAGAATCAGCTCACAAAGCTGATTTTCCCGGCGCCTTCCGGCGCCGGAGGCGGCTATGTATCGAGGAATGGGCCCCTCGGTTGGGCCGAAACCAGCTGCATGCAGCGGATTTCGTAACCCCCCCCTTCCCAATCCCCCCCTTTCGTCCGGCCCGATCTCGGCGCGCCGCCGAGAGAGAGCAAACAAGAGGCATCTCGAGCGCGAGAGCGCGGCGGCTCCGCGCGGGCGGTGGCCTGCCCGGGCCGCCGGAGCGGCGCACCGCCGGAGCGGCGCCGGAGCGCGCGGCCCTGCGCGTGCAACGTGCGCACGAAGGCCCGTGCAATCGGCACCGTGGTGGTGGGCCTGTTCCTCAGCCACCACCGCCATATAAGTACCAGGGTGAGGGGGTCCAACTCTTCCTCCTCCTCCTCCTCCTCCTCCTCCTCCTCCTTCTCTTCTTCCTCCTCCTCATCCTCCACCTCCCTCCCCCCTCCAACTTATGGTGGTGGTGGTGGTGGAAAACAGGCCCATCACGTGATCTTCTATTCGACGAACTACCAGCAATGACGAAGACGACGGCAGCGATCGACGACGGCGAAGGGCGAAGGAGGAAAGACGAACCACGAACGGCAGACCACGAGCGACGAACGACAGACGCCAGACGGCACACGGTAGAACAGCAATCGCCAAGCGACAAGCGGCAAACGACAGACGACAGACGACAGACGACGACGACGACGACGACGACGACGACGACGACGACGACGACGACGACGACGACGACGAAGAGAACGACGACGACGACGACGCCGCCGCCGACGACGACCACGACGACGATGACGAAGAGGGCGCCAACGACGACGACGACGACGACGACGACGACGACGACGACGACGACGACGACGACGGCGACGACGACGACGACGACGGCGGCGGCGGCGGCGGCGGCGGCGGCGGCGGCCGCGGCCGCGGCAGCGGGGGCCACGGAGAGCGCTTCCCCTTCGCCCGGCGGAGGGCGGCTGGCGCGCGGGGCGCCTCTGGAGTCCGGTGATGAAGTCCGGATTTGGCCTGAGAGTGGAATGGGTGGCCGCGTGTGAACCCTACAGTCGACCCGCAGAGTAAGGACAGGCATCCCTCTCAAGGGTACCCTTGCATCTTTGCCTCCTGGGTCCATCCTTGGACGCTTTCGTTGGCCGCGCCCCGCTCGAAACGCTTCGAAATGGGCGTCCAAGGGCCTTGCATCCTTATCGCGCATCCTCTCTCTGCGGGTTGACTGTACCCCCACTCCCTACGATTTCTAAGGGGGGTGGGGATTCACTCCGCTCTGGAGCTCCTGAAAGAAGTGAACCCCCACCACCACCTTGGAAATCGTGGGGGGAGGGGGGAAGGGTCACACGTTGCCACCCACCAACAAAGACTGCATCAGCAGAACTTGTTGACGATCCTCGCGGGTTTCTTGGACCTGCGCTGGGCCTCTTGGCGGGGACTCCAGCGCCGCCCCTGGCGCGCGGAGCGCGCCTGGGAAAGGGCGTCCAGCGCAGATCCAATAAATCCGCGCCGACCGTCAAAAAATTACGCATACGCAGTTTCTGCTTCGAGGGAAGACGAGCGCTCGCCAGGGAGGAAGCAGGAGCCCTCAAGTAAAAGATTTAAGCCCATGGAGTATCGGAGATAAGTGCCTCTTTGGGGGAGAAGCTGCTCGCCCGAGAGCAAGGGACAGGGGAGGAGAAGGAGGAGGAGGAGGAGGAAAAGGAAAAGGAGGAGGAGGAGGAAAAGGAGGAGGTGGAGGAGGTGGAGGAGGAGGAGGTGGAGGAGCAGGAGGAGGAGGCGGGGGGGGGATCAGGAGTCTGCGCAGGAAAAGGAGGGTGGGGAAAAAGGGAAGCGGGGGGAGAGTGACAAAGCTAACAAGGAGCGCGCTTGTTTACGTTTCGCGATAACGGTCTTTACCGTGGATGTTTCCCCCCTCCACTCCCCACCCCCCCACACGTCGTAATGCCACCGTTAGCGCCAGAGGATAACAGCGGGCTCACGGAATGGAGCGGGGGAGGAACGAGGAGGGAGGGAGGAGAGGAGAACAAGGGGTAGGAGCAGAGGAGGAGGAACAAGGGGGCGGAGTGCGGAGGGATGGGAGAGTGGGAGGAGGGAGCAGGGAGGAAGGAAAAGGATGTTGGAAGAGAGGCAGAAAGAGGTGAGCGATTGCCAGAAGGCCCGCTTCACCTCCTCACTTCTCTGGCCGCCTGGCCTTGCCGTTTTGCCTCCTGCGCACGGTGCCGCCCCACCAGAAGCCACCGCAGGCCCGCCTGCCTCCGATCTCGAGGGTCCGCCGGGCTTCCGCTGGCAGGGCATTCCTCGTTCTACGCCCTTCCTTCCGAAAGGCTACCACGATGGTGCTGTGACCGTAGAAAGCAAACAAAACCGACCGCATCGCGAATACCCCTTCCAGCGAAGCCCTCTCTGCAAGTGCACCCGAGGAAGGAATCGGACAGGGCAGGACTGCTCAGCAAACGCCCGGGGCCGGCTCGCAAACGCGCGCTGTCGGCCTCAGGATCGTTACCCTCGGCATGAATGGCGTGATGGGCACCGGCAGACATGCGGCGCTTGCGGTGCTCAAAGATCACTGCGATAGCATCGCCCCTCCGATTCCGTCGGCGGCGAGGCCCTTTTTTTCCGGAGCGGCCCGCATCCCCACGACGGGAACGGCAGGCGCGCAGAGGTGGGCGCCCGGGGCCCCCCCCCCTGCTGGTCGCGAGCGGGGCGGGAGGGGACGCCTGGCGTAGTGCCTGAAGACCTGGTGGAATTGGTCGACCTCCACCTCGCGGCTGGGAGGGGCTCCTCTCCAGGATGGGATGATGGTAGGGGGAGGGAGAGCGGAAGGGACAAGGGAACGAAGTGGCCAGGCGAAACTAGCCCAGGTGAGCTCGGCCAGCTGAGCTCGGCCAGGCTGAACTCGGTCAAGGCCGAACTCAGCTCGGCCGAGTTCAGCTTGCCCGAGATCAGGCGGCCGAATTTAGCCTGGCCGAGTGCAGGTGCCCGAGCTCAGCCTGGCCGAAGTTTCTTGGCCGAAGTGAACTGCTGCCCGCCGACTAAGGTGACTGGGGGATGGGACGGGCGGGTAAACCCACTCCGATTTGTGCGCCCGTAGTGAGCGCCACTCACGTCCTCCGCGGCCCCCGTCCGCCAGCTCGCTGTCGCTGTTGGACAGATGGGCAGGGGCCCCTTCTGGTGGGCCGAGGTGTACGGGGATGTGCTCAGGGCGAGGGGAAAGGCTGGCGCTGCCTGCTCCCATCGTTCGGGAGTCTCCCAGGGGTACTTAGGAATCATCAGGAGCCCAGGGGCGTCCTCGGGAACCTTCAGGATACCAACAGAATCTCCAAGAATCCGCAAGTATTCATGGGAATCGCAGGGAATCGCGAGGGAACTTATAATATCATCTAAAACAAATATAAATAGAATCATAGCCTGGCGAAGGATCCAATCATCTGCAGTTCTGAGCACCGTCGGTGTATGCACCGCATTCGGTGGAGCTTCCTCCCTATAGGGCCACGAAATGTGTGAGGCGTGTGCAAAAATTTGTCCGGAGGGCGCATGCGAAAGCAACCGCTGGGGCCCTCGGTGGAATCCCCTATGGGGCTACAAAATGCGTGAGAGGTGTGCGGAAATATGTTCGGTGGGCGCATGCGAACGCAGCCGTTGGGGCCGTCTCCGTATGGTGCCGCGAAAACGAGTGGTGGGTTTGCCGAGATGGGTGCGGTGGGCGCATGCGAAAGCAGCCACTGGCGCCTTCGGTGGAGCTCCCTGTGGGGCCAAGAAACGTGTGAGGGGTGTGCCCGAATGAGCGTGGGTGACGCATGGGGGCAGTGGCACTGGTGCCTTCGGTGGAGCTCGCTATGGGGCCACGAAACGCGTGAGGGGTGTGCCGACATGGGTGTGCGTGACGCGTGCGGGCGGGTGACGACATGAGTTTGCGTGACGCAGGCGGGCTGTGGCACTGGGGCCTTCGGTGGAGCTCCCTGTGGGGCCACGAAACGTTTGAGGGGTGTGCCGACATGAGTGTGCGTGACGCAGGCGGGCGGTGGCACTGGGGCTTTCGGTGGAGGTCCCTGTGGGGCCACGAAACGTGTGAGGGAACATGGGTGTGCGTGACGCATGCTGGCGGTGGCACTGGGGCCTTCGGTGGAGCTCCCTGTGGGGCCACGAAACGTGTGAGGGGTGTGCCGACATGAGTGTGCGTGACGCAGGCGGGCGGTGGCACTGGGGCCCTCGGTGGAGCTGCCTATGGGGCCGCGAAACGTGTGAGAGGTGTGCCGAAATGGGCGTGCGTGACGCAGGCGGGCGGTGGCATTGGGGCCTTCGGTGGAGCTCCCTATGGGGCCGCGAAACGGGTGTGCCGAAATGGGTGTGCGTGACGCATGCGGCCGATGGCACTAAGGCCTTTGGTGAAACTCCCTGAGGGGCCACGAGACGTGTGAAGGGTGTGCAGTAATGGGTGTGCGTGACGCATGCGGGCGGTGGCACTGGGGCCCTCGGTGGGGCTCCCTGTGGGGCCACGAAGCGTGAAAAGGGTGTTCGGTGAAGCTCCCTGTGGGGCCACGCAACGTGTGGGGGACATGCCGAAACGGGCGCGGTGGGCGCATGCGAACGCGGGTGAGGGGTGTGCCGAAATGATTGCGGTAGCGCCATGCGAGCGCAGCCTCTGGGGCCCTCGGTGGAGCTCCCTGTGGGGCCACGAAGCGTGTGAGGGGTGTGCCGAAATGGGCGCGGCGGTGTCATGCGAGCGCAGCCTCTGGGGCCCTCGGTGGAGCTCGCTATGGGGCCACGAAACGTGTGAGTGGTGTTCCGAAATGGACGCGGCGGTGCCATGCGAGCGCAGCCACTGGGGCCCTCGGCGAAGCTCCCTGAGGGGCCACGAAACGTATGAGGGGTGTGCCGAAATTAGCGCGGTGGCGCCATGCGAGCGCAGCCACTGGGGCCCTCGGGGGAACTCCCTATGGGGCCACGAGACGTGTAAAGGCTGTGCCGACACGGGCGCGGCGTTGCCCTGCGAGCGCAGCCACAAGGTCCCTCGGTGCAGTTCCCTATGGGGCCACGAAACGTATGAGGGGTGTGCCGGGATGGCTGCGGCGTTGCCATGCGAGCGCAGCCACTGGGGCCCTCGGGAGAACTCCATATGGGGCCACGAAACGTGTGAGGGGTGTGCCGAAGTGGGCGCGGTGGTGCCATGCGAGCGCAGTCACTGGGGCCCTCGGTGCAGCTCCCTGTGGGGCCACGAAGCGTGTGAGGGGTGTGCCGAAATGGGCGCGGCGGTGTCATGCGAGCGCAGACTCTGGGGCCTTCGGTGGAGCTCCCTATGGGACCACGAAACGTGTGAGGAGTGTGCCGAAATGGGCGCGGTGGTGTCATGCGAGCGCAGCCACTTGGGCACTCGGTGGAACTCCCGACGGGGTCACGCAACGTGTAAGAGGCGTGCCGAAATGGGCGCGGCGGTGCCATGCGAGCGCAGCCACTGGGGCATTCGGTGGAGCTCCCTATGGGGCCACGAAGCGTGTGAGGGGTATGCCGAAATGGGTGCGGCGGAGAATTGCGAGCGCAGCCACTGGGGCCCTCGGTGAAGCTCAGTTTGGGGCCACGACGCGTGTGAGGAGTGTGCCAAAAGTGATGACTGGCGTTGAGGGAAAAAGCAGGGACGGAATGACGGGGATGGGGCAGCGGAAGGATGGAGTGAGTCGCGGGGCGCTGTCTCTTCAAAACGAGGGCCCAACACCACAGGATGGCTGCAGGGGAAGAATTAGCCTGGCGAAGGACCCAACCATATGAGGTTGTGAGTAACGCAATTGTGAAAATCCTAGTCGGTGGAGCTCCCTATGGGGCCACGGGGCGTGGGGGGGACGCATGTGGACGGTGGCACTGGGACCGTCGGTGGAGCTCCCTCTGGCTCTGGGGCAACGAAACGTGTGAGGGGTGTGCCGACATGGGTGGCGGTGACATGCGGACCCTGCCACTGGGGCCTTCGGTGGGGCTCCTTATGGGGCCACGAACCGTGTGAGGGGTGTGCAGAAATGTGCAGCGGCGCCATGCGGGCCCTGCCACCGCGGCTTTCTGTGGAGCTCCCTATGGTGCCACGAACAGTATGAACGGTGTGCCGACAAGGGGCGGCGGTGCCATGCAGACCCTGCCACTGGGGCACTCGGTGGAGGCCCCTGCGGAGCCACGAACCGTGTGGGGGGTAGGTTGGAATCGTGCGGCGGTGCCATGCGGGCCCTGCCACTGGGGCCTTCGGTGGAGCTCCCTGGGGGGCCAAGAAGCGTGTGAAAGGACGTGCCGAAGCCGGGCGGCGGTGCCATGCGGACCCTGCCACGGGGGCACTCGGCGGAGCTCCCTATAGGGCCACGAACCGGGCGAGGGGTGTGCCGAAGTGGGGCGGCGGTGTCATGCGGACCCTGCCACTGGGGCCTCCGGTGGAACTCCCAATGGGCTTCGACGAACGGTGCGAAGGGTGTGCCGAAATGGGGCGGCTGTGCCATGCGGACCCTGCCACTGGGGCTTTCGGTGGAGCTCCCTTTGAGGCAACGAACCGTGTGATGGGTTTGCCGATATGGGCGCGGCGGTGACATGCAAACCCTGTCACTGCTGCCTTCGGTGAACCGTAAAGCCTGTGCAATCCAAACCCTGTGGGGCCACGAACCGTGTGAGGGGTGTGCTGACATGGCCCTGCAGAGAACAGAAGCAGTGATGGGAGGAGAGGCACCGATGTGAGAAAGACCCCCCAAGCACAGGATGGTTGGGAGACAACGAAGAAAAATGGTTTAACAAAATCCTTGCGAAGGACCCAACCATATAGTTCTGAGTAGATCAAATGTTGGTATCGTATTCGGTGGAGCTCTTTAGGGGGCCACGAAACGTTTCCGAAATGGGTGGGCGCATGCGAACGCACCCACTGGGGCCTTCGGTGGAGCTCCCTATGGGGGGCCACGAAACGTATGAGGGGTGAGCCGACATGGGTGCGGTGGTGTCATGCGAGCGCGCCACTGGAGCACGCGGTAGAGCTCCCCATGGGGCCACGAAGCGTGTGAGGGGTGTGCCGACATGGGTGCGGTGGTGCCATGCGAGCGCAGTCACTGGGGCCCTCGGTGCTGTTCCCTATGGGGCCTCGGAACGTGAGAGGGGTGTGCCGACATGGGCGCGGTGGTGTCATGCTAGCGCAGTCACTGGGGCCCTCGGTGCAGCTCCCTATGGGGCCACGGAACGTGAGAGGGGTGTGCCCAATGGGTGCGGTGGTGTCATGCGAACGTAGCCATTGGGACATTCTGTGGAGCTCCCTATGGGACCACGAAACGTGTGAGGAGTGTGCCGATATGGGCGCGGTGGTGTTATGCGAGCGCAACCACTGGCGCCTTCGGTGGAACTCCCTATGGGGCCACCATACGCGAGGGATACGTGAGGGGCGTGCCGAAAGTTGTGGGTGGAACCGTGCGGGCGCAGCCACTGGGGCCTTCGGTGGAGCTCCCTATGGGGCAACGAACCCTGTGAGGGGTGTGCCGACATGGGCGCGGTGGTGTCCTGCGAGCGCAGCCACTGGGGCCGTCGGTGGGGTTCCGTATGTGGCCACGAAACGTGTGAAGGATGTGCCGAGACAGAGACACGCGGAGGGCATAAGTGAGAAGAGGAAGGAGGGAGGAAGGGGAGGAGGAAGGAGGATAGTCGCGGGGCGTTGTCTCTTCAAAACGGCGACCCAACACCACAGGATGGTTGGAAAAAACACATTATCCCAGTGCGACCCTACCTAGGAGT
>CAUYUJ010014630.1:216438-221438 GCA_963575745.1 Prorocentrum cordatum
TACTATTACTACTACTACTACTACTACTACGACTGCTACTGCTACTACTACTACTACTACTACTACTACTACTACTCCTACTACTAGTACTACTACTACTACTACTACTACTACTACTACTGCTACTACGACTAACACTACTAACACTAGAACTACTACTATTACTACTACTACGACTACTACGACTACGACTACTACTGCTACCACCACTGCCACTACTACTACTAATACTACGACTATTACTTCTACTACGACTACTACTACTACTACTACTACTACTACTACTACTACTACTAATACTAATACTACTACTACTGCTGCTACGACTACTACTGTTACCACCACTGCCAAAACGACAACGACGAATGACGACAGCGACGGCGACAACGACTCCTACCACTACTATTACTAACCCTACGACTGTCAATACTGTTACTTCTACAACTGCTTCTAGGGCGACTACTACTACTACGACTACTACGACGACGACTACTACTACGAATAATTACTACGACTACTACTACGACTACTACTACGACTACTACTACTACGGCTACTACTAAGACTACTGCGACTACTACTACTACTACTACTGCTACTACTACGACTACTACTACTACTACTGCTACTACTAGTGAACTACTACTACGACTACGACGATAATGTCTACTACCACTACTGCTACTACGACTACTACGACTACGACCACGGTTACTACGGAAGCCACGAGTACTACTACAACGCTGCCCCTAGTTACTACTACGTATAATACGCACTAATGCTACGACAACCACGACTACAAATACTACAACTCATACTACTACGACTGCTGCTACTACTACTACCCACTACTACTACGACTACTACTACTACTACTACTACTACTACTACTACTACTACTACTACATCTACAACTATTACGACTACTACGACTACGGCTACGACTGGGACTACTACTACGACAACTACTAACTACTACGACTGCGGCTACGAGTAGCAGTACTACTACGACATCTACTACTACTACTACTACTACTACTACTACTACTACTACTAAAACTACTACTACGACTACGACTACCAGTGCTACAACAATGTCCACTACGACTACTACTGCTACAACTACTACGACCACTACTACTACAACTACTCCTACGACTACCACGACTACTACTACTACTACGACTACTACGACTACTACTACGACTACTCTAGTACTACGACGACTACTACTACTACTACTACTACTACTACTACTACGACTACTACTACTACTACTATTACTAATACTACTGGTGCTACTACGACAAATATTACCACTGTTACTACTACGACTACGACTACTACGACTACTACTACTACTGCTGGTACTACTACGACTACTACCACGACTACTACTACGACTACTACGACTACGACAACGACGACTACGACGACTACGATTTATGCGACTACGACCAATACTGGTAGCACGACTACGACTGCGAACACGACGACGACTACTACTACTACTACTACTACTACTACTACTACTACTGCTACTGCTACTGCTACTGCTACTGCTACTACTACTACTACTACTACTACTACTACTACTACTACTACTACGTCTGCCACTACTACCAATACCACTCCTACTACGACCACTACTGCTACTGTTACTACTACTACGACTACTACGACTACGACTACTACTACTACTACTACTACTACTACTCCTACTACTACTATTACTACTACTACTATGACTACTACTACTACTACTACTACTACTACTACTACTACTACTACTACGACTACTACTTCTACAACTACTACTTCTACGACTTCTACTACTTTTACTAATTCTTCTACTACTACTACTACTACTACTACTACTACTACTACTACTACTACTACTACGACTACGACTACTAGTACTACTACTACTACTACTACTATACTACTACTAACTAACTACTACTACTACGCTAGTATTCTACTACTACTACTACTACGGCTACTTCTACTACGACTACACATAGTATTACTACTACTACTACTACTACTACTACTACTACTACTACTACTACTACTACTACTACTACTACTACTACTACTACTACTACTACTACTGCTAGTATTCCCACGACCACCTATACGACCAACCTTCGGGTGATAAGGAGGTTCAGGGGGAGGGAAACCAACGTCTCACTCGATCGGTCGCACGATCGATCTCACGATCGATCTTACGATCGGTCTCGCTCGATCGATGACACCCGATTGCTCTCACAATCGATATCACAATCGATATCATCGAGCGGTCCCACAATCGATATGACTATCGATCTTACAATCGATATCACTATCGAGCTTATTATCGGTCCCATAATCGATCTCACATTCGGTCTCACGATCGGTCCAACCATCGATATCACAATCGATCTCAAAATCACCGCCATCATCATCAGCATCAACATCATCGTCATCAACGTCGTCCGCATCACCATCATCATCATCATCATCATCATCATCATCATTATTATCATCATCATCATCATCATCATCATCATCATCATCATCATCATCATCATCATCATCATCATCATCATCGGGACACCAACATCATCATCACCTCATCACCATCATCATCAACATCACCATCAGCATCACCATCATCATCGGGACACCATCATCGTCACCATCATCATCATCAACTTCATCATCATCGGGCTACCATTACCATCACCGGAACATCACCATCATCGCCATCATCATCATCATCATCATCATC
This sequence comes from Prorocentrum cordatum, assembly GCA_963575745.1. NCBI lineage: Eukaryota > Dinophyceae > Prorocentrales > Prorocentraceae > Prorocentrum > Prorocentrum cordatum. The sequence goes on from CAUYUJ010014630.1 coordinate 219,212, forward strand.
ATCATCATCATCATCATCATCATCATCATCTCATCATCACCATGAACAGCATCATCAACATCATCATCAGGACACCATCCTTATCATCAGTCACACCATCATCACCAACATCAGCATCATCATCATCACCGGGACACCAACATCATCGTCACCGTCATCATCGTCACCATCATCATCATCGGGACACCATCATCATCACCATCAGCATCATCATCATCACCATTATCAGGCCACCATCATCAAAATAACCAACATCACCGAATGATCATCATCATCATCATCAACATTATAATTACCGGGACACCGTCATCGTCATCATCATCATCATCATCAACAACATCATCATCGGGACACCAACATCATCATCACCTCATCACCATCATTATCAACATCATGATCAGCATCACCATCATCATCGGGACACCATCATCGTCACCATCATCATCATCAACTTCATCATCATCGGGCTACCATCACCATCACCGGAACATCACCATCATCGCCATCATCATCATCATCATCTCATCATCACGATGAACAGCATCATCAACATCATCATCATCAGGACACCATCCTTATCATCAGTCACACCATCATCACCAACATCAGCATCATCATCATCACCGGGACACCATCATCATCGTCACCGTCATCATCATCACCATCATCATCATCGGGACACCATCATCATCACCATCAGCATCATCATCACCATTATCAGGCCACCATCATCAAAATAAACAACATCACCTCATGATCATCATCATCAACATTATCATCACCGGGACACCGTCATCGTCATCATCATCATCAACACAATCGTCATCGGGACACAATCATCACCATCATCACCATCATCATCAACAGCATCAGCATCAACCTCATCATCATCATCGGGACACCACCATCATCTTCATTATCATCATCATTTCACCATCATCGCACAATCATCAACCTCATCATCAGCAACATCATCATAATCAACATCATCATCATCATCATCATCATCATCATCATCATCATCATCATCATCATCATCATCATCATCATCATCATCATCATCATCGGGACACCCGCATCATCACCACCATCACCATCATCATCATCGCCAACATCGTCAACATCATCATCATCATCAGCATCATCATCATCGGGACACCATCATCATCACCACCATCACCAGCATCATCATCAGCATCATCATCAACACCATCGACATCATCATCATCATCATCATCATCATCATCATCATCATCATCATCATCATCATCATCATCATCGGGACACCGACGGGACACCGGTGGGACACCGGCGGGACACCGCGGGCCACCGGCCCCCGGGAAGGAATTATTTGGTCCGGCCGCGCCTCAGCCGGAGGCGGGACACCGGCGGGACACCGCGGGCCACCGACCCTCGGACAGGAATTATTTGGTCCGGCCGCGCCTCAGCCGGAGGAGACTGTCTTCTCGCCCGCCCACGCAGCTTCGCCTCGCCCGCACGCACGGCACGCACGAACAGAAAACCGCCACCGATTTCCCGGTAGGGGGTCTCTCCGTTCCACTTCGTTCTCACCCCCTCACCGCCGACTACTGGTACTACGACTGACACTGCAAATAATACTACTACTCGGGCTGCGACTACGAATACGACGACTTCTGCAACTTTACGACCACGACTACACTACTACGACTAATACTGCGATTGACACCGCTGCGACTACTGCTACGAATAAGCGCCCTACGTGCCCCTGTCACGAATGCAATTGCCACTACTACCGTGACTTTCTCCACCACCGTCACTGCCACTACGACTACGACTTCTATCACTACTACTACTAATAATACTACTACTAATACTACTACTACTACTACTACTACTACTACTACTACTACGACGACGACGACGACGACGACTACTACTACTGCTACTACTACGACTGCTACTACTCACACGAGTTTTAGCATTACTACTACTACTAGTACTACCACTACTATTACACTATTCCTACTGCTACAACTACTACTTCTACTATAACTACTACTACTACTACTACTACTACTACTACTACTACTACTACTACTACTACTACTACTCCTACTCCTACTACTACGACTACTACTACTACTCCTACTCCTACTCCTACTACTACTACTACTACTACTACTACTACTACTACTACTACTACTACTACTCACTACTCACTACGAAGACTACTACTGCTAATACT
>CAUYUJ010014630.1:236438-283938 GCA_963575745.1 Prorocentrum cordatum
CGCGCGCCTCGCAGCCATGCCAGCCGGCGAGGCCCGCGCTGGCCGCGCCGCGCCTGCCACCGGCCGCAGCAAGCGCCGCGACCCTGCGGCGCGCCGCGCGGTACGCGTCCGCGGCGCGGGCGTCTCCGCGGCCGGCGGCCGCGGCGACAAACGGCAGCAAGTCCGCCAGGGCTCCCACGCCGCAGCGGCCGGCCGCGGCGGCGGCGCGGGGAAGCAGCCAGGGCCCCAGCTCGTTCGGCCCCGCGGTGGCGCCGAGGGCGCCAGCGCCCGTGGGCGGTGCGAGGAAGGCGTGGCAGCACAGCGCCAGCGCGGCCGCGCCGTCGTCACTCAGCTCGCGCTCGGCCCACGCGCATGGCCAGGCAGGCAGCGCCTCGCGCACCAGCGCGACGACCTCCTCGTGGCCCGCGCGCGCCCGCGCACACGCGCCGGCCAGCGCCGCCACGTCCTCTGGCCCCAGGTCCGCCACCAGTCGCGACGGGTGGCCCTGGCACAGCTGCCGCAGGCGGTGGGCAGCGGCCTCGAGGATCCCGCCCTCGACAGCCGACGCGGCGCTCGTGGAAGCGGCAGCCGCAACCACGGCGGCGACCTCCTCCGCGCTCGCCGAGGCCAGCATCCCTGCTGAGCGCCCGGCGCCCGCCAGCGCGCGCTGCGCCTCCGCGGCCAGGGCGCCGTCCTCGCGCCGCGCGGCCCCGAACGCGCCCAGCAGCCTGGCCCACTCGCGCGCCCCGCCGAGCGCCCCCGCCCGCGACAGCTCCACCGCGCGGTGCGCCACCGCGCTCCACGCGCCCCGCGCGGCCTCGCCGCCGCCCCCCGCCTCGCCCAGCGCGCCCGCCACCTCCAGCAGCTCCGCCGGCCCCGCCTTGGGGCACCAGGAAAAAGGCCGTACACCGCCACTCCCTGGACCCCTCCCGGGGGGCGTTCTGACCAGGATGCCGCGGCGAGTCCAGCGGTGGCGACGAGGGCCGCCCGGGGGGCCCAAACGGGGGAGAGCCAGGGAAGGGCAGAAGTATGGGCACCTCTTCCTCCTCTGACGCCTCGCGCGCCCGGGACGCGGTCTCGGCGGCCCGCTGCCGCTCCGCGGCGCCGCGGCGCGCGGCGCGCAGCGCCGCCTCGGCCGGCAGCCGCGCGGCGCCGAGCAGCGCCTCGCCGCCGGCGCGCCGCGCGGCGCCGAGCGCGAGCGGCGCCGCCAACGGCAGGCCAGCGGCGCCCGCGCGGCAGGGGCGGCGGCGGGCCGCGGCCGGCCGCGGGCGGAGCGGCGCGGCGAGCCCGCGGGAGGCCATGCTGAGCAGGGGCTGACCGTCCCGGCACTCCTGCAGGCCTACCACGAAGTGCTCTTAGAACCCAAAGATGTTCGAAGGGCTGAGGCAGTGCTCTCAGAGCCCGAGACCGATGTGCCACGGCCGGACTGGATTGGAGAGGACACGCGAGAGGACACAGGACCCCTCCGAGGGCCACGTTGCCACAGAAATGCAGGGGGCATGGGTCGCAAGACACAGGACACGAGGGCACCCTTGACCTGGCAGGGGGGTCGACCTACTAATCCGGGCCGCCTGTAAGGCAAGACAGTCTGAGCCAGAAGCGGTCTAAAAGAGCATCGCGCGCAGACCACAACAGGCTCTTCGAACCTTCTCGGGTGGGCCTGCAGGCACGCCAGGACGCTCCGCCGCTGCCTGACCGTGGGGAGCGCGGCGGGCGGAGCCACGGCGGCGGGCCTCGCAGGAGAGCCCAGGATCGAATCGACAGGTCGGATCGGCGATCGGCAGAAATCAATCGGATCGGCGGAAAAAAATCGGCCGCCGAGTCGGGAACAGTCGGACCGGCGGACACCGGCAGGCGAGCGGGCCTCCGCTGAGGAACCGGAGCCCAGATCGGAATCCAGAGTCGAGTCGAGCGTCGGACTCGGAAAAGCCGTCGAGACCGAATCGAATCGGAGGAATCGAAACGAGCCAGGAGGAGGAGGAGGAGGAGGAGGAGGAGGAGGAGGAGGAGGAGGAGGAGGAGGAGGAGGAGGAGGAGGAGGAGGAGGAGGAGGAGGAGGAGGAGGAGAGGAGGAGGAGGAGGAGGAGGAGGAGGAGGAGGAGGAGAAGGAGGAGGAGGAGGAGGAGGAGGAGGAGGGAGGAGGAGGAGTCCTCCGCGGCCGGCAGGGGCCTCCCTCGCGAGGCCCAGAGGGGGAGGGCCCCTATATATATATTATATATATATATATATATATATTATAGATAGAGATAGATTAGATAGATAGATAGATCGGGGGGGGGGGCGAGCGGAGGGCCCTGGGGGCGAGGCGGCGTGCGTGGCGGGCCGATGGGGGCCGCCCCACCTCCTGTGGCGAGCCCACAAAGGACGTACGCGCCCAGCTATGTACTCCAGATTTCGTGATAAAGGGAGGGGGGTTTCATTTCGGGGGGGGGTCTCTTCCAGGCCATCTTGGAGGGCCTGGGGGGGTCTGGGGACGACGTTTTGGAGGGTTCTCCCACGGGGGGGGGTCTGAAATGGCTTGTCTTGGAGGGTCCAGACCCCCTCCCTTTTATTACGAATTCTGGAGTACATGAACACGGCCCCTCGATTCGCGAGACCGGCCGCGTTATACGAACATTTGTGCAGTGCGTGCTCTCGAAACCAGCGTGGAGTCATGTACATGTACGTCCTTCTTTCGCTCCCGATCTTGAGGGGAATGCCTGGAGGAGGCCTCGCACCGCCACCCGGGACCCCCAGCTGCGCCGGATGCGCGTCGGACGTGTGCGTCGGGGCCACGTCGGCTGAATGGCGTCGGGGTTGCGCGTCGGATGTGCACGTCGGCGTCCCGTCTCCTGCTCACATCCGAGCATCGCCGCGCGAGCGTCGCCTCGTCTTGCAGAGAGGACGATACGATGGAGCGAAAAGCTGGGGACAACTTGGGTCAGGGACACACGCATCGGGGGCGCGCGCAAACACGGATTAGCGATCCATGGATTTGATGCGCGGTCGCATAATCCATGGATCGGGGGAGGTGCCCTCCCCAAAATGCGGCCAGAGCCGCCTCGTTCGGCGGCGGGCGCCCGCGACTCCCCATGGAAACGGGGCCCGTCGCTAATCCACGCCCCTTGATCCAGGCTTGCGATCGCCCGCAGATGATGCGGCGGAGCGAGAAGCTGGAGGAGGAGGAGGAGGAGGAGGAGGAGGAGGAGGAGGAGGAGGAGGAGGAAGCGGGGGACGCCTCGGGTCAGAGGCACGCCCAGCACCTCGCCGACCGGGGGGCCGAGGAGAGCGCCCTAGCCTTGCCCGCTTCGCGACTGCGCGCCCCGCGCCCCGCGCAACGCCACGCGCGGGAATCTGATCGCCCTCGAGCCGCCGCCCTGGAGATCGGGGATCTTATGGCCCGGGTCAATCCAGACCCGGGTCAGCCAAGCCTAGCAGAGTCCTGCAAAATCCTGCAAGATCCTGCACCCGAGCCCGGGCTAGTGGGAAGGATCCCGCAAGCTCCTGCGGGATCCTGAGCCCAGATCCGGGTCCAATGCACCCCTTGCCCTGTCGGGGATCTTCTGACCCGGGTCAATCCAAACCCGGGTCAGCAAGAAACCAAAAACTGCAATGCAGGAAAAATAAAACTGCAACGCAGGTCTTCGCAAACCCGGGTCAGCCAATATGCACGGCCTCCTCGCGGCCACGAGCGGCTCGCTAACCCGGGTCAGCCAGAGGAGGTCTTCGCAGGATCCTGCAGGATCTGGCGCCCTGGCTGACCCCCGTTTGCATTGACCCCCGTCTCAAGGCCCCCGACCCTGCAGGATCCTGCAAGATCCGGCGATGTGGCTGACCCCCTTTGCACTGACCCCCGTCTCAAGGCTCCCGCGGAGAAGGGCACCTGTAATGCCCGGAGCAGGCAGCGCGAGGCGCGAGGCGCGATTACCTTCGCACCTCTGTGGGCGAGCCGGATCCCAATCCCCGTCTCTCCCCCTCTCCCCCTCCCTACCTCGCCATCCCATCCCTTCCATCCCTCACTGACCCTCGCCGTCTCCCCATCCATCTCTCCCTCCCTCCCTTCCTCCCTCCCTCCCTCCCTCTCTCTCTCTCTCACTCTCTCTCTCTCTCTCTTTCTCGCTGTTTTCCCAACCCTCCTTGGTTGGGTATTCGTTTTGAATAGAGCACTGCGGTCTCCAGTCCTCCTTCTCCTCCCGCCTCCAGTCTCCCGTTCCCCTCTTGTCTCCTCTTGCCTTGCGCGACCCTGGCCACCCCTGGGGGCTGCGATCTGTGACACTGTCGCCACTTTCGAGGGCTGCTGGTGCGTCCTGCGGAGTGAGGCACCGCGGGGATCTGAGCGGGACCTCGCCGTCCCTGGGGGGGTGCGATTTGCGACACTGTCGCCACTTTCGAAGGCTGGTGGTGGGTCCTGCAGAGTGAAGCACCGCGGGGATCTGAGCGGGACCTCGCCGTCCCTGCGGGGCTGCGATCTGCGACATTGTCGCCACTTTCGAGGGCTGCTGGTGGGTCCTGCGGAGTGAGGCACCGCGGGGATCTGAGCGGGACCTCGCCGTCCCTGGGGGGCTGACACTGTCGCCAGTTTCGGGGGCTGCTGGTGGGTCCTGCGGAGTGAGGCGCCGCGGGGATCTGAGCGGGACCTCGCCGTCCCTGGGGGGCTGACACTGTCGCCACTTTCGGGGGCTGCTGGTGGGTCCTGCGGAGTGAGGCACCGCGGGGATCTGAGCGGGACCTCGCCGTCCCTGGAGGGTTGCGATCTGCAACACTGTCGCCACTTTCGAGGGCTGCTGGTGCGTCCTGCGGAGTGAAGCACCGCGGGGATCTGAAACGTCCCTGGGGGGCTGCGATCTGCGACACTGTCGCCACGTTCGAGGTCTGCTGGTGGGTCCTGCGGAGTGAGGCACCGCGGGGATCTGAGCGGGACCTCGCCGTCCCTGGGGGGGTGCGATTTGCGACATTGTCGCCAGTTTCGGGGGCTGCTGGTGGGTCCTGCGGAGTGAGGCACCGCGGGGATCTGAGCGTGACCTCGCCGTCCCTGGGGGGCTGCGATCTGCGGCACTGTCGCCACTTTCGAAGGCTGCTGGTGCGTCCTGCGGAGTGAGGCACCGCGGGGATCTGAGCGGGACCTCGCCGTCCCTGGGAGGCTGCGATCTGCGACATTGTCGCCACTTTCGAGGGCTGCTGGTGGGTCCTGCGGAGTGAGGCACCGCGGGGATCTGAGCGGGACCTCGCCGCCCCTGCCTGCGATCTGCGACACTGTCGCCACTTTCGGGGGCTGCTGGTGGGTCCTGCGGAGTGAAGCACCGCGGTGATCTGAGCGGGACCTCGCCGTCCATGGGGGGGTGCGATCTGCAACACTGTCGCCACTTTCGAGGGCTGCTGGTGGGTCCTGCGAAGTGAAGCACCGCGGGGATCTGAGCGGGACCTCGCCGTCCCTGCGGGGCTGCGATCTGCGACACTGTCGCCACTTTCGAGGGCTGCTGGTGGGTCCTGCGGAGTGAGGCACCGCGGGGATCTGAGCGGGACCTCGCCGTCCCTGGGGGGGTGCGATCTGCAACACTGTCGCCACTTTCGAGGGCTGCTGGTGCGTCCTGCGGAGTGAGGCACCGCGGGGATCTGAGCGGGACCTCGCCGTCCATGGGGGGCTGCGATCTGCGACACTGTCGCCACTTTCGAGGGCGGCTGGTGGGTCCTGCAGAGTGAAGCACCGCGGGGATCTGAGCGGGACCTCGCCGTCCCTGGGGGGCTGCGATCTGCGACGCTGTCGCCACTTTCGAGGGCTGCTGGTGGGTCCTGCGGAGTGAGACACTGCGGGGATCTGAGCGGGACCTCGCCGTCCCTGGGGGGGGGTGCGATTTGCGACACTGTCGCCACTTTCGAGGGCTGCTGGTGGGTCCTGCGGAGTGAGGCACCGCGGGGATCTGAGCGGGACCTCGCCGTCCCTGGGGGAGGGCTCTGGAGAGCTGCTGCAGGATACGTTAGGCGCAACGGACGCATGGCACAGCCAACGGGGGTGATTTGTGAAACAGACCATCTGCCAGGCGGGAGGGGGGCGCACGGAACGAGGACAGGCTGTCGGACGTTTTTGGCGTTGCTTGCTTCCGGGGATGTCAGTATGATGATGATGATGATGATGATGATGATGATGATGATGATGATGATGATGATGATGATGATGATGATGATGATGATGATGATGATGATGATTGAGGAGGAGGAGGAGGAGGAGGAGGAGGAGGAGGAGGAGGAGGAGTATCGAGGAGGAGGAAGGGGGAGGAAGGGGAGGAGGAGGAGGAGGAGGGAGGAGGAGGGGGAGGAGGAGGAGGAGGGGGAGGGGGAGGAGGAGGGGGAGGAGGAGGAGGAGGACGGAGGAGGAGGGAGGAGGGGGAGGAGGGAGAGGAGGAGTATCGAGGGGGGTGATGGGGATCACTGCTTTGGTTTGCGTCACATTTGTCTCCCAGAGGCCTGGCGGCGTCCAGGGTCAGAGACCTCCTGGAACTTCCTGGCCTCTTGTGAGCGGCAGAGAGTGAGAGACACAGAGAGAGAGAGAGAGTGAGAACACACAGAAAAAAAGAGAGAGAGAGAGAGAGAGACAGAGAGAGTTACCCTGGCGACGTACCCAACCCTTGCGCAATGCGGGGCATGAGTACATAAGGATTGCTACAACGGGGGCGATGACGTAACATGGACGCATGTAATTTTGCGAGCAGCAATCGGAAGGCTCGCAGGCCCCCGAGCAAGACCTAAGAGCTACGTAATAACAAATCACCCCCGTTGGCTGTGCCATGCGCCCGTTGCACCCAACGTAACCCACAGCAGCTCTTGAGCCCCCGCGGGATACCAGCAGGCGCAACGTTATGGCCATCGCCCGGCAGATGGTCTGTTTCACAAATCACCCGTTGCGCCTGACGTATCCCACAGCAGCTCTCCACAGCCCCCCAGGGACGGCGAGGTCCCGCTCAGATCCCCGCGGTGCCTCACTCCGCAGGACCGGCGAGGTCCCGCTCAGATCCCCGCGGCGCCTCACTCCACAGGACCCACCAGCAGCCCTCGAAAGTGGCGACAATATCGCAAATCGCACCCCCCCAGGGACGGCGAGGTCCCGCTCAGATCCCCGCGGTGCCTCACTCCGCAGGACCCACCAGCAGCCCTCGAAAGTGGCGACAGTGTCGCAGATCGCAGCCTCCCAGGGACGGCGAGGTCCCGCTCAGATACCTGCGGTGCCTCGCTCCGCAGGACCCACCAGCCGCCATCGAAAGTGGCGACAATGTCGCAGATCGCAACCCCCCAGGGACGGCGAGGTCCCGCTCAGATCCCCGCGGTGCTTCACTCCGCAGGACCCACCAGCAGCCCTCAGAAGTGGCGACAATGTTGCAGATCTTACCACCCCAGGGACGGCGAGGTCCCGCTCAGATCCCCGCTGTGCCTCACTCCACAGGACCCACCAGCAGACCTCGAAAAAGGCAACAGTGTCGCAGATCGCAGCCCCCCAGGGACGGCGAGGTCCCGCTCAGATCCCCGCGGTGCCTCACTCCGCAGGACCCACCAGCAGCCCTCGAAAGTGGCGACAATGTGGCAGATCGCAACCTCCCAGGGACAGCGAGGTCCCGCTCAGATCCCCGCGGTGCCTCACTCCGCAGGACCCACCAGCAGCCCTCGAAAGTGGCGACAATGTCGCAAATCGCAGCCCACCAGGGACGGCGAGGTCCCGCTCGGATCCCCGCGGTGCCTCATTCCGCAGGACCCGCCAGCAGCCCTCGAAAGTGGCGACAATGTCGCAGATCGCAGCCCCCCAGAGACGGCGAGGTCCCGCTCGGATCCCCGCGGTGCCTCACTCCGCAGGACCCACCAGCAGCCCTCGAAAGTGGCGACATTGTCGCAGATCGCAACCCCCAGGGACGGCGAGGTCCCGCTCAGATCCCTGCGGTGCCTCGCAGGACCCACCAGCAGCCCTCGAAAGTGGCGACAGCGTCGCAGATCGCAGCCCCCCAGGGACGGCGAGGTCCCGCTCCGATCCCCGCGGTGCCTCACCCCGCAGGACCCACCAGCAGCCCTCGAAAGTAGCGACAGTGTCGCAGATGGTCGCAGATCGCAGCCCCCCAGAGACGGCGAGGTCCCGCTCAGATCCCCGCGGTGCCTCACTCCGCAGGACCCACCAGCAGCCCTCGAAAGTGGCGACAATGTCGCAGATCGCAACCCTCCAGGGACAGCGAGGTCCCGCTCAGATCCCCGCGGTGCCTCACTCCGCAGGACCCACCAGTAGCCCTCGAAAGTGGCGGCAGTGTCGCAAATCGCACCCCCCCCCCAGGGACAGCGAGGTCCCGCTCAGATCCCCGCGGTGCCTCACTCCGCAGGACCCACCAGCAGCCCTCAAAAGTGGCGACAATGTCGCAGATCGCAACCCCCCAGGGACGGCGAGGTCCCGCTCAGATCCCCGCGGTGCCTCACTCCGCAGGGCCCACCAGCAGCCCTCGAAAGTGGCAACATTGTCGCAGATCGCAACCCCCAGGGACGGCGAGGTCCCGCTCAGATCCCTGCGGTGCCTCGCAGGACCCACCAGCAGCCCTCGAAAGTGGCGACAATGTCGCAGATCGCAGCCCGCCAGGGACGGCGAGGTCCCGCTCAGATTCCCGCGGTGCCTCACTCCACAAAACCCACCAGCAGCCCTCGAAAGTGGCGACAGTGTCACAGATCGCAGCCCCCAGGGATGGCCAGGTTCGCGCAAGGCAAGAGGAGACAAGAGGGGAGCGGGACACGGGAGGCGGGAGGAGGAGGAGGAGGAGGAGGAGGAGGAGGAGGAGGAGGAGAAGGACTGGAGACCGCAGTGCTTTATTCAAAACGAATACCCAACCAAGGAGGGTTGGGAAACATCTGCCCTCCGACCAGTCTGGGGGTGCGTTCTGGCCAGAATGTCGAGGGGGGCCCAGCCGCTACGACGAGGACGCCCCAGGGAAGCCGGGCAAGGGCCAGAAAATTATTCACTGCGTAACGCTCCCCACATGTGCATCCATTAGCATAGACCTGTCAGCCGTGAGTGTCTAGGCGCAAGAGTTTTCGAACATAAGCGAGCCTGAGTATTGACGGTCTGGGAGCGAATCTAACTGTGAATGAGTTAGAGCGTCAAGGAGTCTCAGAGGTATCAGTGCGTCTCTGCTCATGAGCCTGGGGCCTCCTGGGGCCTCTTGAAACCTCCTGGGGCTTCCTGGGACCTCCTGGAGCCTTTTGGGGCATCCTGGGGCCTCTTGGGGCTTCCTGTGGCATCATGAGGCCTCCTGGGTCCTCCTGAAGCCTCCTGGGGCCTCCTGGACCCTCCTGAAGCCTCCTGGGGCCTCCTAGGGTCTCCTGGGGAGGATTCGTGCCCCAAGAGAGGCCCAAACTATAGCAAACAGACGTGACACACTTTGGATTAAAGCCACATGAGGAGGAACATCTGTAAGAACAGACGTAAAGCACCAAGGACTCGTGACCCAGGGGAGGCTCAATCTATCGGAACATGCGTGAAACACTTAGGAGTGGACACGCAGGAGATGGACGATATCTATATATAATATATATATATATATATATATATATATACATATTATATATACATATATATATAATATGTAATATACGTTGAAGCATGCGGAAAACACAAAGGATTGGTACGCCGGGGGGGGCCCAATCTACAGGAACAGATGTAAAACACCAGGGATTGGAGCCACTACTGTGGCCTTCTGAAGCCTCCTGCTCCTGGGGCCTTGTGAGGACTCCTGGGGCCTTCCGGGGCTTCCTGGTGCCTCCTGGCGCTTCCTGTGGCATCATGGGTCCTCCTGTGGCCTCCTGGGGCCTCCTGGTGCCTCCTGGTGCTTCCTGGGGCCTCCTGGAGCCTCTTGGGGCCTCCTGGGGCCTCCTGTAGCCTCCTGGGAGCTGTGGCCTCCTGGGGCCTCCTGGAGCCTACTGGAGCCTCCTGTAGCATCCTGAGGAGGATCCGTGCACACGAGGCTGGCCAGCAAAACAATCAAACCGTTCGAGACGTCCTCTCCATCTGGGCCACCAGGGGTGCGAGAACCAGCGCCTCGCTCGAGACATCCTCCAAATCTGCTCCGGGAGCGGGGGATGCGAAGGGCACAAACAGGCAAACCGCTCGAGACATCCCCGCCATTCTGGCGCGAACGGGGGAGTGAGATACCCCCTGGCGGCTCCCCTTTAGGGGGTGCTGTAACCCGCGCCTCGCTCGAGACATCCTCAGACTTTGCTCCGCCATCATCATCATCATCATCATCATCATCATCATCATCATCATCATCATCATCATCATCATCATCAGCAGCAGCAGCAGCAGCAGCAGCAGCATCAGCAGCATCAGCAGCAGCATCAGCATCATCATCATCATCATCAGCATCAGCATCATCATCATCATCAGCAGCAGCAGCAACAGCAGCAGCATCAGCATCAGCATCAGCATCAGCATAAGCATCAGCAACATCCTCATCATCGTCATCATCATCATCAGGATCGTCGTCGTCATCATAATGACCACCACAACCACCACCACCACCACCACCATCATCATCATCATCATCATCATCATCATCATCATCATCATCATCATCATCATCATCATCATCACGATCATCACAATCATCATCACCATCACCATCATAGCATAACATCGAATTTCATGATATCATATAAACCAACATGTCGCATCGCACAATAAAGCCACATAACCCATCATGCCATATCACACCATATCAAACCATGGCATACCATAGGATTACATCACATAGCACGCAATGGCATACTATGCCTCAGCATCCCTCCAAACACCATAGCATAACATGTCATGTCATACAGTAACATGCATGGCATGTCATGGTACGGAAGAAGAGGGAGGCGTGTGAGTGAGGAATTGGCGCGGTCGGGTTAATTATTCACTGCGTGGAGCTCCCAATATGTGCATCTATGTGGATGGACCTGTCCGCCGTGAGTGTCTAGGCGCAAAAAGTTCCGAACACAAACGGGCTTGAGTATTAGCGGTCTGTGAGTGATTCTACCTGTGAATGAGTTGGAGTGTGAATGAGTCTCCGTAGTACGAGTGCGTCTCTGCGCATGAGCCTGGGGCCTCCTGGGGCCTCGTGGAGCCTCCTGGAGCCTCCTGCTCCTGGGGCTTCCTGGAGCCTCCTGGATCCTCTTGGGGCCCCCTGAGGCCTGTTCTTCTTAAGGAAGCTTGCGCAAGTAGGACGTCCAAGCACCGTCAACAACAAAATGCTACACACTGCGATCCCTGCGACAGTTGCGAAACTGGAGCACGGAACTGAAGACGTTGCATCCTCGGATCATTCTAGTTTCACTGCGAAGCCTGGAACTTTGACCAAGCCGCCCGCCTTCAATCAGTATCCTCGGCACAAACCTTTTGTGTCACGGAACAAATTACAGTCCGCATGCACCACGCGGGTCCGCTACCCGGACCTGGCACGGAGCACGGGACCAATTCGACCGTGCATTCCAATGGGAACGAATTCTTAAACTCTCTACCCCACGAATTCGATTCGGTCGCTCAACGCACGAGGCCGAGGCAGAACAAGTCAAGAAAGGACGTCGCCTCGGCCTCCGTGGGTCTCGGACTCCGGGTTCTCACTGATCTTGCTTCCGCCACCTCGGCTCATGGCCCTCTGGCCCAGCGCCAGGCCAAATCTTGTCGGCCCAATCGTCCGGCATTTCTGGGCAAAGGCCCCACTCTGTCGCCCGTTCGATACCGTTGATGATGTCGATGCAGCACTGGTAGCTTTTCTGGTCCTTCATCGGGTGGTAGGCTGCCCACTTGCCCTGCTTGCAGACTGCGACGTCATCATCCGGCTTGAACCCACCGCCGTCCACCACGTAGCCGACACCGAGCGCGTCCATGCACCCCTTCATGAAGCCGTCCTCTCCAGAGTCCAACCCGAGGGTCTCCTGACAATTCGGCCACCAATCGTAATACAACTCCAGGGCCTCGCGCGAAAATATCTCGACGGCGCCAAGGAAACCGTTGTTACCCAGCGAAGCGTTCAGGTCGTTGTTTTTCACGTAGATCGGCTGCTTCTTGGGCACTTTCAGCGCCTCCAAATGCCACTTCAAACGCTGCGGCACGAGAAGGCAATCCGGGTCCACTTTCACCGTCCAGCTGTGCGACCAGAGGTGTCCAGCTTTCTTGACCTGCTCCCATACGTTGAGGAAAACGTCAGTGTTCTGCAAAGTTGTCTCCTCGGAATCCCAATCCACGTAGGTCGACTGCCACGTCTGGAATAAGTCGTAGGCGTCACATGCGAATACGCTCGCGCTGTTAGCCTTGGCCACCTCCGGGGAATCCAGAAGTTCTTACCGATACAGCTACTCCCCAGACCTCTCCTGGGTTCTAACCAGAACTTCGAGGCGAATCCAGCGGAGGCGATGAGGGCCTCCCAGGAGGCCAAAAGAGGAGAAAACAAGGTAAGGGTAGAGGCATGGGTCCTTTTCCTCCTCTGAACCTCCATCAAACCCTCCTCATATGAACCTGGGAGGTAGGCCATGACGCAGTACAAGTCGGTTCCCAGCTCCTCGCCGTCGTCGGCCTTCGGAAACTTGTACTCGAGCTGCCCGCCCCCGACAAACTTCGGGTCCGCCGGCCAGCCCTCGGGCAGGTCCACCTGGACCTTTGTCAGCTCGCCCTTCTGGATCACCATGGCGAAGGTCTGGACGCACCCGGTGAAAAACTCGTCCTTCACCATGCACTCGAAGCCCACGTTGCAGCACATGCCAGTCTGAGAGCAGTCCAGGCCTGCCCAGCTGCAGTGCGGGTCAGTCTTGGTGCGATTCCCCAATTCCGTGCAGTCCCAGCCGTCCTCTGAGCAGGACTTGGAACAGGTTGCGTAATACTTGTCCTGCTTAAAGCAGGTCATGCCACCACCGCCTCGAGCACCGCTACAACACTTTGTCTCCGTGCAGTCTTCCCCAGGAGCAGAGCACTCGTCCTCTTCACAGAACCCCCCGGTGCGCCAAATGCACTGGGTGCCGGTCCCGCACCCGCCGCTGTCAGAGTAGGTCCAACAACCGGCAGCACATTGGTCGCCCCTCTGCACACACCGGTCTCTGTTCTCCTCGGAGGTGCAACTCTCACTCTTCCCATAAACCCAACAACTGTCTTTGCAAGTGTCGCCATGCCACATGCACTCGTCCCGGCCGTTGCATGTGCCCTGGTCGGAGAAGTCCGCACACGGTAACTTGCACTTGCCAGCCTTCCATTCGCACCGGTCTTTGGGGCACGTCTTCTCCTCGAACACATGGCAACCAGGGTCGGACCGCTTCCCGACCTTCTTGCAAGTCCACTCTGGCTTGTACGTGTTCCCAGACTTGTCGTAAAGCACGGTGTCGTCCTCCTCGTGTACGCCCTCAGCGCAAGACTCGGCGCACACGGCGAGATCCCCGTCGCGCTGGAAGCACTGGAAGCCGTGGTCGCCGCCGTCGAGGCAACACTGGGACCGCGTGCAGTCGCCACCCTTCCACACGCACGGCTCCTTTGGCGCGCTGTCCGTGGCCACCGTCACACTGTCCGCGGCCACCTTCGGCCTGACTTGGGCCGTCTTCGAGTTCGTGGCGTGTCTCGACTTGGTCTCCACCTGCAGCCTCGCCGCGGCGACGTCGGCCGCCTCCCGACCCGCGCCGCCGCCGCCGCGCCACACGGCCGCCGCGGCCACCAGCGCGAGCGCAACAGCTGCCGCCGCCGCCGCGCCGGCCGCGCGCCGGCGATTGCCGGCGAGCCCTCGGGGAGCGGCGGGGCGATCCTCCGCCAGCAGGTGCCCCGCCTCGGCCGCCTGCTGCAGGAGCTCCTCCGAGCTGTCGGCCGGCATCGCGGCGGAATCCCGGCGCGCTGGGGCGTGCGCAGCCACGCCAAGGCCGCGCACGGCGTCGGGCCAGGATGGCCTGGAGCCACAACGGCTACGGGGGGCCTCCTGTGGCCTGTTGAGCCTTCTTGTAGCCTCCGGCTGCCTCCTGGGACCTCCTGTGGCCTCGTGGGGCCTCCAGGAGGCCATCAGAGCCTCCTGTGGCTTCTTGGGGAGGATCCGCGCCCAAGAGTCTGGCCAGCAAAACAAGCAAACCGCTCGAGACGTCCTCGCAATCTGGGCCCCCAGGGGTGCGAAAACCAGCGCCTCGCTCGAGACATCCTCAATATCTGCTCCGAAAACGAAGGATGTGGCGGATGCAAACAGGTAAACCGCTCCGAACATCCCCGCCATTTTGGTGCGAACGGAGGAATGAGATTCCCCCTGGCGGCTCAGCCTTGGGGTTGCTTAAACCCGCGCCTCGCTCGAGGCATCCTCAGACTTTGTTCCGCCATCATCATCGGCATCATCATCATCATCATCATCATCATCATCATCATCATCATCATCATCATCATCATCATCATCATCATCATCATCATCATCATCATGATCATCATCATCACCGTCACCATCATCATCACCATCATCATCAGCAGCATCATCACCATCGTCATCGTCATCCGCATCAGCATCATCATCAGCATCATCATCATCAGTTTCAGCATCATCATCTTCATCATCAACAGCAGCATCAACATCATCAGTCGCAATGTCAATACCACCACCACCATCATCACCATCATCACGATGACAGTCATCACAACCATCATCGTCAGCAGCATCAGCATCGTCATCATCATCGGCTGCATCATCATCAGCAGCATCAGCATCGCCGTCGTCATCCCCATCAGCATCATAACCATCAACTTGCCATAACATATCATAACAAGTCATAACGTAACATAGCTTACCATATCATAACCCATCATAACATAACATGGCATAATACGCCATGGCATAACAGGACACAACTTAGCATGATGAGTAGGGAAGAAGGTGGAGGTGTGAGTCGGCGCGGTCGGAATATCGGAAGAGAGGCAGGGGGTGTGAGGTGTTCCTTTTCGGCGCGGTCACGGTAGCAACACAACCCCTAAAACTTGGATATGGGGAAACATATCGTCATTATTTGTATATGGTGAGCAATATATAGAAAGCCATGTATCCACAAAACACTGAGATCAATGAACTTAAAAATGGCGTTTACCAAAGTTGCTGGACTTCTGACCTCAATAAGCTTGTAGTCCGCCACGTTTGCTCACCTGTGGTTTAAAACGAGGCGCCACGAGCAAGAGAGATCGCGATCCTTGTTGAGGAATCCTTGCTGGGGAATCTTAAAGCGGAGCCTCTTCCTTATGCGGAGGCCCAGGCGAGCGCGCGTCGAAGGGACCCCCCCAAAAAGAAAAACCGGGAGTGGCACGGCGCTCGCGCGGCCGCGGAGCCGCCGCGGGACAGCCCCCCCGAAGCGAGAGAAGACCCCGAAGACACCAGCCTCGCGGGGAAGGGCGCCGGCGCAGCGGCGGCGAAGCGTCGACGCAACTGGAGGAAAGGACAAAGAGCGGGGATGGAGAGGGGACGGTTGGAGGGGAGGGGAAATTGGGGGTGGCAGAGGAGCAGAGCCGCGCGGTTTTGGACACGCAGGGCGCAGCTTGCCGCGCGGCGCTGAATGCCGCGCCGCGACTGAACTGAGCAGAGCGGCGGGGGCGAGGCGTTTCGCCGCCTGCTGTGGCGTGGCAGAGCAAAAAGAAGCTGCAGCGCTACGCTGCGCCGGGCAACCGGGCGACCGCGGCGAGTGAAAGCCGGCCGCGTCGAACGAAGGGGGAGGCAACGCATCCCCCCGGGCGCAACAAACGAAAGGTTGCCACTGCGACGGAATAGCCACAGACACGCGCACGCCCGCGGAAAAAGACGCGCCCGCGCGTCGAAACAAAGATATCGCCACACAGCGCAGCGCGATTGCAAAACAATAAACACGCACGCGCGTCAACGCGAAACCGCGGCCACGCAGCACAGCGCGACCGCGAGGCAAAACAGGGGCGCGTCGCAACAAAAATACCGCCGCACTGCGCAGCACGACTGCGAAGCAGACGAAATATATCGAAACGACGATGCCGCCACAGCGCAGAATGACGGTGAAGCCGAAGCACAAGTGTCAAACAGATGCGAAATTCCAATGTAAAGTACGCTGAGTACGCAGCCCTCTACGATACGAGGGCGCCGGGCGCGAGCATTAGTAAGCCGAAGGTCCCCTGACCAATTAAAGTCGCGATCCACAACTTCGCTGCGGACGCGCTTCTGAGGCCCGCGGACCCCCCGCCCTGCAACAATCCCAGCCCAATCCAGGCCGCCGCAGGGCAATTTCCCAGCCAAATCCCCGCCGCGGCCCCGCCGCGGCCCCTCTAAAAAAAAACCGCCGCCAGCAGAATCCCAGCCGAATCCCCGCTGCGGCCCCGCCGCGGCCCAGCCGCCGCCCAGCCGCCGCCGAACCGCGCCCCGGCCACGGGCCGTCTCCCCGGGGGCCCCAACATGGCCCGCAGGAAGGAGGGGCGCGATGGGAAACAGGAGGAACGCGACGGAGGAGCATGGCTGCAGGAGGGGGAAGGAAGAGCGCCCGGAGCGAAGGGCGGGAGGAACGGCAAGGAGGGAGCGAAGGGAAGGCGGGAAGGCGACGAGGGAAGGAAGGAGGAAGAGAGAGGCGGAAGGAGGACGGATGAGGGAGGCCAGAGGGAAGACAGCGTAAGACAGGAAGAGAAAGGAGGAGGGACCACCGGCGAGGATTGAGAAAGGAGAAAAGTAAGGAGGACAAGGGCAGGGGAAAGAGGATAAGAGGCTGGGCCTGCGCAGACCTGGGTATACATACCAGCGACGTGAAGAAAAAGAGGGAACTGATGGCGAAAACGAATACGACAGAGACAATGGAAGCTAATCATAACATACTTGAATGGACGTTATTGGTTCGATGTGGACCTCCGCAGTGGGATACAACGATATTCGACCGCCGCATGTTCATCGCGACGAATGGCAGCGTCGGCGCCAGGGCTGGCGCGCGCGAAACGCACCCGAGAAAGCTGGACAAATTCGAATGACGCGGCGCGCACGAACGGCCCCGAAGCGGACGCAATCGTAACGATCCGGCGCCGTTCGCTACGACGCCATCGCTGGCTGCGCCAACCTGACACAAGCACGCGCGAGAGACTGCTGCGCCATAGCCCCGCTAACCGCGCACTCCAAAAAGCCAGCCGCAAGGAAAAAATACTCACTGCGTGGAGCTCCCCATATGTGCATCTCATGTTTTATGTCATGCCGTGGTGAGCGTCTGTTCATGAGCGGTCGACTACAATAGCGCGTCCACGTGGGCGACAGGGCCGACGAAGACGAGTGACCCCTAATGCGAGTGATTGCGTATGAGTCAGAGTGAGCTTTGAGTATGGTTGAATGCGAGCCTCTTCCTCTTCATCCCCCCTCCTCAGCTGCCAGGCCTTCCCCTTTTCAGCCCGTGGTAGCTTTGGAGCTTCCCACATGTGCATATGTTGTAGGATAGTTGGCAGTGGGATATGTAAGACGAGCGTTTAGCCACACAAGGCCATAAGTGCATGTCATGTTGGAGGATAGTGCCACGGTGAGCATTTCCAACGATCCCCGCACACAACCACCGCCCCCCCCCCTCGCAGTCACCCCCATATGAATACATATATATATATATATATATAAAATGTCCTGGACTTCGGAACAAACGTTCTGCTCGCGTCAAGGACCTTCGAGCAAAGCGCCCTCCTCCTCCTCCTCCTCCTCCTGTTCCTCCGCCCCCTCCCTTCTCCTGCTCCTGCTCCTCCTCCTCATCCTCCTGCTCCCCCTCCCCCTCCGCACCCCCATGCCCTTCCTCACGATCCCCCGCCTCCTCCTCCTCCTCCTGTTCCTCCTCCTCATCCTCGTTCCTGTCATTTCCCTCCCTGTTGAGCCCAGAAACAAGCGAACCGCCTGAGACATCCCCACAATATGGCCGCGAACGTGCCCGTGCAACCACCCCTGGCGGCTCCCCATAGGGGTGCTGCAACCAGCGCCCCGCTTGAGACATCGTCACAATCTGCTCTCCAAGCGAAGGATGTTGAGCCCAGAAACAAGCAAACCGCCTGAGACATCCCCACAAAATGGCCGCGAACGAGCCCGTGCAACCACCCCTGGCGGTCCCCTTAGGGGTGCTGAAACCAGCGCCCCGCCTGAGACATCCTCACAATCTGCTCTCCAAGCGAAGGATGTTGGGCCCAGAAACAGGCAAACCGCCTGAGACATCCCCACAAAATGGCCGCGAACGAGCCCGTGCAACCACCCCTGGCGGCTCCCCTTAGGGGTGCTGAAACCAGCGCC
The DNA here is from genome assembly GCA_963575745.1 of Prorocentrum cordatum. NCBI lineage: Eukaryota > Dinophyceae > Prorocentrales > Prorocentraceae > Prorocentrum > Prorocentrum cordatum. The sequence goes on from CAUYUJ010014630.1 coordinate 254,642, forward strand.
CCGCCTGAGACATCCTCACAATCTGCTCTCCAAGCGAAGGATGTTGAGCCCGAAACAGGCAAACCGCCGGAGACATCCCCACAAAATGGCCGCGAACGAGCCCGTGCAACCACCCCTGGCGGCTCCCCTTAGGGGTGCTGAAACCAGCGCCCCGCCTGAGACATCCTCACAATCTGCTCTCCAAGCGAAGGATGTTGAGCCCAGAAACAAGCAAACCGCCTGAGACATCCCCACAAAATGGCCGCGAACGAGCCCGTGCAACCACCCCTGGCGGCTCCCCTTAGGGGTGCTGAAACCAGCGCCCCGCCTGAGACATCCTCACAATCTGCTCTCCAAGCGAAGGATGTTGGGCCCAGAAACAAGCAAACCGCCTGAGACATCCCCACAAAATGGCCGCGAACGAGCCCGTGCAACCACCCCTGGCGGCTCCCCTTAGGGGTGCTGAAACCAGCGCCCCGCCTGAGACATCCTCACAATCTGCTCTCCAAGCGAAGGATGTTGGGCCCAGAAACAGGCAAACCGCCTGAGACATCCCCACAAAATGGCCGCGAACGAGCCCGTGCAACCACCCCTGGCGGCTCCCCTTAGGGGTGCTGAAACCAGCGCCCCGCCTGAGACATCCTCACAATCTGCTCTCCAAGCGAAGGATGTTGAGCCCAGAAACAAGCAAACCGCCTGAGACATCCCCACAAAATGGCCGCGAACGAGCCCGTGCAAACACCCCTGGCGGCTCCCCTTAGGGGTACTGAAACCAGCGCCCCGCTTGAGACATCCTCCAAGATCTGAGTATGAGTAGGTCTGAGTATGAGTATGCCTGAGTATGAGTAAGTCTGTGTATGAGTAAGTCTGTGTATGAGTAAGTCTGGGTATGAGTAGGTCTGTGTATGAGAAAGTCTGTGTATTTGTACGTCTGGGTATGAGTAAGTCTGAGTATGAGTAATACTGTGTATGAGTAAGTCTGGGTATGAGTAAGTCTGTGTATGAGTACGTCTGGGTATGAGTAAGTCTGTGCATGAGTAAGTCTGTGTATGAGTATGTCTGAGTATGAGTAAGTCTGAGTATGAGTAGGTCTGAGTATGAGTAAATCTGAGTATGAGTAAGTCTGTGTATGAGTAAGTCTGAGTATGAGCAAGTGTGAGTATGAGTAAGTCCGACAGGAGGGGAGGAGAAAAGAGGAGGAGGGAGAAGAAGGAGTAGGAGGCGTCCAAGTAATAACTAGAACCCCATCTTAGGATATGGGGAAACAACCAAGGCGCAAAGATGTGCGAGAGCACGAGTGGGGTCAGCTGGATTTTGGCGTTGTTTCTGTTCGAATTACATTTGGGGGGTAATTTCTCCCCTGGGCCTCCTTACTTCCTAAGGAGTTGCGAATAAGGAATCCTTAGTAAGGCCATCCTGCCTGAATCATCCAATACAAAAAAGTTCTCACGGCATAATCCGCAAACTTTCATATATATATATATACATACATGTATATATATACACAGAAAATGTATATATATATTGTTTTACCAAAAAACAAAAAGTAGAACTCGTTAAGTAGGATGCAGTACCGAAAAGTCCTGCAGACATCACCTTAACCAAAGGGAGAATGAGAAGCCATTACCGAAGCGCCCTTCAGAGAGGATCCTTCCGAAGAAAGGCCCTAAGGAACCCATATTAAGAGATCTTTTTTTTCCGACGGGGTCCCTACTACCAGAGCGCCACCAGGCTGAATGACAAAGACCCCAAAGGGTGCCTGCCGCACAAGAGAGCTCGGACCATCAAGAATTGTGAGAAAACATGTGTTCCAGGTCCAAGACTCAACACACTTTGTAAATAACATGTGTTTCAAATGTGTGAGATGGTCGTGAATCGACCTACCTGAGTGCCAGATACATGCCTATATACAAACATGGTTTAACAATAGGTACTGGCCCTCTGACCTGACAAGTCTGTCGTTTACAATGATTGCTGACCCTTCAGCTTGACACGGGGTGCCACAAGCAAGAGATCGGGGATGTACGACGACATCTTCGTTCTCTCTTTTTTTTGTCTCGCTCTCTCTCTCTCTCTCTTTCTATCTCTCTACCTCTGTCCCTCACGCTGTTTCTCTCTCTGTCTCTCCCTCGCTCTCTCTCTCTCTCTCTCTCTCTCTGTATATATATATATATATATATGTAAACGGGATATCTCTCTTTCTCTCCCTCTCTCACTCTCTCTCTCTCTCTCTCTCTCTCACGGCGCCCCCCCACACACACACACACACACACACACACACACACACACACACACACACACACAGGCACACACACACACGCACACACACACACACACGTAAGACGGTCGTTGATACGGCCACCAGACTTTTTGCACTGCATCCAGACCCTCTAACTCACCTTCCTCCTCTCATCATCATCAGCAGCAGCATTGCTCCTTCTGCTTGCTTCCCCCTCATTGTCCCCACCCAAATCCCTCCTCCGCCCACTCCTCCTCCATCTCTTTCTCCTCTCCATCCCTCCTCCTCATCCTCATAATCCGCATGATCCTCATGATCCTCATGATCATCATCCTCCTCCTCCTCATCCTCCGACTCCTCCTCCTCATCAGCATCATCATCAGCATCAGCATCAGCATGATCATCAACGATCAGCATCCGCATCATAATCATCAGCATCAGCATCAGCATCCTCATCATCACCATCATCATCATCAGCATCGACATCTGCAGCAGCATCACCATCAGCATCATCATAAGCAGCATCATCAGCAGCATCAGCGTCATCAGCAGCAGCACCAACATCAGCATAACCATCAACATCATCAAGATCTGTATCACCAACATGATCATCATCATCATCTTCATCATCATCATCAGCATCATCAGCATCATCATCATCATCATCATCATCATCATCATCATCAGCATCAGCATCATCATCATCATCATCAGCATCAGCATCATCATCATCATCATCATCAGCATCATCATCATCATCATCATCAGCATCATCATCATCAGCATCATCATCATCATCATCATGATCATCAGCATCATCATCATCATCATCATCATCATCATCATCATCATAATCATCATCATCATCATCATCAGCATCATCATCATCATCATAATCAACATCGACATCGTCAGGATGACACTCATCATCATCATCAGCATCATCATCATCAGCATCATCATAATCATCATCATCATCAGCAGCAGCATCATCATCATCATGATCATCAGCATCATCATCATCATCAGCAGCAGCATCATCATCAGCATCATCATCAGCAGCACCCATCATCATCAGCGCCATCGCCGGTGTCATCAGCAACTTCATCATAAGCAGCATCATCATCATCAGCATGCTCGTCATCAACATCGTCATCATCATTATCATCATCATTATCATATTCATCGCGACCATCATCCGTATCATCATCATCATCATCATCATCATCATCATCAGCAGCAGCAGCAGCAGCATCAGCATCAGCATCATCATAATTATCATGAGCGTCCGCATCCTCAACCTGATCAACAACCATTGGCCTCGCCATCAGCATCGACATCATCATCAGCAGCACCATCATCAGCATCAGCATCATCACTATCGTCATCAGCATCGTTATCAACATCATGAGTAGCATCACAATCAGCATCATCAGCAGCAGCATCATCAGCATCATCAGCAGCATCATCTTAATCGTCATTATCAGCATCATCAGTATTATCATGATCATCATCACCATCACAATCACCACCACCTCCACCATCACCATCACCATCATCATCACCATCCTCCTCATCCTCTTCCTTCCCCTCCTTCCCTCCCCCTCCCCCTCCCCCTCCCTCATGCTCCGACGGTCATTTCCTGCTCCTCGCCCCCCGGACCCACCACGTCCGCCTCGCCCTCCGAATGGCGGCGACGACCATCGCGCCTCGGTGAACTGAAGCTCGGCGCAGAGAGCCCTCAGCTGCGCGTCCTCCCTCCTGTCCTGCTCGTCGTGCAGCAGGCTGCGGCCGCGCGGCGACGGCGGCGGCGGCGGCCGCCGCGACGAGGACGAGCAGGATGACGATGACCACGACCACGACCACGACCACGATGACGACGACGACGACGAAGACGACGACGACGACGAGGACGAGAACGGCGAAGGCGACGGCGATCACCGTATCACAACGACGAGGGCGATGACTGCGAAAGCGACGACGAACATAATCGAAAACGACAATGTACAAGGGGCAGGGGGGCAGAAAGGCGCGGACGCAGGAGAAGGGGTTTGAAAACAACATTGTCGGTATAGAGATTTTGGTGTCGGAGGTGTTCGAAAGCTTGAGGCTGTGGGAAACGACGGGGGGGAGGGGGAGAAAAAATCAGGGGGATGGTGGGGAGGAGGGAGGATCAGGAAGGGCAGGGCACGAGATGGAACAACTGGGAGTGCGGGTGCGGCTTAGGAGCAGCAGCAGTTGTTGTGGCAGGCTGCACCCCAGTGACCACCCAAGGCAGAAGGAGGAAGACCAGGAGAAGGAGAAGGAGCAGCAGCAGGAAGGAGGCGGAGGAAAGAGAGAAGGAACAGGCGGAGACTGGGACGAAGAACAGAGATCGCCTCGTGGCCCCAGACCTCCAACGCGGCGATTGTTCAGGCCGAGCGTCATGCCAAGAACACATGGCCCAATCCCGGATGCCAAGTGGATCGCAGAGGGTCGTTGTTGCTTGGACCCCGGGGCCGAGAAAGGCAGGAGAGCCCAGAATCGAATCGATAAATCGGATCTGCAATCGAAATAAATCGAATCGGCAGAAATCGGCAGCCGAGTCAGGAAAAGTCGAATCAGCGGAAATCGGCAGGATAGTATGCCTCAATGGAGAAATCGGAGCCCAAATCGGAAGCCGACATCGAATCGCATCGGAGTCGGGAGCCATCGAAATCGAATCGGATCGAATCGGAAAAATCGGAGTGAGCCCTGGAAAGGAGGGGGGGTGACGGATAGGAATGCCTTCGCTAAATAGACGAGGGCGGCCACGAGCAACAGGCGAAACGAGACGAGACGAGGGCCCGCGCCCTGCTAGTGGGAGAGGTCCGCAAGCTACGGCATCTTCACGGCATCTTCCTGGTTACTCCAGAATTCGTAATAAAAGGGAGGGGGTCTGGACCCTCCAAGACAAGCCATTTCAGACCTCCCCCGTGGGAAACCCTCCAGAACATCGTCCCCAGACCCCCCAAGGCCCTCCAAGATAGCCTGGAAGAGACCCCCCCCGAAATGAGACCCCCCTCCCTTTATTGCGAAATCTGGAGTACCTGGCAAAGTCGGGCTTCGGTGGCTCGGCGAAGCCGACCTTGGCCCGAGACGCTGCGGGGCCCCCTGGCAACTGTGACTACCTACCAGACCACCCCAACCCAACCCGAAGACCCGAATTTCGGGTTAAGGGGGGGTAAGGGTTCCACATGTGTTTGTTCGATGTTTCCCGACCCCCCCCCCCTGGAAATCGACGGTAAATCAGAGCCCTCGGGTTGGGTTGGGGTGGTTTGGTGGGTGGTGAAATTGTGATTAGCAGAATCGAGCATCCGAGCGAACGAAAGTAGGCTGTTCCAAAGGGAACTGGAGCAGAGGAAAGATCGAGGCGACAGCGGGACCACAGAGGGGGGACAAGGCAGGGGAAAGACGATACAGGAGCGGGGATATGACGGCACGGCCAATACCGTATTCGAGCATGTGGGCAAACGAGTCGGGGGCCTCAGGGCCCCTGCAGAACAGAAACACATTGACGGCCCCCGAAAGCTCTTGGTAGTCGTCCAAGCGAAGACAAAACACGGTCTGGGACTCTGTCCGCGATCAAACTCAGAGCACCAAGCAAACTATCACCCTGCTCGCGGGATGCCAGGGGTCCATGGCGAGCGCGAGCGAGCAGGGCAGGAGTTGGGAGTCGCCAGCACGCAGCACGACAACGGCCCCCGCCTCCTCCTGGAGACAGTTTTGCACCGAATGTGGGCACTGGGGGGAAGCGGATCAAGGTAAGACACTTGCATGAAAGACCCTGAGGCCAGAGTTGAGAGAAAGAGGGCGGTTCCCCCAAGCAACCACACGGTCATCTGAAATTCTGGCTTTGCCGATTCGTTCGAGCACGTCCTGCTAGAACCGTAAGGTGAGTAGCAAGCGTGCACATACAGGTGCGAGGCACAACATATCAGCACCTGGCATGGAGCATTGCAGCGGAACTCTGCCAACATCTGTAATGCGTCGTTTCCTCGAGATTCAGGATGTGGGGGCTGGGGAAGTGGAACTGGACAGTGCACGTGAGCGGCTAAAATGGATCATTGCGTGGCGCCGAGGCGGAGGGACTTACTGCGGGCGTCCCTGTCGACGAACTTCATTCCTGAAGCGATCCATACATTCGAGAAATCGTCAACAATTCCACCCTCTCGGGAGGAGGGGGAGGAGGAGGAGGAGGAGGAGGAAGAGGACGAGGAGGAGGACCAGTGTAAACCCAAGAGTCATCAACGATGTTGGAACAAACCCTCCCAAGCTCCCTCTTCATAAACCCCTACAACGTTTGATTTCAACTAAGGGAACTGCCTCGTTGGAAGACAACAGCTTGAAGACCCTGTAGCATGCCAAAACATTGTTCTCGGGATTCCAACGCCACGGATCAGCTTGACTGTTGCGTCTTGACAATCCTGAATCGCGCCAGAAAGCCTTTCCTAGGACTTCAACACCATCAAAATCCTGAATCGTCCCAAAATACCAATTCTGGTATGCTGATCGCGGGATTCTGTGAAATTCTTGCAAATGTTGAAAACGCATGTGCACGGCGATGAGGCGACAGCCGCATGCTGAAAAGGAGCCGCCCTCAATTGGTAAAATGTGCGCGGCGCTAAGGCGAAACCACGGTTTGAAGACGTGCCGCCCTTAATCCGTGAAGCTCTTTCATGTTTGACACAAACGTACGCGGCGCTGAGGCGAGAGCCACATTTTGAACAGAAGCCGCCGTCGCTGAGGCGAGAGCCACATGTTGAAAACGTGCCGCCCTACATCTGCGAAACTGTTGTCAATTTTCACCTTCAGGGTCATAAATGATGAGGAAGCTTCAGGCGAAACGCCCGGCCCACCCAAGAAACTAGCTTCGGGGTGCGAGGGGGAAAAATCAGTTATAAGGAAGAGGAGAGGAGGAGGAGGAGGAGGAGGAGGAGGAGGTAAAACAGTAGGGGGAGGAGGACGAGTAGGAAGAATAGAAGTCTCAGGAAGGAGGAAACTGCGTTTTCCTCTTCCTCCTCCTCCTTCTCCTCTTTCTCCTCGTACTCATCCTACTCATCCTGGTCGTGATCCTCTTCATTATCATCTCCTCACCTGGGGGAAAAAAAAAACACCCCTGGGCGCAAAAATCGTTTAGAAAGGAAACGCCCGTCGTGGAGACTGAATGTCGCGGCGGCTGAGAAAACGACGACTACGATGACGACGACGACGACGACGACGACGACGACGACGACGACGACGACGACGACGACCGGCGACGACGACTGACGCCTGACGACCGACGACCGACGACGACGAAGGTAACGACGACGCGACGGCGACGACGGTGGCGGTGGCGGCGACAGCGCGCCGCAGCAACTGTACAAAGACCCAGAAGCTCGTCTCGCCCTCGGCGCCGATGGCGCCGGGCATCCCCGCGGCGCGGGCCCGCTCGGTGGCGGTCTGCATCTGGCGCGCGCCGCCGGCGCCGCAGGGGGGGCCCGCGCCGCCGAAGAGGCCGCCCAGAGGAGCAGGGTCCGCCAGCACCGAAACGGGAAATCGGGTCGGATCGGAATGGACGAGTCAGGAATTGGGCCTCGCTTCATCGGAGGGCGACGCCTGGGGGGTGTGGGGGACGAAAGGGCTCCTTTTCTGCAGCCCTCGCTGCCCCCCCCAATTATATCGCCCCCCCATTACGCGACGCCCAAGGAAATCGATGGATCGATCCGCCCGCCCAAGTCGGCATCGAACCAGATCGATCGGATCGAAGTGAGCCCTGCCGAGGAGGCCGCCGAAGAGGCCAGCGAAGAGGACGCCGAGAAGAGGCCAGCCGAGCGCACTCCGGATGATGATGATGATCATCACCATCATCACCACCATCATCATCACCAGCATCATAAGCATCATCAGCATCATCAGCATCATCATCAGCATCATCACCACCATCACCATCATCACCATCAACATCACCACCACCACCACCATCATCATTGTCGTCGTCATCATCATCATCAGCATCATCATCAGCATCAGCATCAGCATCATCATCAGCATCATCATCAGCATCATCAGTATCATCATCAGCAGCAGCAGCATCAGCATCAGCATCAGCATCAGCATCAGCATCATCATCGTCATTATCATCATCGCCTAAGCATCATCATCGTCGTCATCATCATCATCATCAGCATCATCATCAGCATCAGCATCAGCATCATCATCAGCATCATCATCAGCATCATCAGTATCATCATCAGCAGCATCAGCATCATCATTGTCGTCATCATCATCATTGTCGTCATCATCATTGTCGTCATCATCATCATCATCATCAGCATCATCATCAGCATCAGCATCAGCATCATCATCAGCATCATCATCAACATCATCAGTATCATCATCAGCAGCAGCAGCATCAGCATCAGCAGCAGCATCAGCATCATCATCAGCATCATCATCAGCATCATCAGTATCATCATCAGCAGCAGCAGCATCAGCATCAGCATCAGCATCAGCATCAGCATCAGCATCAGCATCATCATCGTCATTATCATCATCGCCTAAGCATCATCATCGTCGTCATCATCGTCATAATCGTCCAACAGCATCATTAGCATCATCAGAATCATCATCCCCACCATCATCACCACCATGATCAGCAGGAGCAGCAGAAGAATGATCATTATCTCCTGGAAGCCCGAGGCGAAGTGGACATGGACAAAATTCTGGCGTCTGGAGTGGCCAGGATTTGATCCATGTCCTCTGCGCCTCGATTGCTTTACCCACCCCTTACCCAGGCGACCAAGACGCCGTGGAGCTGGGCAGAACGAAGCTTTGCCCACAGCTGAGGGGCTACGATGGGGGGGAGCTGGATCCAGGGGGGATGCATCCACCCGGAATCGGCGACACAGCCCCCGATAGCGAATCCGCACGCTCCTGGTCTGGGGGGGGGGCCATCGGGCCCCCATCGGCGATCTGTAGGCGATTGGGGGTCGGCGCCTCCCCCCCGTTGAGCAGGCACCGACCGTCCCGGCATCTCTAATAGGCCGGCCGACCGCGACATGTTCTCAGAACCCCAAAATGTTCGAAGAACAAACACACTGTTCTCAGAACACAAATCCGATGTGTCAAAACAAGACAGCCCCGGCCAGAAACGCTCCGAGAGCATGCCGTGGGCACCACCAGAGGCTCCTGGAGCCTTGTTCGGCAGGCCTGTAGGCACGCCAGGACGCTTCGCCGCTGCTTGTCCCCGGGCCGACGCCCCCCCCCCCCCTCCCATTGCCCTTGGGCAGCGGGGCCGGCCAAGCCGAGGCCGCCCCAGGAGACGGAAGGGCCGCAGCTGGCGCTGCGACACCTCGCTGGGCGCTGGCGGCGAGGCCACCGCCCTGGCCCTAGCCGCGCGGCCGCGCCAGAGGGGCCCGCTGTGGGCCCGTCGTCGTCGTCGTCGTCGTCGTCGTCGTGCTCGTCGTGCTCGTCGTCGTGCGAGTCGTCGTGCTCGTTGCGTGTCGTCGTCGTCGTCGCTCGTCATCGCTCCTCGCTCGTCGTGCTCGTCGCTAGTCGCTCGGCGCTCGTCGCTCGACGTCGTCGCTCGTCGTTGTCGTCGCTGGCCGCTCGTCGCGAGCAACTGTCGTCATCTGTCGCTGTGGTCGCTCGCCGCTCGTCGCTCGTCGGCGTCGTCGTCGGCATCGAGAAAGCAGCGGAGCTGCCGCTGACACTCTTCTCGTGGAAACGTAAGGGCTCTGCCTAGCTGCTGGAGCTCAACCAGGTTCGATACTGCGGTGCCGATGGCCCCCCCAGGCAGTTTACGGGCCACGCTGCGGGCGCAGGAGCTGAGGACGCAAACGATCCGCCCACACCAAAACTTGCCGAGCCTCGCCTGGGCCCAGAGTCGCTGGCCGCGCCCGCCTGGCCTGGCTTGGTGGACGTGCACGCCAATCCTGGGCCCCAGGGCCAGTTTGGCCATGTAGGTGGATGGCTGGTCGTCCCTCGGTGAGGTGGCGCGGAGAGGAGAGCGCTTGGAGGAGCGGGGAAAAGGCTAGCACTTCCAGGCCTTGGAAAAAACACACAGTGGCATCGCATTGGGAAAGATCACCGTTGGGATACTTGGAAGGGCCCGCGTGGGCAGCAACGAAATAGGAGAACGAAGGTCTGAGGACGACGACGACGACGACGACGCCTCAAAATCCGCGCCAGTCCCAAGCGGATCCAGTCTGCAGGCCGTGTGTCGCACCAGGACGTGTGGGAAGAATCCTGGGAGCCTGGGAAGCCCTGGAACGTGCCACTGCCCTGACCTCTTGCTCTCCCCAGGGAGGGGAGGGGAGGGGAGGGGAGGGGGGGAGGCGGCGGGATACGGGGTTGCCCACAGAGACCCAGAAAGCCCCCAAACGCGCGGAGAACCCCGAATCTCGACGACGACGACGACGACGACGACGACAAGGACAAAGACAAAAACAATGACAAAGGCAAAACGACGACGAGAAAGACAAAAACAAAGAGCGCGTTTCACGGGCGCTTGCCTTGGGAACATTCGGCGGCGCGTTTCGAACCGGGGGGGGTGAGCCCCCCCCAACACTCGGCGCCGTCGATCAGAAACAGGGAGACTCCCCTCCCCCCTTTCCCCCTCCCTCCAGACCCCCCCCCCTCCCACGGTGGTGAGGGGGTTCCAAGCCCCACCCCCCCCATCAGCGCCAGCGCCAGCGTCAGCGCTGGCGGCGGCCAGCCAGCAGCGCCGACGGCAGAGCGCAGCGACGATGACCAGAGAATGCCCAGGGGGATGGGGGGGATGCAACCCCCCTCCCATCCCCCTGGGCATTCTCCAGGGGGTTCAACCCCCCCCATCACCCAGGGGGTTGGGGGGGGGGGTCCACCCCCCCCCAACGGCCCCAGCGCCGGCGCCAGCGCCGGCGCTGTCGGCGGCCAGAAGCGCCGACGGCGGGACGCAGCGACGATGACCAGAGAGGGCCTAGAGGCCGCGGAGGGGAAGCACAAATCGCCATATCGATCCCTCGCCCCCCCAAAAGCCACCAAGAGGCCCTTAGGAAGGTCCACGAAGCTTCGCAAATGCTCCTCAGACGCCCCCGAGACCCATCTGACGAGACCACAAAAAAGCGTCCATTAGAACGCTAACCCAAAGCCAAAACACAGCGGTGGGAAGACCCAGAGGCCACACCACCACCAACAACCACAAACCACCACACCACCACTACCACCGCCACCACCACCACCACAACCACAACCACCACAAACCACCACCACCACGACCACCACCAAGACCAAAAAACACTACACCACCACCACCACCAAAAATGCCACCACCACCAGCACCACCACAACCTATCACAACCCACCACAACCACAACCACCACCACCACCACAAACCACCACACCAACCCACCACCACAACCACCATCACCACCACAACCACCACCTACCCCACAACCACCACAACCACCAACAGCACCACCACCACCACCACCAGCACCACAGCCCACCACCACAACCACCACCACAAACCACCACGCCATCACCACCACCACAACCAGTACCACCACCAACACCACCTCAACCCACCACCACCACCACCACCACCACCAAAACACCACAAGACAACCACCACCACAGCCACCACCACAACCTGAACAACTCACGTCCATCACCACCACCAAAACAATCCACCACCACTAGCACCCCGCCACCACAATGTAAGAACGCCACCACCACCACCGCCACAACCACCACCACCACTACCAGCAGCACAACCCACAACCACCACCACCACCACCACAAATCACCACACCACCACCACCACCACCACCACGACCACCACCTCCACAACCCACCGCCGCCACCCACCTCCTCCACAACCCACCGCCACCACCCACCAACGCCACCATCCCACCACCCACCACACCACAGCCAACACCACCACCGCCACCACCACCACCACAACCCACCACCACCACCACAACTAAACTACAACCACCACCACCACAAACCACCACCACAACACCACCACCACCACCACCACAAACCACCACCACAACACCACCACCACCACCCACCACCACAACCACCACCACAACCACCACCACCACAACAAACCACCACACCACCACCACCACCACCACCCCCACCACCACCACCACCACAATCCACCACCACCAGCACTATTACAAACCACCCACCACCATCAACACAACAAACCACCACCACAACCACCACCACCGCCACCACCGCCACCACAACCTCAACCCACCACCACCACAACCACTACCACCGCCACAACCACCACGACAAACCACCTCACCACCACCGCCACCACCACCACCACCACAACCCACCACCACCACAACTACCACCACCACCACCAGAAACAACCGTACCACCATCACCACCGCCACCGCCACTACCACCACAACCTGCTACCACAACCACCACAACAACCACCACCACCACCAACACCAACACCAACCACCGCACCACCACGACCACCACAACCACCAACACCAACACCATCACAGCTCACCACCACCACCACCTCATGAGGCCCGAACAAACGCCCAAGAGGCGCCCAGGAGGCTTCACAAATGCCCTTCCGAGGCCCCCGAGAGCACGCCGACGAGACCCCAGGAGGCACGCATTAGGAGTCAAAACAAAGACACGGTGGCGGAGCGTTGTCGTCGTCGTCGTCGTCATCGTCGTCGCCGTCGTCCTCATCGACGCTCCCCGCCGCCGCCGCCAGCGCAGGCGCCGCCAGCGGCCCAGAAAAGGAAGTCCTCGTCTTGATCGACGCTCCTCGCCGCCGCAAACAGCCGCCGCCGATGCCGGCGCCAGCCCGGGGAGAGGGAGAGAGGGGGGAAGAGGGGGGGAGGGACGGGGTTTGAAACCTCCCTGGATGGAAGGGGGAGAGTCAAACCCCCCCCTTCCATCCAGGGGGGGGTCCAGCTCCAAACCATCACCCCTCAAAGCGACCACAGAACGCGCTTTATCACAAAGACACAGACGACGACTAAGACAAAGACGAAGGCAACGACGACGACGACGACGACAAAGACGACGAAAATGACGACGACAAAGACGACCAACACGACGACGACGACGACGACGACGACGACGACGACGACGACGACGACGACGACACGACCACGACCACGACTACGACCACGACCACGTCGACGACAACGACGACGACGACGACGACGCCGAGGAGGACGACGACGACGCCGAGGACTGCCATTGCGGCGGCGGCGGCGAGGGGCGCGGCCACGGAAGGGGGCCTTCGCGACCAGCAAGGTCTGCTCCTCGGGGGGGCGCGCTGGCGGCGGGGCCGCCGAGCCCTCCGCCCCCGCCCCCCGAGGAGGAGGAGGAGGAGGAGGAGGAGGAGGAGGAGGAGGAGGAGGACGACGACGAGGAGGAGGAGGGAGGAAGAGGAGGAGGAGGAGGAGGAGGAGGAGGAGGAGAAGGAGGAGGCGGTTTTTTCTCCCAGTGGAGCACGAGCCCGCCAGCTGCAGAAGTGCACTACGCACTGCTCTAACTCCCGTGAGTGGGAAACCCGAAATCCTTGAGGGCCCAGCACTGAAGGATGACCTTATTCCTCCCAGTTCTGGGGTGGAGGCCACGCTCGAAGCGGCTCCGCCGCTCATTGCCAATCTTGCTCTAGACAAATCCAGGCTGCTTCGCTGGGCAGCTCTTGGCCAGGCCGACAGGGCGCAGCTGGGCATACTGCGCCCATTGCAAGCAGCACAACAAGAAATCACCCTGCTCTGGTGAGCAGCCCTTCGGGCCAATCACCGCACCCCACAAGACATGGGTGCCTGCGAACTCTCCCAGGCTCCTCCAGCTCTTGGACGCCTCGCGCCCACACTGGGAGGCCACCCCGACCTCCCAGCTCAAGAAACCGTGCAAGCACTGAACGCACAGCCAGCGGCAATCCGCCACGTCGTGCAGATCGCGCTGCAGAAAGCACGGACGCACACACGTCGGGGGCCGCGCACGCGGGGGCAGGTGGGCCCACTTCACCCTGGGAGCAGGCCCACACGCCAGCACCCGCCCCAGGTTCGTCAGTCCGCGCCGCGCCTCGGCGCAGGCATCCTCCAAGATGGCCTTGTTCTGGGCCCACCTGGGCCACAGGTTGAGTGCCTCCTTGGCCGCCTCATCAGCCCAAGAATTGAGGACGACCCGCCACTCACCATACGTCTGAAGAGGCGGCGGGAGAGTCCTGGGGAGCCTTCATCTTCAGACCCGCACTGCACGCGAGGCAACGGCGCCGCACTAGGCGCCAGTGCCCAGCATCCTTCCGCGCTGGGCTGGAAGTGCACGCGCGCCCGCGTGCTCGGGCGGCAAACGCCGCCGCAGTGTCGCCAACATGCGGCTGGCCGCCCGTCTGCAGTCTGCCCCTCGGCGGTAGGCTTACAGCTCGGCCGCGTGAGCGGCGGGGGGGGGAGAGGTCAGAGAGCCGAGGAGCTTCCGAGCAGTCCCGCCCCGCCCCCGCTGAACCACCGCCCATCCCGCCCGTCGGAGCTCCTCAAGGGCACGGCCGGTGGCTGACCCGTCACCAGCAAGAGGCAAGCTGGGCTCGAACGCACAAACTGTCGACTGGCATTGGCACGTCTCCAACTAGGTCACGAACGATCATTGTCTCGGGCGCCCTGGGACAGGCCACATCGGGCCGAACGGACAGCGGCGGGGCACGCGCACAGAACGGACCGAAGCTGCCTTCGTTCCCCCGCGCGTGCTGCTGGAGGCGGGGGCGGAGGTGGGGTCACTTGTCCGTGGCCTTCAGCGAAAGCCACGCACGAGCTCAGGCCGCGACGACCTCCCACCAAACGCCTGGGAGAGCACGCTCGTCCCGCCCTTCTCGCCGTCGCACGCTGTCTGAGGCACGCTCACGGACTCGGCCAGGCACGTCGCGCAGGTACAGTTTCTGATGCGCTTGGGCGCGTGTTCGAGTGCGGACAGCGTGCCGCACCGTGATGAGACGGAGACTAATGTTGCACTCTGCACCGACCACCCCGCCACGGCGGTCGCCTTCAGCGCCGCTCCGATGGGCCCTGCCTCCGACTTGCCATCAAGGTTGTCCTGGAGGGCCTGCTCGAACACTCTGCACAAGGTGGTGGTGGGCAACAATTTCCCATGTCGGTGTCTCTCGTCTGTGGCCCTCCACATCTCCTCCAGGTAGCGGCAAAGGGGCATGAAGGCGGCGTTGCCAATGGGGTTGGCCGTGGGGTGGAAGGCGCCGTCCGATGACATGTGGCCGTGCCCGTAGTCCTGCTTGGTGATGCGCCTCATGCCGTCGAGTTCCTGCAGGGTGAAGCCGCTGACCTCGCCGCCCCACTTCTTGATGAGCAGGATGGCTGAGTGCAGGATGCGCCGCGTCTTTTTGTAGACTGTGATCGCACGGCACGGCATGCCGAGCCGCTGCTTAACCGCCTTCCACCTCTTCCCTCTCACTGGGCCTGGGTGGAAGTGCCTGATAGTATTACCATGCCGCCGACGCCCCGCACGAAAATCTGCTCCAAGATGGCGGACTGAGGTCTGGGTAGTCTGGTGCCTGCCTGCGTGCTTGGACTTTCGGGCAGGCTTCCGAGTCGATGCTGCAAGCTTCCTCTCGGGTAGGCCCAGACCCGCCAACCTGCGCATGCCTTCCTCCGTGATGGCGTCGCTGTTCCGATAGGATGGTGCCTTTGGCGTCGGCCACCCGCATCTTGAGCTCGTCGGTGCAGCGCGTTCTCGAGCCCACGAGCGGCCTCCACCGTGAGGTCCAGGCGCGCGCCGCCACCATTCGCAACCACCTCCTGGTCGATGTCGTCCACGTGCCACCGCGATGCCGACCTCGGGGGTGGGCCGTGGCCTGCGCCCTCAGCTCGATCACGGGCAGGCCTGCCAGGCGCAGGTGGGAGGAGGGGTGGGAGGAGGAGGAGGGGAGGAGGAGGGAGGAGGAGAGGAGGAGGAGGGAGGAGGAGGAGGAAGGAGGAGGAGGGGAGGAGGAGGAGGAGGGAGGAGGAGGAGGGAGGAGGAGGAGGAGGAGAGGAGGAGGAGGAGGAGGAGGCATCCCGCGACGATGCAGCTCTCGGGGCGCAGCCCGTCGCCCGCGATGCCGCCCAGGAGGAGCCTGCGCCTCCAGCGGAGGGCCCCGACGGCCCCGCGCTGGACGTGCAGGGGGGAACATCTCCCTGCACGCCAGGCTGCACAGGACGTCGTGCGAGACCGTCTCGAGGGCCTTGGCCAGGCCCCACAGGAGGGAGGAGGAGGAGGAGGGGGAGGAGGAGGGAGGGGGGAGGGACAAGCTGTGTGCGCTCGCGTCATCTCTGACGTCCTACCCCTCCCTCCCATCCCATACCATGGCGCTGATTTTCTCTATCCGCGGACGCGTGTCGTAGCGGACCTGTGGCTCCGCGCGCGCGTGCGTAGTGGGTGGTGGTGCGCGTGCGTGCGTGCGTGCGTGCGTGCGTGCGTGGTTGTGGTTGTGGTTGTGGTTGTGGTGGTTGTGGTTGTGGTTGGTGGTTGGTGTGGTTGGGTTGGTGGTGTGGTTGGTGTGTGGTGGTGGTGGTGGTGGTGGTGGTGGTGGTGGTGGTGGTGGTGGTGGTGGTGGTGGTGGAGGTGGTGGTGGTGGTGGTGTGTGTGCGTGTGTGCGAGTGTGCTGTGGTGTGACGTGGTGTGGCGTCTTGGTGGTTTGGTGGTGGGCCAGGTGCGCGCGTGCGTGATGGCGGTGGTGGTGGTGGTGGCGGTGGTGGTGGTGTGTGTGCGTGTGTGTGTGTGTGTGCGTGTGTATGTGTGTGTGTGTGCGTGCGTGTGTGTCTGTGTGCGCGCGCGTGTGATGTGGTGTGACGCGGTGTAGCGTGGTGGTGGTGGGTGGGGTAGTGGGGTGGTGGTGGCGGTGCGCGTGCGTGCGTGCGTGCGTGCGTTGGTGGGTGGAAGTGGCGGTGGGCGGGGCGGGGCGCGGTGCGGTGGTGGCGGGCGGATGGGCGCGCGAGAAAGAGGCCCGCGCTGGGGCGAGAATGCCATCCTGAAAGACGGAGGCAAAACACCGATCCGAAAATGAGACCCACGCTGCAGCAGGAGCACGATTCGGAACGAGCGGGGCCCGAAAATGAGGCCGGCGCCTCAGCGAGAGCAGCATTTTGAAAAAAAATGCAGGCGAAAACCCAACTCCCGGGAATCCTGTGTGCAAAAAAGCAGGACGCGGGGGGGGGGGGCGAACACTCCCAGCACGTCATCAGGGGAAGAGGGAGAGTAGTAGTATTAATATTGAGTAATTGTGGAGGGAGGAGCAAGGGGGGAACGAGGAAGAGGGTGAGAACGAGAGCCTCATCAGCCCGCGGGTACCTCCTCAAGTACCTTTCCTGGGCTGCCAGCAGGCACCTCCCAGAGCCTGGGCTGCGCGCCGGCACCTCCCAAAGCACCTTTCCTGGGCTGCTGGCCGCAGGTACCTCGTGAGCATCCCTGGCAAGTGCCTCTCCTGTGCTGCCCACAAGTACCGCCGAGCACTTTTCCTCGGCAACCCGGAGGTACCGCTCGTTCTCGGGAGTCCTTGAGCCGATGCTGCGTCGAGCGTCCGTCGACTTGAGTCGAGCTTGAATCGAGCTTAAGTCGAACATGAGTCGGACTGGAATCGCACTAGGGTCGAACAAATCCGTCAGGTGGGTCCAGGAAGGTCCCCAGAACGAGTCTCAGAGAGAGCACTCGGGGCTCCGGGGGCAGAATTGGTCAACATCGAATCGTGACATCGCATGGAATCGGAACGCCCGTCGTCGGATCCAGCCGCATCGGCACGACGTCGAAATCGAATCGGATCGGCTGAACCAGGATGCACATTAGCGCCATGTCAGCTCGGGGGCGGCCACGAGGGGGCTGTCCAAGAGGAGGGGGCGCCAATCATGGCCGGCGGCATGTGCGAGGCCCAGGGGGAGCCAGGGACGTATTGGAATGAGACGAGGCGCCAAATGAAATCTGGGGAGGCATCGTGGCCCCCGCCATGAGATCCCCCCCCCAAGTCATCACCCCCCTCTTCGCCGCAGCCGAGAAGCATCGGGCCACACCGGATCGCCGGGCGTGCGAAATCGGGTCGGATCGATTGCAAAAAAACGAAGGATTTCAAAAAAAATCCTGCAATCGGTCATCACCCCCCTCTTCGCCGCAGCCGAGAAGCATCGGGCCACGCCGGATCGCCGGGCGTGCGGAAGCGGGTCGGATCGAAGCGGCAGAGATCGACGGCGGATCGGATCCCTCGGATCGGAACGGGCCCGGGGGGGTCGGCTGCCGCCCTCGGGGACGCAGAGCGCGAAGAGGAGGGGGGCAACGATAGGGGTAGGGTTCGCATCTGGCCCCCTAAGGGGGGGAACTGGAAGCCCAAGGCGCAGTGGACGCGGGGAGCATTCGAGCCCCCAGAGAGGCCAGAAGTTCGGCCGTGTCCACTGCATCTCGAACGTTTGCAGTCCCTTCCCCGAGCATCACCGATGCCGTGGAGCCAGATAGGGGTCTTACCCACAGCTGTCAGGGGCACGGGTACGGGGGGGACACGCTCAGAAGGGGGGATGCATCGACCTGGAATCGGCGACACAGCGCCCACAGATCGGCGCGAGGCCCTCGAGAGCGAATCCGCACGTTCGCGGGCGGGGTGGGCTCCCAGGCCCCTGCTCAACTGTTCCTTGTTGATGGACCGCGCGGGGGGGGGGGGAGCCGAGAAGGGACCTAGCTACCACGCCCGAATCGCGTTGTCTGAATTCCTGGGGGGGTGTTTGATGAGATTCCTGCTGCACCTCATGCTCCTCCTCCTCCTCCTCCTCCTCCTCCTCCTCCTCCTCCTCCTCCTCCTCCTCCTCCTCCTCCTCCTCCTCCTCCTCCTCCTCCTCCTCATCGTCCTTCTCCTCGTGGCGTGGGACACGTAACAATACATGAAGTTCGCGCCCGCGAGGCCATAAACCCTCCTAAATTACACCAGATTCGCGTCCCCGAGGCCATAAACCCACATAAGTTACGCTAGATTCGCGTCCCCGAAACCATAAACCCTGACAAAATACATTAGATTCGTGCCCCCGAAGCCATAAACCCTTGTAAATCCCACCAGCTCTCTGGGCGCAGGTGGTCTAGGGCGTTTCCTTTCCCAACCTCCTTCCTCTCCCTGCTCGGGAGGTTTACCTTCCCCCCCCTCTATGCGTTTGGACGGGCTCCCCCGCGAGGGGTTAGAGGGTTTGTTTGTCCCAAGATGGCGCCAAGAGGGCCTCGGAGAGCGCAAGATGGCGTCCAAGATGGCCGAAGAAAGCGGTAGATGGGTCAAGATAGCCTCCGACACACGTCCAAGAGGTCTCAAGACGGCCCCAAGACGGTTTCAAGTGCCCTCCGAAGCCTCCAAGGACCCCCCCAAGAGGCCAAAATCCTTCAAAAAACCTCGGGAAAAAATAATGTGTTTTGCCTTCTCGCATTTTCGCCTCCGATGGGCTCTTGATGCCTCAAGATGGTCCCCAAATGGCCCAAGACAGCCTCAAGAGGGGCCCAAGAGGGCCCCAAGTCGGCCCCAAGAGCGCCCAAGAGCGCTCCAAGAGCGGGCCAAGATAGCCCCAAGACGGCATGTTTGAGCCTCCGAGAGGGCGATGGGAATTGGAACCCCCCATCTTGTTTAGCGAAAGGGTCCAAGACGGCCCCAAGAGGCCCCTCAGGCATCCCAAAAGAGCCCCAAGAATGCCCCCAGACCCCCCAAAAGAGCCCCAAGAGGGCCCCAAGACGCCCCAAAAGAGCCCCAAGAAGGCCCTAAGATGACTTCAAGAGAGCCCCAAGAGAGAGCACCAGGAGGCCCCAAGAGGGGCCCAAGAGAATCCCAAGACAGCCTCAAGATGCCTCCAAGTTTCGAAACACACGCACGAGTTTAAGATACAAATCAGTGCAACAGCCATTACGAATCACCGAAGCACCCCTCACCCTTCATCGAAGCACCATCGCAACTTGCACCGATGTCCATCTTAAACTTTAATGCGGGAAGCTCTTTGTGATCCTTGTTTTCCCGAAGACGGCTGCGCGACTGCATGCTGATCGGTTTTGGATGCTACTACTACTACGACTACTACTACTACTACTACTACTACTACTACTACTACTACTACTACTACAACTAGTACTACTACTACTACCACCACCACCACCACCACCACCACCACCACCACCACCACCACCACCACCACCACCACCACCACTACTACTACTACTACTACTACTACTACTACTACTACTACTACTACTACTACTACTAGTACTACTACTCATAATAATAATAATAATACGAATAATAATATAACGACTACTATTACTACTACTACTACTACTACTACTACTACTACTACTACTACTACTACTACTACTACTACGACATTACTACGACGACTACTACTACTACTACTACTACGACGACGACGACTACTACTACTACTACTACTACTACCACTACTACTACAGCTACTGCTGTTGCAGCAGCTACTGCTACTGCTACTACGGGGACTGGTGTGCATCGAAGTGGGGAACCCCGCCCTGGAAAAATATACGCCACGAACACAACCAACTTTCGAGAAGCAAAAGACACACATCGGTTTTAGCAGGGGGAATACGCCAGCACATACATATACATACACATATATATATATACAGATATACATATATATATATGCAAAAATAAATATGTACACATATATATAATCTATATATATAGATAATGTACAAAACGCGCTGAGTTCCTAAAGCCTCAGGAGACCTACCCACCCGACCCCCACACCGCCCCCGCGGCGGCAAGGGGAAGGGAAGGGAAGAGCTAGGGGCGAGTAGGCGAAGCCTGTACAAGTAGGGGGGGCCACGGCGAAGCCTGTGCAGAATAGGAAACAACAGCAAGCGTCACTCACGATGACCACGATAATCAGCTTCATTTTTCAACAGACCACGAAATGACCAAAGCCATATCACCTGTCGAGTCACAGTTCCGACGTGTCGCAAACTTGCTTCCAATTAAAATCCCTCGGCCGAGGGTCTCCACTGTACTTGACCTCATCCGATTCATCAAGGGAAAATCCCTTGAACTCCAAAGGGCGGGATCGGGTGGGCCCGAAAAGCTATGGAAGCACGCTTGCTGTTGGGAAGCAAAGCTGGACCAACACTATACATTAATACCCGCTCGAAGACTCTCACTTCATCATAATGAACAAAACGCGCTGAGTTCCTAAAGCCTCAGGAGGCCCACCCACCCGACCCCCGCACCGCCCCCGCGGCGGTAAGGGGAAGGGAAGGGAAGAGCTAGGGGCGAGTAGGCGAAGCCTGTACAAGTAGGGGGTGCCACGGCGAAGCCTGTGCAGAATAGGAAACAACAGCAAGCGTCACTCACGATTATCACGATAATCAGCTTCATTTTTCGACTGACCACGAAATGACCAAAGCCATATCACCTGTCGAGTCACAGTTCAGACGCGTCGCAAACTTGCTTCCAATTAAAATCCCTCGGCCGAGGGTCTCCACTGCACTTGACCTCATCCGATTCATCAAGGGAAATCTGAACTCCAAAACGTATACTGAATGCCAGCTCTGAGATAATGCCAAACCCCGGTATCCGACCAGACCACTCATATGGCTTTGTCCCCGCGGAAACTCAGAGCCAAACTCCGCTTGCGTACCACATCCAATCGAGCTGAGTGTGGGCCCACCGGCCGAGCCGGAACCAAACGGGAGGGCGTGTGGTGGGAAGCTGGAGCACCTCGTGCGCGGTCAACGGGGTCCGCAGCACGGAGGCGCCAACTGCCGACTCAATCGCATCCTTGACTCTGGTCGCGATGCGCTCCAGCTCTCTTCCTGGACCGGCCCCCGTTAGGGCCCACAGCGGATTAGCCCACTGAAGTTCAAATCCCAATCTGGCGAAATAATAGCGCACTGCCAGCACCTCTTCGTCAACCAACAGCACCTCCCAATCCCATATGAAGAAGCTCTCCGTAAAGTTGAACTGAGAGGAGAGCCGCGCCGCCACTGGCGCCCTGACAGAAACAGCGTTGATGGAACCCCACAACTCCACTGCCAGATCATCAGGCACCACGGTCAACCCCCGCTCGAGCTCCTTCATCATACTAGGGCGAGAGCGCGCACCGATGTCAACGACGAAGCGGCCGCCCGTGACATTCAGGCGGCAGCCCAGCAGATCAATCCCAGACCACGCTTCATCCACAAACGTAGCCGAATTTCTTGCAACCGAGAGCGCAACCCCACTCACGGCCAACGTTAGGTTTCTGGCCGCGAGTGCTACAGCCCCACCGGCGCCTGCCACATCCCCCACCAGGGACGCCGCAGCCTCGGCACCCCTGGACATGTTAGGGAAGAGGCTCGACGGGAAACTGACGACGAGCACCGCGAGGATGATGGCAGGCACGAAACACGGGCCGCAGAGAATCTTGAGCACCTTACTGTAGCCAACAACCGACTTGAGGTAGCTTCCCTTTTGAACTCTGGTCTGTTGCGACTTGAACGGCGCCTGCGCGTAGAACTGCAGCCTTCCTGACATCGGCTGGCCCGCTGCCTCCGGAGGTGGGATTGCGAGCACAGTGGCGGGCGGCAGCGTACCCGGGCTCTTGGCCTTGGGCGGGGTGAAGACTAGCGACACTGCCCCCGGCGATGCCGTCCGCGACGTGGCCCCCGACGGCGGCGCACTGACGCACTGCACCCAGCTGGGCGGTGTCCCAGGCGGGCTCGGCAATGGTGGCACGTTCTCCTCCGTCAAGTCCGGGCCTTTGATCCACCCCCCAGTGTTATTGTCCCTGATGAAGCCCTTGGGCGCCATGTCCTGGAGGAAGGTGCGCTCCCTAGACGAACGCAGGAAAGTACTGGCGCCACCCTCTCTTGAGCCAGCACAGCTGCTGCGCAAGGCCCTTCGTGTTTAGCTGGGTGAGGATGTGGCTCGCACCGACGATGTCGAGATAAATGCGCAAACTCCCATCTGAAATCCACCTGCCTCTCTCCCGAACTTCTTCAAACGAGAGCCCCTCGGCCCTCGAGTCACTCGCCCATCCTGCTCTGGGGCTGCGAGGCCCCCACCCCATGGATAGGCCCAGCGAGCCCTCGGCGCCCTTGAGAGCCTTACGATACTGGGCTAAGCTGTAGGGGATGAGCGGAGTCCCAGCCGGGGTGGCCCTCGCGATGTCCTCAAGCACCCCCATGATGTCCCTGTCCTCCTGAAATATGCGCGCCACCTGGGGCCTCTTGAGCTTTGTCCCCGTACGAGCCCCAAGAGCGATAGAGACCGAGGCGATGTTGATGTTCTCGCCCAGATCGCGAGGGAAGATGAGGTCCTCCGGTAGCATTCCCAAGAGCTCCGAGGGGCGTAAGCCCGTATGACACTGCACGATGAGAGCAAGGCCCAGACGCGGGTTCCCTCTGGCGGCCATGTGAACCCCGAGGAGCTTACCAGGCAACTTCCCGAGAGGCACCGTATGTTTGCGCCCCGCACTTCTTTCCCAGCCTGCAATGACAGCCTTGCCCCACAGGAGTTTCCCCCGCATGCGAGGGAAGAAGAACTCAACTGCTGCAACTGTATTCACGAATTTCGCTGGAGTGAGGTTCTCAATCTGATCATTTTTGAACTCAACTAGAAGGTCGCCCATTCGTCAGCACCGCTGGGACGCAGGCCGCGCTGAAGGGCCCAGGTCGAAAACCGAAGCCCAGCGCTGCGATATACTTCTAAAGTCTTCTCAGTCACCCGCGCGGCCTGGTCAGGGTCGACTCGACGAGGTCCGACTCGCCGAGCGCACCAAGCCACTCCGCTTCCTCCTTGACAACTCATCAGCTGTCTGGTGCGCGGTGTCCACCCAGGGTAGGTATAGTTTGATGCCTGTTGCCACTGAAAGTGCACTAATCTTCCTCAGCAGGTAGTTGAGATGCGGGGCCGACGAACGCCCCTTTGCTGCAGCTGAGGCCAACGGTTCATTATCCTCCATGTTGCAGATAGCGTGGTCATGTGATCCCGGAAGAAGAGAGAGCGCCTGACAAAGCCTGACCACGGCTCGGCCTTCTCCCAAGATGATGTGGTCAGGCAAGCGCCATCGCCCCGCATCCAGCTCGTGCCACATCTCCTGAGGGATCTGCAGCAGCTCACGCGGGATGCGTGACACTGGGATGCGGCCTCGCAGCTCCCGATCGGCACGATTCAAATGGAGGACCGTGCCGTCCAGCCTGGAAACCGTATGCCCAGGCCTCGTACCCGCTCCGATGACTTGCTCTGACTCACTCTGGGTGATGGGCGTCACGACGAGGCCGTACCCGCCGTGGTCGACTCGGTTGGCGCCCTCCGCATCAGAAGCAAAGAGTACGGGCGCTGCCGGTAGGTCCAAGACACACGACATCATCGGGATCATGTCTCTCATGACGCGCACCTCGCGGCGGGCGGAGGCCCACCATCGTGCAACTTGACCCTGCCTCTTCTCAAGCAGGTCGAACACTGCGGCAGGGATGGCCATGAGTTCGCGCCTCAGGAGCGCCCCCCACAGCCACACGCCCACCAACGCCCTGAGCAGCTCCACGTCCACCCAGGGCGTCTCCATGATCCACGTGAGTGCCGCCTCCAAACAGCTGGCTTTGCCACCCGCCAGCTTCAGTCGAGGCGGAAAGTTCTGCAACTCGTAGCCCACGATCTTCGAGCCCTCCTCGATCCTCTCGCGTTCGTTGACGACGAAGCCGGCCTGCTCCCAGGCGTCGGCGACCTTCTGCATCATCTGCTCACTCACCACGTCAGCCGACCCGCCCCTGGGGCAAGCAGCTATGTTGAGCCCGTCGTCCACGTGCACGTAGATCGCCTGGAAGCCTGGGCGCAGCCGCACGCTGCCGCCCCGACGGCACAGCTCGTTCAGCACGAAGAGGCCCTCCTCCTCACTCTCAAAGCCCCACTGGGTGTGACGCGGCTTCTCCCGCCCCGTCCTGAGCCATCCTCCTGGTCCTCGACCTGTGGTCAGCATCCGAAGCGCCGCCCTGACCACACTGAGGGCGATCATGCGGCGCAAGCCAGGCGGGTAGGCCTGCAGCCGGCGCGACCTGAAGATGCCGCGCTCGTTCTTCCCGTAGGCCTTCTCGTGACGGTGTCTCCCATCACAAAGCAGGGCCTGCTCGTGAATGCCGTCCAAGTTCGAAGCCAGGGTGGTAGGCTTCTGAGACGGCCCCCCGTACATGCACTGGTCGATCCTGGTGGTCTGCACGCCGTGTCGCTCCAGCATGCCCTTCACTGCTTCCAGGTCCCAGATGCTCGGGTACGGCTCCTCCTCTGGGTCCGCAGGGTGCTCGAACAGGTAGCCCCCCCCGTACTGCTCCTCCACGTCGCACAAGGCCAGTAGGTTGAAGAGCAGCACGTTCGCCTCCGTGACCCTCACGCGCTCTTCCTTCGACAGGTCGCTCCTGCCCAGTGGCTCCGACCGAAATCGAAGTGGCCGAGGACCTCCTCCGTGGAAGCGCGCTCTACTCCACGTGGCACAGGGGGTTGCGCCAAGGATAATGTCAATGAGGCCCTGTTCGATCATTTCCAGCAGCATAGCGATCAGCTTGGGGTCCGCCAGATCCCACCTGCGATCAAAAGCAAGATCCACTCCGAAGAAAAAGATCGCCACCCCGTATTCGACAGCAAACTCCTCCACATAGTGATGGATGTCCAACTTCCTCCGGCCGCCCGCGAACGCGCGCAGCACGATGATCACTCGGTGGCGCTCAGGTTTCAGCTCACGGACTTTAACCAAGAAAGCCTCGGGGGAGAGCCCAGCCTCTTGGCGCCGCTCAGCGCGGCGCAAGGCCTTCTCCTTGACCCACTCGACGTCCTCCACAACGGCCTCGCCAGGAAGATCGTTCCACTGGCTCTCCCTGGACTCTCCGAAAGCGGCCGACCTCACCAGTGTCCTCCCCACTGCCTCCAGGTTGATGCACATCAGGATGCGAACAGCATGAGACAACCCCATCGGTAGTCTGGCGTAGCAAGGGCACACCAGAGACCACTCCTGGAGTCCGCTCCTCATGTCCACGGGTAACAAGGACCATACTGCTGCCGCCGGGATGGCGGGGGTCGCCATCCACTTCCACATCCACTCAGGCAAGAGAACTGAAGAGAATGCGTTGCTCTCATCACATCGTGCCATGTGTATCTCCATGCCTGGCGCTCGCATCATAGCAAGCGCCCCTCATCCGCCTAGTCCGTGTTCTCCACGGCGTCGCGCATCACTCCAGAGATAGTTTGTGGGCACTGCCATGATGAGCTTCCTCAACTTAAAGCCGTCCTTCTTCAAAACTGCTGAAACTCCATTGATCGTCATCACCTCGCTCCTCGGTCTAAATACCCACAGCCCCGGCGGAAGGTCCTCACGATGCAGGTAAGATATCCACTGCTCCATCTGGCCCCCAAAGAACCCAAACTGCCTCTCTAGTTCCTCCACGTGCTGCATGGACTTGCCTGCCATCTCGACGACGTTCTCCTCCTTCTCGCAGTACTCTGCCTCATCGGCAGGCAACGCCTCGAGCAGCGGGACAACCTTCAGCGTCGTCACTTCGTCCACTCTGTTGGCAATGAACTCCGTGTGGACGTCTCTCTTGTGCACTCTCCTGTAGCCTATCTGGTTCAACTTCAGTAGCTCGCACGTCGCTTGCACGCCTGTCACTGGGAACAGCCGGCGAACATTGAGCTGGTCCTTAGCGCGCTGGATCGCCCGCGCCTGGACCCGCCCGACAGCAGAGTTCGTCGTCACCTCATTGCTAAACTTCTGCTGCCACGGTGTGGTCTGCTGCTTCATATTGCCCAGGTAGGTCGAGTTGAGAGCACTGAGCACTCGATTGGCAACCTTCCTCACCATCTGCTTCCGATGTAGCCTCTGCCTACTCCGACCCGAACGCACCGACACACGACCTGGCTGTGCAAGAAGTGGAACTGGTAGGACCGCGTCGCTGGCACCGAAAGCAGAGGCCATTTCAGATATCGAAGGGAAACTCTGAGTGTAACTGAACTTCGCATCTTCACTAGGCTTATCTGGTTTGGCAATCCATCTCTCCTCCCCCCGAGGCCGGTACCCTCTGGTCTTCTCGCTTGGCGGCGGATGAGGCTGAGCAGTGCGTGACTGGGGGGCCCCCCCCAGCCCGGCACCCTCTGGCCTCCCAGACCCGCCTTGAGCGAAGACTGAGCAGTGCGTGCCTGGGGGGGCTCCATCAACATCCTCGAACTGACCCTGTCGCTGCCCTGCGCGGGCATCTCGCAGCCCTTCACCCCGCGACTCGTGGTGAAGGGCCCCCGGCAGGCGTCGACCTCCCGAGCTCTTGTCGCCACGACCACGGCCCTTGTCCTTGTCCTTCCCCTCGCCGCCGTTCCGTCGACGTAACTCTGCTGCAACTCGTTCAGCCCGTTAGTGCTCCATCTTGCTGTGCGTCGTCGCCTCCGTGATGAGCCAGCCAGGCGCGATGTCTATCCCGCTCCCTGGGGCGGTGACTGCCCTCAGCCTGGCTGCGCCCGCCTTGTCGCGCGTGCGTGACTCGTGCACATAGGCCGACAGATGGCGCAACCCTATCTCCACATTGTCATTCGTGTTGAGACAAATCATCAACTCCTGGTCATTCCCGCACTTGCCTAGCTCGAAGTCCAACGTCGCCGCTGTGCTCCACAGCGACTGCCACTGCTCTCCTCCTCGATATCCTGAGAACTGGGACTGAAGCCAATGTCTGATGCTCGTACTCCCAGCCGCGCGACTGTTCCGATAGATCTCCATCCCCGCCCTCTTGAAGTCCGGCGGCAGCGAGTGGGCCAAGGCGCCCACCTCGGCTCCTCCCGCGGCCGCCGCTGGCGCCCCGAACGTGCCATCGAACGTGTTGGTCGTCTCCATATTCTCGAACCCTGACAGCACCGCCTTCAACGACTCCACGTCGGGAGCCGAGCGAGTCTCAGCTCCCACATAGCCCCGAGCGGCGAGGGCGGCTCGCACTCCAGGGTTCAGGTCCCCAGTCTGCTCCAGCTGGTGGACGTAGTTCCAGAAGCGTCGTTCCCACCACGGGTCTGAGCTCGCCCCGGCGCGCAGCATCATGAGAGCCCCCTTCACCTTCTTGGCACATGCCGCTGCAGAAGTGGCAGCCTGCAGCCCTGGTCCGCCTGGACCACCTCCTGGCACCGCCGACATGGCCGCTGCCGTGGTCGGGCCCGCGCCCGTCGCGGGCTGCGCTGGCAGGCCCGACGGTGCGGCAGTCCACGACAGCGGCCCAGTGCAGCCCCCCCCCCGTGGCGAAGGCGTGGAACGCGTCCATGGCGGGGTCCACGCTATGGGGGGGGGCTGACGGCACCCCAGGCTGCACCATGCCTGGTGGGGGTGCGCTCGGCGGCGGCCATGCTGGCAGCTCGGGCGCACCTCCGCCACCCACAGCCTCAGTGCCGCTCGCAGGGCCTCCGTCCAGCGTCAGGCTCGCCAGCTGGGCGCGAAGGGCCTCCACCTCGGCCTGCTGTCCCGTGGCGGCGCGCCACCAGCCGCGCACCGTCTGGATGCCGACCCAGACGGCGGCCACAACGATCAGCGCGGCGCCCAGGCCGAGGCGCACCAGGCTCCCGCGGCCCGTCTCGGCGCGCCACGCCAGCATCGCGACGAGCAGGCCCAGGACGCCTAGCGCCCGCGGCGCAAGCCACCAGCCGAGGCTCACGAGGGCGCTCGGCTCGGGCGGCGTCGCGCTCGCGGCGCTGCCTGGCTCCGATGGCGGTGGAGGGACCATCAGTGCGCGGCGGGCATCTGTGACCTTCCTGGATGGCCACCGCAAACCTGGCCCCTCAGGCCGTCATTGTTGCGGTTGACCCGAAAATCTATGGAAGCACGCTTGCTGTTGGGGAGCAAAGCTGGACCAACACTATACATTAATACCCGCTCGAAGACTCTCACTTCATCATATATATATATACATACATACATACATACATACATATATATATATATATACATATAAAAATATATATTCCTCTTCCCATCTTTTTATAACTCCGGGCGGGAGGATCCCCCCCAAAAAAAACTGACTCCGGGGATCTGGGGCTTTGGGACCCTCCGGGCTCGGGCCTCGAAGCGGCCCCCTGGGCCTCGCA
>CAUYUJ010014630.1:287333-294833 GCA_963575745.1 Prorocentrum cordatum
TCCTGGTGACGGGCTACGCTGCGGGCCGAGCACGGCGCTGCGCCTGGGACCGCCCGCGCATGGAAGCGCGGCGCGAGCGCTGGCAGGCCGCGGACGACATGGGCGGCCCGAAGTACGAGCGCGTCGCCAAGGCCAAAAGCACGCAACCCTCAGTTCCGCGCGGGACGGCAGCACCAGCCAGCCTCGATGACTACGGGGGCAACAGGGCCGCCGACGGCTTCGGCAAGCGGAGCGCTGTGCTCGACCCCGCGAGCGAGGCGGCGGCGTCGCGAGCTTCGCTGGCCGACGAGATCGCGGCGTCGACGGCCCGCTGGCTCGGCGAGGCGCTGCAACTCGGGCACGCCGCCCTCGCGGCAGCCGACGGCGCAGACGCCGCTGCGGCGGAGCCCACTTGCTGCGGGCGCGGCTGCGGGCGGCAGGGGGTCGCGCGCTGCCGCGGCGGCAACCCCGACTTCAGACGCTGGCCCCGCGGCGCCCACAGCACGGCGGTCGCGGAGGCGGGCGCGGCGCGCCGGCTCTGCGACCCGCGCGCGGACCGCTCGAGCGGCGCGCCCATCCACGGCGGGCCCTCGGCCGCGACGCCGAGCGGCGACGGCGCGCGCCCTGCTCGCGACAGCGGCCATGGGGCGCCGCTCCAACCGCCGCGGAACCAACCCAGTGCAGAGGGATGACGGCTCGGAAACGCGGCGCTGCAGGCCAGGACGCTACCGCGCGGCCCGGCCGCGCGCGAGCCGAATCGAGCGCGGGCCGCCGCGGCGCCGCGGCTACCGCGGCCGCCTCCGCCACGGCGCCGGCCGCCGGCGCGCTCGCCGCCCAGGCCCGCGGCGAGGCCCAGGGCGCCGATGGCGGCGCGGAGAAGGGCAATAGGGCGGCGGGAGCTGAGGGCCCGCCTGGCCCCGAGGGCGGCGCAGCGGCGACCGCGGCGCCGCAGCCGCGGCAACCTCCCGCGCACGGGGCGCCAGAGCACCGGCAGGGAAGCCCAAGGACTTCCCCAGAAATGCTGGACTTGCCCGGAAGTGGCGCGGCGGCCGCCCTGGCGGCCCCAGCAGCGGCCCCGGCAGAGCTGCCGGCAGCCCCGCCAGCCACTCTGGCGGGTCGCCCCGCCGCCGCGCGCCCTCGAGGGCGGGGCGCGCCGTTCGACCCGACCCACCGCCTGCGGGTGCGCGGCGGCTTGTACACTGCGCGGCGCGCGGGTGCAACGCCGACGGGCCGCGGGCCGCGGACCTCCGCGCCCGCTGCGCGGAGGGGGCCGACGCCCGCCGGGCGGCCGCGCCGCGCCGCATGCGGCGGGGGATGCACCCAACCAGGGGCGGCGAGGCCGTGCTGGGCGGCGGCAGGCCCGCGCCGCTGAGGACGGACGTGGACGGCCGCCCGCGGAGCCGCTCGCCGCGGCGGTGAGCAGCCCGTGCAAGGGCCCGCCGCCGTCGAGGAAGCGCCCCCGCGCAATGAAGCTTCCCGCCGCCGAGCGCGTGGACCAACAATGCACGCGGCGCGGCGCGCGTGCGAGCGCACCGCCCCCCCCTCCGCCCCCCCCGGGGCCCTGCGGGCCGTCGCCTTGCTGGGCTCGGCTCGAAATTCTGCGCGTTGTCGGCCTGGGCCTCGCGCTGGCCCTGGCACCCCGCGTCCGCGTGGTTCTTGGGGCCTCGGCCTGCAGGCCTTCCACGTGGGCGACCTGCGGGCGCCCTCCTCGTCGGCTGAATTCGGCTCGGAACTCTCGACGGCGCTGGCCTGGGCCTCGAGAGACCCTGGCGCGCCGCCACGGGAAAGACGTCCTCTGGTCGTCAGGAATTTCGCGGCGGATGCTTCCCTTCGGCCCTGCCCGCCTCAGACTGCAGGGTCGGTAGCGGGTAAACGCCCGTCCGGCTGGTGGCCTCGAGTGGCCCCAGCGCCTGCGCACGGGAATTCAGCACGGCGTCGACACGCCCTGCCCCCCGACCACTAGGCCAGCTCATCATCATCATCACCACCATCATCACCATCATCATCATCAGCAGCAGCAGCATCATCAATACCATGATTGGCACCACCACCATCAGCATCCGCATCAACATCAGCACCATCATCATCATCATCATCATCAGCAGCATCAGCATCATCAGCACCATCACCACCATCATCTGCATAATCATCACCAGCAGTAGCACCAGTATTATCATCATCAACATCATCGTCACGATTATGATCACAATCAACAGTATAATCACCATCATCATCATCAGCAACACCAGCATCAATCGCATCAGTAGCATCATCCGAATCACCATTATGATTATCATATTCAACAGCAACATAAGCATCATAAGCATCAGCGTCAGCATCATCGTCAGCATCAACTGCATCGTCATCACCATCATAGTCATCATCATCACCATACTATCATCAGCATCAGCGTCACCATCATCATTGCCATCGTCGTCGTCATCAGCACCGTCATCAGCATCACCATCACCATCAGCGTCATCAACACTATCGTCATGGTCAACAGCATCAGCATCAACCGCAGCATCAGCATCAGCATCACCATCATCATCATGAGCATCATCATCATGCGTACCCTCATCAGCATCACCATTAACACCAGCACCAGCATCATCAGCAGCAGCACCAGGGATATCAAAATCACCATCATCAGCACCTCACCACCATCGTCATCGACAACAGCAGCATCATCATCATCATCATCAGCAGCATCATCAGCAGCATCATCACCACCACCACGGTCATCATAAGCATAAGCATCGCCATCATCAGCATCAGCATCATCATCATGATCCTCGTCAGCATCATCGTCACAACCATGACCACCACCACCACCGCCATCACCAGAAGAAACATCATCATCACAACCACCAACACCACCACCAGCATCATCAACATCATCACCACCACCATCCATACAACCACCACCACCATTAGCACCACCAGCATCCGCATCATTATCATCACCACCACCACCAGCATCATCATCATCACAACCACCACCACCACCATCATCATCATCATCATCACCATCATCAACATCATCATCATCATCATCAGCATCGCCATCATCATCATCATCCGCATCATCATCACCATCGTCCTCGCGGACCAAGTCATGGGAGACCAGGGTTCAAGCCCACGTCCTCCCACCCCCTCCTCCCACCTACCCCCGCAGGCTCCTCCACCACGAGCGCCGCAGGAGCAGCAGAAGCAGCAGCAGGAAGCCTTGAGGCCCTGGGGCCTCAGAGCCACTCGGTCTTGCCCGGGAGGGCTTCAGATGGGAGCGCACGGACCGCCCCGCCCCACTCACTGCCCTCCTCCGCGGGCCCCAGGAGGACGAGGACAAAAGCTGCAGCAGGCCGACTGCGTGCGACGACCCCTCCCCCACCCCACGGGAGGCGCTCGGACCCCCGGAGGAACTGCGCGCGGGTGCCGGACTGGAGGCGCGCACGGAGGGCCCTTCCGCGGACGCGCAGGCGGCGCAGGGCGACGACTGACTTCCGCCTGGCCCGCGGACACCCGCTCTGCTGTCCATGTGGACGCCCGAAAAAGATCAAGGGGCCCAAGGACACACAAATAAATACACACAAATAAAATAATTCCCCATATGTTCCCCTATTTTCTTAGCTTCTTGTCTTCCCGCCCAGTTCCAACATTTTACTATATTTTCTTGGGGATCGACGATTAATTGTGTTTGTGTGTTTTTTCCCTCCTGGAGAGAGAGCGAACAAAAACGGCATACGCATAAACTGTCGGATGGCCGCACTGGGGCCCCGTGGCGGCGCCTCCAGCGCGGTCCCTGGCGCGCTGCGCGCGCCAAGAAGAGGGGTCCAGCGCAGATCCAAGAAATCCACACGACGCTCCGAAAGTGTGAGTGTATGTCACATTTCTTCAATGAAATTGGTACGGCAACAAAAATGGCACGATGCCCAACAGCAAAGGCTGTCCTAAACCAACAGCGACCGCTGTTGGGCAGGCGACTGCTTGTCTCAATTGGACAACGCCCGCGGCGAACGCCGACAGCGAGCCCTGTTCGGAATGAACAAGAACTGCTGCCGGTCTGAAGAAACATCCTTTCCGTACCCATGTCGACCGTACCGAAAGTCTACCCAAAAGTCGCAGCGGATCCTGGTCGGAAAGAACACTCGGCGAATCATGGCGGCCCACATCGACTCCGAAATGCCCGCACTCGGCTCCCACCACGGAAGCCTGCGGGCGAGGAGGATGAGGAGGAGGAGGTGGAGGAGGAAGAGCACAGGGAGGAGGTGGAGGACAGGGAGGAGGAGGAGGAGGAGGAGGAGGAGGAGGAGGAAGGGAGCAGGAGGAGAAGCAGGAGGAGGAGGAGGAGAGGAGATGAGGCGGGGGGGAAGGAAGGCAGGAGGAGCGAGGAGAGCAAAAAACGGCCGCTCCCCAGAGCCCGCCGCCCCACGCGGGGAAGGGGAGGAGTCATGGAGAGCGCAAGAGGCTGAGGGGGAGGGAGGAAACCGGACGACGGGAGCCAGGCACGGGAGGAGGAGCAGGAGGAGGAGGAGCAGGAGGAGGAGGAGGAGGCCTCTGCCCTGGCAGCAAGACCGACAGCGCAGCCCGTGGTTGGGCAGCCCTCCCGTCTTACACTGCACAGGGCGAGGCGTGGCCACTGCAGGCAGGCCTGGTGGCACCTGACCTCGGTCTGCATCTGGGCTCGAAGAGGTCTTGTGCCCCACTGCTGGCGAGGGCCACCTTCCAGGAGGGCCCGAAATCGAATCGATGAGTCCGATCGGCAATCGAAATGACTC
The DNA here is from genome assembly GCA_963575745.1 of Prorocentrum cordatum. Taxonomy (NCBI): domain Eukaryota; class Dinophyceae; order Prorocentrales; family Prorocentraceae; genus Prorocentrum; species Prorocentrum cordatum. Next base: position 292,091 of record CAUYUJ010014630.1, read on the forward strand.
GGATCGGAGGAACTCGGCCGAGTCCGGAGGAGTCGAATCGGCGGACATCGGCAGGCTGGTAGGCCTCAACTGAGAAATCGGAAACCACATCGGAATCCGAAGTCGAATCGAATCGGAATCGGAATCCGTCGAGATCGAATCGCATCGGCGGAATCGAAACGAGCACTGTCCTTCTCCCCTGCACCCTTCTCACGGCCTCTGCCCCGCTTCCCTCACGATCCAGGCCGCATACCTCGGTTGGCCGAGGTATTGCCAACCGAACGGGAGCGGGCCACGGCCCTTCGAACTACCGAGGTTGGCCGAGGTTGGCCGAGGTGTCGCCAGTCTGGGATCGTGCGCACATCGCCCTGCACCCGTCTCACGCTTCCCCCTGGAGCCACCAGCAGAACACGCCAGCCCAGGGCTGCTATGGGAAGGTGGCTGGGTTCTTGGTGGGTGCGGCACGCCGCGCGTCCAGATATTGGGTAGGCGAAGAACTAAAACATGACAAGATACGTGTGCAAATATCTATATATATATATATATATACATGTAATTAAAAATAATAATAATAATAATAATAATAATAATAATAATAATAATGTTAATAATAATAATAATAAAAATATAATAATAATAATACTAATAATAATAATAATAATACTAATAATAATAATGATAATAATAATAAGAATAATAATAATAAACTCAAGAACTCGTCCCCGTACTACGTTTGATAATATTTGGACATTCCCACTGTAGAGAGACGCGCTCGACATAAGTCTAGATGTGGGGACGTCGCTCACGATCGGCATGCCCGAAATGAATACCGAAAAAACTGGGGTGCGATGCCCAACAGCAAGAGTCGTCCATAACAGGCAGCGGCCACTATTGAGCAGACGACGGTTGTATCTCAAGCGGGCAACATCCACGGCGACACCGACGACAAATCCTGTCAAGTATGGGCAAAGACTGCTGCTGATATCCGTCCCCATCCTTCCCGTCCTCATCTCAAATCGCACCAACGCACGGGCCGCTCAGGCTGTGCCTGATAATTGCCGACGGGTCGTCGGCTGCTCGCTGTGAAGGCCTGGCGCTGCTGCCTACTGACACCCAGCCCCTCCTGGGCTCGGCGCCGTTGGCGCTCGTCGTCCCCGCCAGACCTCCTATCCTGACCTCCGCCAGTGGCGCCGCGGTGACCCTGGAGGAAGCGTCTCCCTCCTCTCAGCAGGAGGGCAACGGGTCCCGAGGGAACCGGGTCCTGGGCCCCGGGGCCCTCTTCCCCCAGGAGCACCTGCTCATCCGGAGTCGTTCTCCGACAGTCCCGGGGCCCGAGATCCCGAAAACGGCTAAAATGCTCGGGACCCGTTCCCATCAAGGACCCGTTCCCCTCAGGACCCGTTCCCCCCGTGGCGATCCTCATCGGCAATCCGCACCCCGCAGGCCCGCCGGCAAAGGCGACGCCGATGCTCGCGCTCTGCGTCGGTCGAATCGGCTCCACGATGATGTCCCGCTCGGCGACGAGGGCCCGACGGCGGACACGCCGACTACCGCAGCGGTCGAGGAGTTGCCACCGAGGCCCCAGTAAACGCGACTCAAGGCCTCTCGCGCATGAGGCTGGCTGCTACGCTTGGTAGCGGCAGGCAGCTGGGCAGCGTGCGCCGGTCGATAGTTCATATTAAGCCCTTTAGGTGGCAACAAGCTGGCATGGTGGCTGCATGACGCGTACACCTTTATAGTAGGGGGTGCTATAGCAGTCGTGGTATATAGTAAGGGTGGTAGTAGTCCTAATACTAGTTGTGCCCGCACTTGTAGCGGCATTAGCGATAGTAGTAGCAAGGGTCGTAATGGAGGTGAACGAGGAGGAACTCTGCTACTGACTTGAGAACAGTCGGGAAGTGAGCTGGCGCTGATCGCCAACTACCGTGGCGGCGGACCTGCTCCATCTCAAGGACGCCGACGAACCCTGTCTTGTTCCTGCAGCGGGAAGGACACAAGCTTTAACAACCTCATCCTTTCCATCTTCCTCCTCCTCATGCTGGTCCTCCAACTACTTCCTGCTTGTCCTCCTCCCACTCCCCTGGTCCCTTCCCTTGCCTCCTCTCCCACCCTCTCCGACTTGGCATACTCCCATATTATTCCTCCTGTGCTCCTCCTGCCTCCTCCGAAGTTGCCCTCCCCTTTCCCTCCTCCGCGGCCGCCCTCTCCTGTTCCACGCTGTATTCTGCGCAACTCGCCTTGCAGTGGCCCCGCTTAGGCTTTGAACGCGGTACGCGATCGCCATCGCTACAACGAACAACGGCAACATACAATTTCCCCTCTCCTCGTTCCCCCACTCTCCCTCGTGAGACTGATCCAGATGCTGACTGCTACAGCACAGCTAGAGACCTCCCGAATGGGTTCCGAGTAGATGGTCTTGGAGGATCGCGACGCATCGCCGATACACCGCCGATGCATCGGCGGTGCATCGGAGACGCATCGGTGATGCAATGGTTACAATCGTCGGTGCATCGGCGACGTCTGCGCGGAGAAAGTCGGGCTCCCCATCGAGGCGCATCGACAACACATCGGCGATCGGCGCGACCCTCCGACCCCACCAGCTCGAGCCCCATCGGGGGCGGCCCGGAGCAGCACGGGGACGGGAGGAGGAAGGGCTGGACGGGCACAGGCAGGCGGGGCAGAGGGCGGGGCACAGGGCGGGGCAGAGGGACGGGCAGAGGGCGGGGCAGAGGGCGGGGCGCGACGGGCAGCGATCATCATCAGC
>CAUYUJ010014630.1:299833-312333 GCA_963575745.1 Prorocentrum cordatum
AGTTGGTGGCCATGTTGCACTCGAGGCCGCCATTGATGATATTGGTCGTCATTCCGTAGCCCGGAACGCGCCCAACTGATCTGTCTGCCGCGGTAGGCTGCCACAGGCCGGTCATGGCGTCGTGGCACGACGGCTTGGGCGACTGCGGGGTCATCCAGAACCAGAGCCCAGCCTGGTATGCGAGCGTGGCGTTTGTGGCCACCTGGGATGGGTCGTTGATGAGCACGGAGGCGTCGCCGAACACGTGCTCGCTGAAGGCACCGTAGTTGTAATTCCAGCTAAGCTGTACGGGCCCGCGGCCCTGGTAAGTCTGTCCAGCCGCACAAGTGCAGTCGAAGCCTTGGCCTTGGCACGGATTGCCAGCGGCACAATAGCCCGTGCAAGAGCCGGTCTCGCATCCTCGCTCCTCCTTGAAGCAATAGCCCCACGCCTGGGGCCCGCCCGGAGCCGTTGCCCATCCCCCCGTCGTCTCGTGGCTCGTCTGTCCCAAGAATGCGGCAAGCTCCAGCTTATCCTCCGCGACGTCGCCAGAATTGGCAAAGCTGGGGAACGCCGAAGCTGCCTGCACGAGCGCGGCGTACGTGAAGAAGTTCGCTCCCGTGCAAGCCGCATTGTTGATGTTCGGAAAGAAGGCGTCGAAATCGGCCTGCGTGAACCACGCCCCGATGCCATTACCACCAGCACCCGGAGACGGCGCCGGCGTCGGGCTGCTCTGCGCGGACGTCGACGCAGTGGAGGACGACGAGGGCGCGGGCGGCGCGGTGGTGGGCCCTCCTCCGGCGCAGCCGGCTGCTCTCCAGGTCGACTGCGCGTTGCAGTGAGAGGCGGAGGGGCCGCACCAGCCCCACTCCGATCGACAGTGAGAGGCATCGTCGCAGGGCTCCCCGCTGCAACTGGACATCGAGGTGGGTGCCGGCGTCGGCGCCGCAGTGGTCGTGGGTGGCAACGGTGCGGGCGCAGGTGAGGTGGTCGACGTGGGTGCCGGCGTCGTGGCTGCAGTGGTCGTGGTTGGCGCCGCTGCAGTGCTGCTCTGCATGGACGACGACGCAGTGGAGGACGTGGGCGCGGGCGGCGCGGTGGTGGACGGCGCCTCCGCAGAGGATGTGGACGAAATCGGTGCGGTCGTAGAAACCCCACGGCAGCCGGCTGCCTTCCAGGTCGACTGCGCGTTGCAGTGAGAGGCGGAGGGGCCGCACCAGCCCCACTCCGATCGGCAGTGAGACACATCGTCGCAGGGCTCCCCGCTGCAACTAGACGTCGAGGTGGGTGCCGGAGTCGGCGCCGCAGTCGCCGTCGTTGGCGACGGTGTGAGCGCAGGTGAAGTAATCGACGTGGGTGCCGGCGTCGGGGCTGCAGTGGTCGTGGTTGCCATCGTCGGTGCCGAAGTGGGCGCAAGTGTCGACGTCGACATGGGCGCAAGGGTCGGTGATGGCGTAGATGCCGGCACTGGCTCCGTAATCGAACCGCTACCACACCAGGTGTTCGTTGCCCAAGCATTGCAATAATGTTCCGTTGTTTTGTAGCAGATACCATTGGACCACAAGCAAGAAGCACAAGAGCTGCAGCCAGATGCACTGACAAGTGAAGCATGACCTCTCAGCGATCGGCCAAGAGCATCAATGCCAGGCACGAACACGAAGGCGGCCAATTTCATCATTCTGCAAAACCAACAATTCGGAGCGCGACCGAGTGAGATCTGAGCGACGTGCGCTTGAAACACAAATAGATTAATCTTGAGCCAAATGGCTACGGACTCCTTGGGAAGCATCTTGGATGCCTCTTGGGGCCTCTTGAAGGCCTCGTGGACAATCAGGGGCGAATTGTGGGGTGATCTCGGCGGGGTCGCTTTCGCTGTCTGGAAGCGCCGTTTCTGGCGGTCCGGGGCCGTCTTCGGGCGATCTTAGAGAGCCCCAGGCGCCCCAGCAGGGCCCCCAGGGTCCCCGGTCCCCCCATGCCCCGTCGAGGCCCGGGCTCCGAGCGCCTAGGCCTCGTGCCCGGGGATATGCATATATATATATATATATATATATATATATATATATATATGCATATATGTATATATGTGTTGCATAGATACACATACATATACAACATATATATACACACATAAATATATAGACACACATATGTAGAGAGAGATAGATGAAGAGAGAGGGAGAGATAGAGAGAGAGAGAGATTTTAGAAATACACATACACACATCCATCTGGAAGGCCTCGTGGGCCTCGCGGCCCTTCTGGAAGGGAGCTTGCATGGTCAGGTAGCCTGTCGGGGCTTATTGGAGACGTCCTGGGGCCTCTTGGTGCCTCCTGGGGACCTCCAGGGGCGGAGAGCTCGAAATGTCGGTTCGTATGCTCCCTCGGGGGACCCCCTTCAGGCGTTCTAGATGCCCTCTGGGGCCGTCTTGGAGGCCTCTAGGGCTGTCTGGGGCGCCTTTTGGGCCGTCTCGGCGCCCGCTTGGGGGCCTCTGAGGCCGTCTTGGAGCGATACGTGCGGCTTCCTGAGCCGTCCTGCAGCGGCGGAAAAACCGAAAAGGTGAGAACCCCCAAATCCTTCAAACGAAAAGGAAAATCCATCAATGTTGCCTTTCCTGGGCCCCTCTTGGGAGGCCTCTTGGGGGCCTCTTGGGGCGTCTTGGAAGCCTCGTGGGCCGTCTGGAACCCATCGTCGGAGTCCTGGAGCGGAATTTCGGCGAGTCTCGGCCTTCCAGGGTCGTGTTGGGGCCCCTTGGGAACCCGGTGTCCTGTTTTGGGGCTGTCTTGGGACGTCTGGGGGCGTCCCCGGAGGCCCCGGAACCCCATAGAGCACCTTTTTCCGCCGTCTGGGCGGCCGCTTAGGGACCTCTGAGGCCGTGCTGGGGCGATCCTTGGGGCGTCTAGGACCGTGTTGGAGCGTCGGGAAGCAGAAAATGCAGAAACGCGGAAATCCATCAAGAACTTAGGAAAATCAATTGATTGTGCCTCCTGGCGCCCTCTTGAAGGCCCCTTGGGCGTCCGGAAGCCATCGTGGGCGTCTTGAAGTGGGAGTTCGGCGATTACCCGCCCTCTTGGAGCTTGCTGGGGCCTCTTGGGACCCTCGTGTTTCTTTTTGGGGGGCTGCCTTGCACCGCCTGGGGCGTGCCCGGAGCCCCAGCCCTCCCATGCCCAGCGGAGGTCCCTGGGCGCGGCCAGGGGGCCGTGTCCCTATATATCCGCCGGCCCCCTTGTGGGGCCATCAGGCTGTAGGCGCGGGTTCGCAGTTTCCTGTACCAGTTGTAGCTTATAGTTTCCGGTGTTACAGTTCTGCTTCTTGCTGGTTACTGTAACTAGTTGATTGACCGCGCGAGGGGGGGGGAGGCCCAAACAAGATTTTTAGCGTCTCCTGGGCGCGTTGTCTGAATTGCTGGGGGGGCTCGAAATCGACACCCCTCACGCAGATCCGCGGGGTCAGGGTCCAAAAACACAAGGGATTTGCCACATTTCTGAAATTCGGTGCCACCCCTCACGCAGATCCGCGGGGTCAGGGTCCAAAAACACAAGGGATTTGCCACATTTCTGAAATTCGGTGCCACCCCTCACGCAGATCCGCGGGGTCAGGGTCCAAAAACACAGGGGATTTGCCACATTTCTGAAATTCGGTGCCACCCCTCACGCAGATCCGCGGGGTCAGGGTCCAAAAACATATGGGATTTGCCACATTTCTGAAATTCGGTGCCACCCCTCACGCAGATCCGCGGGGTCAGGGTCCAAAAACACAGGGGATTTGCCACATTTCTGAAATTCGGTGCCACCCCTCACGCAGATCCGCGGGGTCAGGGTCCAAAAACACATGGGATTTGCCACATTTCTGAAATTCGGCGCCACCCCTCACGCAGATCCGCGGGGTCAGGGTCCAAAAACACAGGGGATTTGCCACATTTCTGAAATTCGGTGCCACCCTTCACGCACATCCATCGCAAGGCGTGGTAACCCAAACTGCGAGAACTCCCTCGGCCCTTTAATCGCAAGGTGTGGTAACCAAGCCCGTAAACCATACACGTCTTACCAATCGCCAGGTGTGGTAACCCCTCTTGTGATCAGTTGGTTTTGCTGATTGCGAATCGGCTTCGCATGAAGTTTCGATACTGCTTCACGACAGCGCCAAGGCCTCATGACTTAGCTCTTCCATGGCCCATTCTCCGAGAGAGGGGGCCGGCGGCAGGGGGCGAAGCCCTTACGGATATATATATATATATAATATATATATATAATATATATACATATAATATATATATATATATATATGTGTATATGTGTGTATTATATATATATATATATTATCATACGCACCTCTCCGAGGGAGTAAAGCTCAGAGGTAGAGCTCAGAGGCGATTAATGCGTACGCGGGGCGTTCGCGATTTTTCTGGCCGTTTCGCTAGGGACGTCCTCGAAATTCTGGAAATCGGTGGCACCCCTCACGCAGATCGTGACGTCAGGGTCCAAAAACACATAGGAATTTCAACAGTTTAATATGAAACCTTACACACATTGTAATTTCAATAATTTTGACCTCGATTCTCAGAGAAGGGCGGTTTCGCCTGAAACATCCTCCCAAAATCGAGCCCCGACGTACCCTCTGGTACCCCAGATCCCGCCTCGGAGCCTCCTGGGGGCCTCCTGGAACCTCCTGGGGCCTCCTGGGGCTTTCTGGACCTTCCGGTACCCCAGACCCCGCCTCGGAGCCTCCTGGGGGTCTCCTGAAACCTCCTGGGGCCTCCTGGGGCCTCCTGCGGCCTCCTGGAGCCTCTTGGGGCCTCCTGAAGCTTCCTGGGGTCTCCTGGGGCCTCCTGAAGCTGCCTGGGGCCTCCTGGGGGGGGCCTCCTGGGGCCTCAGAACTACATGCACACACAGAGACACAACTCACGCCCAACACATCACACGCTAGACAAACATAACACACACACACACACACACACACACACACACGCAACACCCACAACGCACAAAAAGCACGCACAACACAGAGCACACATCACACACACACACACACACACACACACACAACACTCACAATCCTGGGGCCTCCTGGAGCCTCTGCTGGTATCCAAGTCGGGCCTCAGGAGGCTTCCTGGGGGGCCCTGGTACACACATCGCAAGGTGTGGCAACCCCACTTGCGCTCGAGTGCGACTTCGCTGTTGCATTTCACTCCTGCTTCACACGCCCCTTCAGTTGTTTGTATGAGCCTGGCCACACACGTGTCATTTGTATGTATACAGATGTATATATATGTATATATATATATATGTATACACATGTGTATGTGTATGTGTATGTGTGTATGTATGTATGTATGGATGGATGGATGGATTGATGGATGGATGGATGGATGGATGGATGGATGGATGTGCGTAGTTATGTATATGTGTTTATGTCTAGGTGCAAACATACATATGCACATACACATACAGGTGCTCATACACATGCATGTGCATAAACAAATATAAGTTTACAATTCCATATACATATACAAGTACACATACATATACATATGCATACACATATGCATCCCCGTATACATGTACATAGGCATTAAACTATGCATGCGCCTATACATATACACACACACACATCTGCACATACATATATACATGCACACACATATGCGTATGCAAAACATGTGCATGAACAGATGCATAAAAATGTGCATACACTTGTACACATGCATATAGTTTTGCATATGCATATGCAAGTACAGATACGTGTGCATATGCATATACATATACATAAACATATACATATAGGTATACATTGACGCACATAGAAATGCACGTGCAAATGCATGTAAGTATATATGCAAATTGATGTACAACTACATACACATATGTATATATACATATATGCATAAACACATACGGATACATCTCATGTTTATACATATGCATATACACATATACATGCACATGCATATACCTATACATGTACGTATACGGCCACATATGCATATACATACACATGGAAACTTGCGTATGCAGATATACATATACATACACATGCACATGTACATATACAGGTACATATATGTGTTGGCCCGCTACGTCACGTGCACCCAGCCTGGGAGTCGCGCATTCGAATTGGATGCGCACAGAAGCTGCCTGGAAAAACCTGATGGAGGCTTTGCGGAAGCCCTCCAGCCTGGGAGAGGCCCCCTGAAACAAACTTCCAAACCACTCCAAGAAGCTCAGCTGCCTCTTCCGTGGGCCGACCCCTCCTCGCCACCTCCTCCCGCGCGCCGAAAGGCGGCTCCCCGGGCATGGGGCCGGAGCGGTCGGCCCCAGCTTTTCCCTCCACTGGGGCCTCCGGGGTCCTTTGGGGTGCCCTGTGAGCCGCCTGGGCCTCCCAGGGCTCGAGCTCACCAAAATTGTTCGCTTTCGGTTTGTGTTCGTTTTCCCTCGTTATGTTTTCGCTCCGCCGTTTGCTGCAAAATGAACTCAAAACGGAAACGGCCGACAAAATCGCGAAAACAACCCTGGCGCCTCCTCAGGAGAGCGGGGGCCACCTTGGTCCAGGGCCACGTCTGGCAGCACACGAGGGCGGCCTTTTGTTGTTCCGGCTGCATCGGCACGGGGGACTGCTAGGGTAGTCCAGATTTCGTAATAAAAGGGAGGGGGTCTGGACCCTCCAAGACAAGCCATTTCAGACACCCCCCCGTGGGAGAACCCTCCAAAACATCGTCCCCGGACCCCCCCAGGCCCTCCAAGATAGCCTGGAAGAGACCCCCCCCGAAATGAGACCCCACTCCCTTTGTTACGAAATCTGGAGTAGTAGAGGGGCTATCAGCAGATACAAAGGTGGGTTTTATCTGGCCTGACCTAGCTTAAGAGAGGGTTACCAATGTCCCAAGTGGTTGGGCGGAGCCAACTTAGCCCAGATCGCTAACCCCCTTGAGCCACTTAGTGCACTTGGGTCCACTCATGGGCTAGGTCAGTCAGGTCAGATATGACCCACCTTGGCATCCCCTGATGACCCCTCGATCCCCTCAGCAACCCCCGCGCCAATCCCAGTGGGGAAGCGATTCCAAAATTCGTAGTTCGCCTCAACTAGGGATCGCTGTTACATCAGAAAGCCGTTCGTCGTCAACGCATCTCGCATTCCTGGCCGGTCCTAGCCTCCTCGTCCTTTATGCCACCCTTTGTCTTCTCTTGATCCTCGTCCTCATCCTCGTCCTCCGCGTAGCATGTGGGGAAACGGTGGGGGGGGATTAGCAGAGGGGAGAGGAACATCGACCTGGAATCGGCGATACGTCGCCGATAAATCGGCGACAGGCCCGATAGCCAGTCCGCACGTTCCTGGGCGGGGTGGGCTGTCGGGCGCCTTTCGGATGAAACCCCCTGAGCCTATACCCCCCCCAAAAAAAAATCAAAACGTGCGGGACGCACGCGTGGCAAGGACGCAAGACCTTTGGAAGGCAGAGTCGGGACTTCTTGGGCGGCAGGCGAGAAGCTCAAGCGGCAGAGAACGGACCGCAGAGGCAAAAAACACCAGGGCACGCCGAAGGAAGGCGCGCGAACCCACTAGGCTTAAGTCGCGCCTGTCCCCCAACAGGGGGATGTTCGACGAAAAATAAACAATACCCCAATAAGAATCCAAAAATAGTCCAAAAATAGTCTGGGGACTATTTGTTGAGTATTATTGTTGCCTTTTTGGGGTATCTTTCGGGTATCTTTTATTTTTCGTCGAGAATCCCCCTGTAGGGGGACAGGCCCGACATAACACTAGGCGCGTTGACTGCATCGTTGCCCATGACTGAAGGGGCCCTGGGACACACAAAAAACTACACACTAATAAAAGGAATCCCCATATTTTCCCATAGTTTCTTGGTTTCTGTCTTCCCCCCCACTGCCCAAATTTTCCCGTATTTTCTGGGGGATCGACGATTACTTGTGTCTGTGCTTTTTTTTCTCCTCCTGAATGACCCAGGCCGCCCAGCTTCGCGCACCGCGCACTGCGAGACGCCGCCCGCACGGCCACCTCCGTGCCCCCGCGCCCTGGCGCCGACCCCACAGGGAGAGGAGCACAAGCTTTGGCCCAGGTCGCGACGCCGCGAGGCGCGGCCCTCTTTGAAGGGGCCCCAGGACACACAAATAGATACACACAAATAAAAATATTCCACATAGTTTTCAATATTCTCGGGCTTTGTCTTCCCCCCCACTTCCCATAGTTTCTCATACTTTCCTGGGACTCGACGATTAATTGTGCTGTGTGTTGTTGTTCCTTCCTGACTCTTCGCACCCCCGCCGTTGACCTGGCGAACGTGTTTTTGTTCGGCGTCGCTTCGGCACTGGGCGGTAAGGGGGGGGGTCTGGCTGCAGACCTGTGCACCGTGCGAATGCTCGCAGAAGCGCGTGCTGTGGGGGAGCACTCTACCTGCCGGAGACAGGCGGCAGAAGCACCCAAGATCTCCTCCATGGTGGGGGGAGGGGGTGCGGGGGCCCGCGCCGATCGGCGAAACAACGAATGAGAAAACGAACACCTACAACCCTCCTCGAAATGAGACACAAAAGTTTTGAGTTCTTTTTTTTGAGGGCGAAGATGGGAGCGGACCGCATGTTTCAACAACCGCCGTCGTAACGCGAAACCTGGTTGCACTTGAAAACCGTTTTCTTCCTCACGAAGGGTGTGGAAACGGATGCACACACAGCGCCGAAAGAGAGGAGGAGGAGGACAAAAGTTTTGAGTTCTGGTCGACGCGCGAAGCGCGGCCCACGGATTCCGATCTGTGCGCTTGCGGTCACAGCTTCGGCGCAAACACTGAAAAACGTTGGAGCCCTGGGGCGCCGCACGTCGCGGGATCATTGATTTCGAAGAAAGATTCGGGAGACTCTTCATGGGGGGGGGATCCCATGGGGGGATAGGATCCCAGGGGGGGGGATCCCATAGGATCCCCTGGGGATCCCATGTGGGGGCAGGAGGGGATCCCATGGGGGGGATCCCCTCCTGCCCCCCCATGGGATCCCCCCCCATGGAGAGTCTCCCGAAACATGTGGGATCCCACGGACGCCGGGCCACCCGACGTCAAGCCGGCTGCACGCAGGGCGAGAGTGACCTTTCGTGCGCGGTTTGCGGGGCCCGCGAGATTGCGTTGTTCGGGTTACTTCGAACAACAATCGCCACCAAAGGGGGGACCAGGTAACGATAACGTTAGGTCGGGAATGTCCCCCTGCAGGCGGATCTTAGGCGAAACAATTGCATTAAAAAATGATGAAAAAATGTCCCACATTATTTTTTACTATCTTTGAATATTCCTCCTGTGGAGGGACATGCCCGACTTACAAGTATTGCAAATTGCAGTCGTTACCCAGGGGGGGCCGGGTAACGGTCACGCTTCGGCGTGAGGGGGCACGTCGGGGCGGGCGGTGCGCTGCGATCGCCAGAGTGTGCGCGCGAGCTCCAGCAAGTGGGAGGGGGCCCGCCCAAGCACCCCCCCCCTCCCCACGCACGCAACCATATTATCAGGGGGGGGGGGAGCACGCAACGACGACCATGGCCGCCGCGCCGAAGGCCACTCCGGCAAAGGGCCACTCCGACGCGCCGCCGATTCGTGCGCGACGCGCGAGCACCCCCGCGCTCTCGCGGCCTCGCGCCGCCCCTTCAAGGAGCCGGGCCGCCGCTCTGGCCCCCACCGCGCTGCGCACGCGGCCCGGCGCGTGGCCTCTGCGGACCCCTCGCGACCAGCTCTCCGAGCCACGTCCTCCAACGGGGCCGCGAGGGCCCCCCCTTCCAAAGCGCCCCTTCAAGAAAGGCCAGCAGGACTCGGGGACGGACAGAACCCCCTGCAGCAACACGTGGTTTAGTGAAAACGACCTCGGGCCCAGACCTGGCGGGCGCAAGGCTGGAAAATGACGGCCGCGGCGCCCTCTCGAAAAACCGAAAACGGCTAATTCACTCATCGACGTGTCAGGGTAGGAGGTCTGTCCACCCCCGAAGGACCTCCCCTCAGGGCAGTCAGCCGCCGCGTCGGCGCCTGCCGCAATCGGGGGCAGGGCGCCCGCGAGGAGCTCGGAGCACCCACCAAAAGTCGCCGAACTCGGCGTGAGGACGCTCTGTGCCAGTGGAGCGTCTAAACACCGACCTCCTTCGGCGAATGCATTAGCTCTCTGGCCGGCCAAGACGTCCCAGGCCTCCATGCACCAGACTAGTGAGCAGCAGTGCCCTGGCTAACCCTGGGGTGCAATCGGAACAAGGACAGACGAACATGCTACAATAACATGCGCCGCTTCGCCGGTAAACTGACCCAAACATTGAAGGTCACCGAGGGTCCCTTCCGAGGAGTCACCCGACCTCACCAGCCTGCATGGCCTATCGAAGAAGCCATGGTGAACACGGAAGGGCATGGCCTGGAACCCCAGTCTCACAAACCGGAACGAACGAACAAAGCTGCCGAACCGAAGAACACTCGAGGGCATCCTCCGCAGGTTGCGCAAGAGCATGCAAAAAAGGCAAAGCAAGAAGGATCCTCCATAAAGGCCTCCTAGATGGGGTCGGAATGGATGGGATCGGACGATCGCACCGCATCGGCAATGCGTCGGCGATACATCGCCGATACGTTGGCGATTCACCTGCAACGTCAGCGATGCAGCGGCGACGTCCGCATGGAGAAAATGCTCCACATCGAGCCGCATCGCCGATGCACCGGCGATGCGGCGCGATCCTCCGAGCCCATCGACAGTCGGACCTAGGACATAATAGCATCTTTCAGGAACATGAGGCCCTCCGCTGGCCAAAACACACAGACCATCCGAGGGTACCCTCCCAAGGATGCACAAGAACATCCAACGATCACGAAAAACATTGAGTAGGGCACCCTCCCCGAATCGGCCTCGATCTTATACCTCGGTCCGACTGCACTCCGACCCCATCTGGGAGTCCAAAATTCCCCCCAAGCCGAGCATGTGCACCCCGCCTCGCCCCGAGCGCAGCACCCGAGCGTCGCGGGCCGCGGGCCAGAGGCCGAGCGCCACAGGCTGAGCACCCAACCGACCATCGAGCCCAGAACCCGGGCGCCGCGGGCCGCGGGACGCCCGAGGGGGGCGGCGGGCAGGCGGGCGCGCTTGAGCTCCTCCTCGGTGAAGCCGGCCTTCCCGCGCTCCTCCGGGCTCCGCCGAAGGGGGGGGCGGAGGGCTCCGGGGACGGGGGCGGGCAGCGCGGCGCGGCGGGGAGAGCGCACCCCGCGGGGCCCCCTCGCAGAGACGGGCAAGAAGAGTGGTTCGGAGCGTCCTCCGAGCTTCTCTCTGACGAACGATCAACACGCACCCATACCCATAGGGGAGACGGGATGAGCTATGGGTGCGTGTTGGCGGATAGGGGTCCCCGCTCGAACGGGAGCCTCCCCAGGGGTCCGACAACCCGCACCCATACCCATAGCCAGTCCTTCTCCCTCCGACCTCCCTATGGGTATGGGTGTGTGTTGTTCGTTCGTCGCTCTCTGGATGGAGGTCTCGGGGTCCTGGTAAGCAGCGCCCTGCTGCAAGAAGACGGGCACGAGCGACGGCACCACAGTGACTTCTCGGAGGCCCGCGCGCGGACTTCTCCGGCCGGCGCCGGGCCTCCCCCGGCGGTGGCTCCGGCGCAGCCTCTGGTGCGCGGAGCGCGCCAGGGAGGAGGACCCAGCGCCGGTCCAATGTGGCTAGAGGCGTCCGAAAGAAAGAAGAAACATCCTCGCGGGCCTCCTCCTCCTCCTCCTCGTCCTCCTCCTCCTCCTCCTCCTCCTCCTCCTCCTCCCCCTCCTCCTCCCCCTCCCCCTCCTCCTCCTCCTCCTCCTCCTCCTCCTCCTCCTCCTCCTCCTCCTCCTCCTCCTCCTCCTCCTCCTCCTCCTCCTCCTCCTCCTCCTCCTGGCACGTCAATAAAAGCGGCCCGGCACGGGAATATCCGCACCTGGGAGGGGGGGCCGCGGCGGCGTCCAGGGGGGGCTCGCATGCAGAGGCCACGCCGAAGCGAGCGGTGATGGAAAAAGGCGTACGGCCATGTAGGCTGCTCAGGGGGCCGTGGCACTTAAGGGGGCCCTGGGACACACAAATAAATACACACAAGTAACAGGATGCCCCATATTTCCACATAGTTTCTGAGTTGTTGTCTTCCCCCCCACTTCCTATATTTTACCATGTTTCCCCGACACGAGCGGTGATGGAAAAAGGCGTTCGGTTAAGTCGGGCGTGTCCCCCTACAGGGGGATTTTCGACGAAAATAAAAAAGATTCAAAAAATACTCCAAAATGGTCAAACAAATACTCAAAAAATAATCCCCAGACTATCTTTTGACTACTTTTGAATATTCCTCCTGTACAGGGACGGGCCCGACTTAAGCATGCGGCCGTATAGGCTGATCAGGGGGCCGTGGCGCTGCCATGAGGTGAAGTGTAGTGAAGTCCTGTCAAGGTGGCCCGCAGGGGACGGGATTCCGCGCGAGGCGCTCGGGAGTCCACGCGAGACACTCGGGAGAACTGTGCACACGCACCGATTCTGGCCAGACCCATCCTGAGCCGAAATC
>CAUYUJ010014630.1:319833-379833 GCA_963575745.1 Prorocentrum cordatum
ATCAGCAGCATCATCATCACAATCCTCGCCATCATCATCAGCATCATCATCTTCATCATCATCTGCATCATCAGCGTCTTCAGAATCATCATCAGTATCACCATCATCATCATCAATCATCTTCGCCACCAACATCACCATTAGCATCATCATCAGCATCATCCTCACTACCACCACCATCATCATCAGCACCATCAGCATCATCAGCATCAGCATCGTCATCATCAGCACCATCATCACTATCGCCATCACTCACCTTCATCACCGTCAGCATCAGCAGCATCAGCATCACCACTATCATCATCATGAATCACTATCGCCACCACCATCCCCATTATCATCATCATCATCATCAGCAGCATCATCACTATCATAATGATCACCTCCATCATCATCCGCAAGATCATGATCATCATCGGCAGCAGCATCATCATCATCATCATCATCATCACTATCATCACCACCATCATCTTCATCAGCACAATCGCCATCATCAATCATCATCGCCGCCACCATCACCATTATCATCATCGTCAACATCATCATCATCATCAACATCATCATTATCATCATCATCATCATCTTCATTATCAGCATCATCAGCATCATCACTGTCAGCTGCGTCATCATCATCATCAGCATCATCATCATCTTCACCACCATCTGCAGCATCATCATCACCATCATCACTATCATCATCAGCATCATCATCACCAATCATCATCAGCGCCACCACCATCACTATTATCACCATCAGCAGAATCAGCATCATCGTCATCACCACCATCATCACCATGATCAATCAGAATCGCCGCCACCATCATTATCATCATAATCATCAGGATCATCATCGCTATCATGATCAGTATCCTCATTATCAGCTGATCAGCATCATCAGCAGCAGAATCATCAGCATCATCAGCATCACTATCATCATCAGCAGCAGCATCATCATCCGCATCATCACCACCATAATCATCAATTATCAACGCCGCCACCACCACGATTATCATCATCAACATCATCATCAACATCATCATCACTATCATCATCAACATCATCACCATCAGTGGAAGCATCAGCATCATCACTATCATCATCACCATCTGCATCAGCATCAGCATCATCATCATCATCACCATCAGCATCCTCATCACTATCATAGTCAGCATCGTCATCACCATCATAAATCATCATCGCTGTCACAATCACTATGATCACCATCATCAGCATTATCACCACAACCATCATCAGCATCACCATGAATGATCATCGCCCCAATCACCACTATGATTGTCATCGTCATCAGCATCATCATCCCCCTTTATCGGAAACATCATCACTATCATCGTCATCATCTCCAACATCAACATCACCGTTTGCATCATCACCATCAATCATCATCGCCGCCACCTTCACTAGCATCATCATCAGCATCACCATCAGCACCACGATCATGATCATCATCATCATCATCAGCAGCAGCATTAGCATCATCATCGTCATAAGCATCACCATCATACCCATCATCATCAGCATCGTCATCGGCATCATCATTATCATCATCATCAGCATCATCATCAGCATCATCATCAGCATCATCATCATTCTCATTATCATCAGCACCATCATCATCACTAGTCTCATCATATCAGTATCTTCATCATCAATCAGCATCGCCGCCACCATCACTATTATCATCATCAGCAGCATCAGCATCACCATCATCATCAGCATCACCATCACAATCGTCATCATCACCATCACCATCACCACCATCACCATCAATCATCATGATCGCACCCATCACTATTATCATCACCAGCATCATCATCAGTAGCATCATCACCAGCATCATCATCAGCATCGTAATCAGCATCACCATCGTCGTCAGTTTAATCATCGTCATCATCACTATCAACACCATCACCAAAATCAGAATCATCATCATCATCATCAGCATCACCATCACTATCATCATCAGCATCATCAGCATCAGCATCATCATCACCACTATCAATAGCATCATCATCAGCAGCATGATCACCATCATCATCAAGCATCATCGACACCACCATCACTATTACCTTCGTCACCCGCATCCTCATCATTAGTATGATCACCATCCGCATGATCGTCGTCATCAATCATCGTTGCCGACACCATCACTATTATCAGCATCATCAGCATCAGCATCACAATGATCATCACCATCAGTATCCATCATCTCCACCACCATCACTACTATCATCAGCATCAGCATCATCATCACTATCACAATCATCATCACCATCATTCATCCTCGCCGCCACCATCACTATTACCATCATCATCAGCATTAAGGTCAATATCACCATCATCACCATCAACATCATCATCATCACCATCGTCAATCACCATCGCCGTCAAGATTACTACTATCATCACCGTCAGCATAAGCATCACTAGCATCATCGTTATCATCATCATCAACAACATCATCATCATCCGTATCAGCATCAGCATCAATCATCATCGCTGCCACCATGTCTATTGCCATCATCATCAGAGTCATCATGACCATCATCATCATCAGCATCTCCATCATCATCACTACCATCAATCATCATCACCGCCACCATCACTATTGTCATCATCATCAGCATCATCATCACCATCAATCATCATCGCCGTCACCATCATTGTTATCATCACCAGCATCATCACTACCATCATCATCATCATCATCATCATCATCATCATCATCATTATCAGCATCTCCATCTTCATCATCAGCATCATCACCACCATCAATCATCATCGCCGCCACCATCACTAGTTTCATCATCATCCGCATCATCATCACTATCATCATCAACATCAGCATCATCAGCATCATCACCATCGTCGCCTCCACCACCACTATTATCATCATCAGCATCATCATTATGATAACCATCACCATCAATCATCATCGCCGCCACCATCACTATTATCACCATCATCGGCATCATCATCACTATCATCATCACCATCATCATCATAAATCATCATCGCCGCCACCATCACTATTATCATCATCATCGTCATCATCACTAGCATCATCACCATCAATCATCTTCGCCGCCACCATTACTATTATCATCATCAGCATCATCATCACTATCATCATCGTCATCATCATCAAGCATCTTCGCCGCCACCATCACAATCATCAGCATCATCAGCATCCTCATGACTATCATCATCATCACAATCGTCAATCATCATCGCCGCCACCATCACTAGTACCATCATTGTCACCATCATCATCATCATCATCATCACAATCATCATCATCAGCATCAATGATCATCGCCACCACCATCACTATTATCATCATCAGCAACATCATCATCACTCTCACCGTCTTCATGATCACCATCATCATCACCATCATCAATCATCATTGCCGGCACCATCACAACTATGATCATCATCAACAGCATCATCATCACTATGATCCTCATCATCATCATCATCATCATCATCATCATCATCATCATCACCATCATCATCATCATCATCATCATCATCATCATCATCAGTCATCATCGCCGCCACCATCACTATTTTCATCATCATCAGCATCACCAGCATCATCACCCCAAAGGGGGAGAAGCCGCCAGATGAGAGGCCGGCGGCCTTGGCACGGGGGCCAGGGAGCCAGGCCGAGAGGGGCCGCGCATCCCCCCCTCCCCGCCTGGTTGAGGCAGCGCTGCTCCAGCACCCGCTCCGCGCCTGGTGGGGGTGTCGCGCGCGGGCGGGGTAGAGAGAGGCGGACAGACAGACAGGCAGGCAGACAGACAGACAGACAGACAGACAGGCAGACAGACAGACGGGCGGGCGGGCAGGCGGGCGGGCGGGCGGACAGACAGACAGACAGACAGACATGCAGGCGTGCAGGCGGGCAGGCAGGTAGAGCGGGAGGGGATGGAGACAGCAGAGACAGAGGCAGAGAGCGAGACAGGAGAGAGAGAGAGAGAGACAGAGAGAGAGAGAGAGAGCGCAAGGAGGCTTGCGGGTGAGGGCGAAAAGGGGAAGAAGGAAGGGGCGGGAAAGGAGTGCGAGAGAGAGGGAAGAGAGAGAAAGAGAGAGAAAAAAAAAAAAAAGTGGACGGCGAGGGATCGCGAAGAGAAGAATGGGATGGGGAGGGAGACGAGCGGGGAGGGGGGGGCGGAGGAAGAAGGTGAAAAGACAGGGCAAGGAGGAGAAGGTGAAAATAATAATAGGAAAAAAAACGAGGGCACTGAGGATTAAACTCTGCTTTGCCATCAGCGGCCGGCACCACGATACAAGAATATGCCACACTGCCTGTCGGGTTGCACAATGACGGGTTGCACATTGACCTGCTGGGAGCTACTTAGGATTCCCCCTCGACTCAATGACCCAGGTCGGGCTAGTTACGTGCAGCCTTCTTTACACCTGGAAGCCACAATCAAGAAACTGGGGCAGACCCACCCGCACAAAAGCTACAACAAGGCAAGCGACAAAAAAAGTGTGAAAAAGGCTCGAGTCTACTATTCCAGCTCGGATAGTCCAGCTACACTGCGCACGCACATATAAACGGCAACAGGCGTTTGGATTGCGCAAGACAAAGACAAACCGACACCTCAAACGGCGACTTAGGTTATGGCGGGATCTCCGCAACATTTTCATGTGCCACAGCTGCACAGTGCGTGAAAACGGTAAAACAACTCACAGGTCACAAGCGCGACAAACCCTGGAGCTTGATGGACAGGGGAAAGATCCACCGGTTATTCGTGCTCACTCACATCGGCCTCCTTGAGCTCGACCTTGGCCCTTTGCCCTTACCCTTGGTCATCTGCGCGAACTCGCGCTCACTGTTACACCTAGGTCGGGCATGTCCCCCTACAGGCGGATTCGGGGGAGAAAATTAAAAATACTCCAAAGCTACCCGAAAATTGAAAAAAACCTATTCAAAAAATCGTCCCTGCATTATTCTTTAACTATTTTTGAATATTCCTCCTGTAGGGGGGCATGCCCGACTTAAGCTTTGCCCTTACCCTTGGCCATTTGCGCGAACTCGCGCTCACTGTTATGCTTCCGCTCCATCGCGCGACGGCGGTCGTTGTGCATGATGCGTCGGCCGTTCCCCGTGGCGCTGATCTCCTCGCCACTGTCGGACCCCTGGTCCCCAGCCTGCCCTCTCAACCTGAGCCCCGGGGAAGCGCATTCGCCGACCTGTGTCCTTCTCCTTCTTCTTCATCCTCCCCATTTCCACATTTCCTCATCTTCCTCCTCCAATCCCTCAATCACCTGTTCCTCCTCGTCATTATCAACATCATCAGCATCAACATCAGCATCATCTGCATCATCATCATCAGTATCATCATCATCATCATCATCATCATCATCATCATCATCATCATCATCATCAGCAGCAGCAGCAGCAGCAGCAGCATCATCACAACCATCACTGTGAGCATCATCAGCAGCATCAGCATCATCATCGTCATCATCATCGTCATCATCATCAATCGTCATCTTCAGCATCACAAACATCATCATCAGCAGCAACAGCATCAGCATCATCATCAGCATTACCAGCGTCAGCATCATCATAATACATCAGCATCAGCATTATCATCATTATATCCCGCCTCCTCCTCCTCGTCTTAATTCGACTCCTCCTCCTTATCATCACCATCATCACCATCATCATCGATATTAGCATCATCATCGTCATCGTCATCATCATCATCATCATCATCAGCAGCAGCAGCCTAACCATCATCACCATCAGCATCAGCATCATCATCATCATCATCAGCACCAGCATCAGCATCATCACCAGCATCATCAGCATCATCATTAGAATCAGCAGCATCATCGATATCACCACCATCAATCATCATCGCCACAATCACTATTGTTATCATCATCAGCATCATCATCACCATCAGCAGCAGCAGCTTCAGCATCAACATCATCACCATCATCATCATCATCATCATCAGCATCATCATCACTATCAGCAGCATCATCATCGTTATCATCATCATCAGCATCATCAGCAGCAGCATCATCAATATCATCATCACCACCACCATCGCCATCATCATCATCATCATCATCATCATCATCATCATCATCATCATCATCACTATTCCTTCTTCGTATCTTGGTCCCGCTCTAGACTCCTGTTTCTCACTTCCATCATCTCTCCTCCGATTCCTCTTCCTCCTCCTCCTCCCCCCCATGCTCCTCCTCCTCGACCTGCTCCAACTCCTCTTCTTCTCGTCAACCCCCCATCCTGCTTGTCCGAGGACAGCGACGACGACGACGAATGCGAAAAAACATGACGACGAAAGACCCCCACCACCACAACCACATCCCAAACACGCCGGCGGCGGCAGCAACGACGGCCACGGCGACGGAGGATGACGACGACGGCGGCCCCCGCCAGAGGGCGGCGCTTGGCGACGGCAGCCGGCGCCTTTGCCCGTCCGGATCCACGACGCGTGTTCCTCGAAGACTTTCTCGGCCTGCGGCCGAGCGGCTCGCAGTCGTCGTCGCCGCCGCCGTTGGCGTCATCTGCGCTGGCATTGCCGTCGCCGTCGCCATTGTCGTCGCCACCGTCGTTGGCGTGGAGTTGTCTTAAATGTCAACCCGTCGTGGTTGTCGTCGTCGTAGCCGTCGCCATCGGCGGCGGCGGCGTCGGCATCTTCGTGGGCATGGGAGGAATTATCGACGTGGGCGGCGTCGTCCTACTTCTCCCTCTCCTTCCTCTCCTCCTCTTCCTCCTCCTCCTGCTCACCATCATCATCATCATCATCATCATCATCATCATCATCAGCAGCAGCAGCAGCATCATCAGCAGCATCATCATAATCAGCATCACCATCAGCACCAGCATCGGCATCATCATCATAGTTTCATCATTGTGATCAGCATCATCAACATCATCACCCTCACCATCACCATCACCATCATCTTGAGCAGTATCATGACCATCCTCATCGTCACGACCAAAACCAAAGTATCATCATCACCATCATCAGAAACAGCATACCACCATCATCATCATCAGCATCATCATCATCATCTCATTATCACGGTCATCGTCATCGCCGTCAGCAGAAGCATCGTAGTATGCATCGTCGTAACCATCATCATCATCATCACCATCATCATCACCACCATCATCATTACCACCATCATCATCATCATCATCATCATCATCATCATCATCATAGATCCATATTCATAGTCCTATCAATCAACATATCCCTCATCACGTTCGTATTCATCGACGTCAACACCAGCAGGGTCGTCATAATCATCATGATCATGATCATCACCACCATCATCGCAGGCCCAAATTTAGTATGAGCAGCATCACCAACAGCATCTTCAGCAGCTCACAACCATCATCAGCAGTTTCAGTATCATCATCAGCAGCTCACAACCAGCACCACCAGCTCACAACCAGCATCTGAAGCTTCAAATCATATTATGAGCAGCTCACAACAATCATCAGCAGCTTCCGCATCATCGTCAGCATCCTTATCGTCAGCGTCATCATCGTCATCGTCGTCACCGTCATCATCAGCATCATCAGCAGCAGCAGCAGAGATTGCACCACCACCACCGTCGTCGTGATGTCACCATGAACAATCACAATCCTCATCATCATCGGCCTAATCTGCATCCTCCTCCTTCGCATCATCATACGCGTCAGAATCATCATCATCATCATCACCACCATCATCATCATCAGCATCATCATCCTCATCATCATCACCATCAGCATCAACATTTGCATCATCATCACCATCGACATCCGATCGCCAGCACCATCACTGTCACGATCAGCATCATGATCGTCGTCAAAATAAGATTTATCTTCATCTCCATCATAATATACAGCATCTGCTTCGTCTTCATCTTTACCATCACGCACTTTGCAGCATGATCAGCATCATCCTCATCAGTAGCAAAATTAACATAATATGTATGATCATGACCATGATCAGCATAATCATCATCATGACACCAGTATACTAACAGAATGAGCAGCATCACCACCATCACCATGATCACCATCGTAATCAGCATCTTCATCCCAATCCTCATCCTCGCCAGCCCCATTAGGGTCAAGTCATTTGTGTTCAAGCCTTTTTAGTTCAAGGTCGCGTCGGGGAACTCCAATCCCCGTCGCGGGGCCCTCAACGCGACGCGCCCCAGTCAGGCCTCGGGGAGGGGTCTGCTCGGCGCGCGCTTTCTTTCGGGCGTGTGCATACTCGTCACGCTTGCATGGGGAAACCAACAGGTACCGATTCAGCTACTCCCTGGACCTCTCCCAGGGTGCGTTCTGACCCGGATTTCGAGGCGAATCTGGCGGTGGCGACGAGGGCCTCCCAGGAGGCCCGAAAAAGAGGAAGCGAGGTAAGGGCAACGGGATCGGTACCTCGTCCTCCGCTGATTGCAGGCGCTGTTCCACGCCAGATCGGGCGGCACCTGAAGACAACGGCTTCAGACCTTGGCGGTGGTTCAGCCGCGGGAGGAGCGCACCTCGGATGGCCCGCTCTGCCCGCAGTGCGGGTGCGTGAAGAGTGCAACCTGGCGGCGTTGGGCCTCTGGTTGGTGGTGCTGGTCGCCATCGAGGGCCCCATATTCGGAGGGCACGGAAGCCGCCCCCTCTCCCTCCCCGGAAACCTCTAGAGGGCAAAAAATCCACCCTCAGAATGACCACCCCGAAAAGTGAGGCTGT
This sequence comes from Prorocentrum cordatum, assembly GCA_963575745.1. Classification (NCBI taxonomy): domain Eukaryota; class Dinophyceae; order Prorocentrales; family Prorocentraceae; genus Prorocentrum; species Prorocentrum cordatum. The sequence goes on from CAUYUJ010014630.1 coordinate 328,589, forward strand.
TTAGTAGACGCACCCAAAGCAGGGACCGAACAGGGCGGGGCTGTTAAGTAAACGCCCAGGCCCGTTCAGTAAACGCCAATATCGTATCCAGGTGGTTGCTTCTCCCTTGAACCTCGGAACCTCCAAGGAAATGCCCAGACCCTCACCGCCCCCTCCTCCATCCTCCACCGTCCAGCATCCATCCTGCCTCCTGCCTCCCGCCTCCTCGCCCTCTCTTCAAATGTCGTCATCGTGCTCCGCGTCTGCCGTTCTCCTTCCTGCACCCTTGATCATACCTCCTCCTCGTCCTTCTCGCCCCCCTCTCAACTCTCGTCGTCGCCCACCAACTCCTCCTCCTCCTCCTCCTCCTCCTCCTCCTCCTCCCACATCATCATCATCATCATCATCATCATCATCATCCATCACATCATCATCATCATCATCATCATCATCATCATCATCATCATCATCATCATCATCATCAGCATCATAATCATCATCATCATCATCATCATCATCATCATCATCATCATCATCATCATCATCATCATCATCAGCATCATCATCATCATCATCATCATCATCATCATCATCATCATCATCATCATCATCATCAGCATCATCATCATCATCATCATCAGCATCATCATCATCATCATCATCGTCATCATCATCATCATCATCATCATCATCATCACCATCACCATCATCATCATCATCATCATCATCGTCAACATCGTCAACATCATCACCATCATCATCACATCATCATCATCAGCAACAGCAGCATCATCAGCATCATCATCAGCATCATCAACATCAGCATCATCATCAGCATCATCATCCTCATCATCATCATCATCAGCACCATCACATCATCATCATGGTCATCATCATCAGCATCATCATCAGCATCATCATCAGCATCATCATCATCATCCACACCACCACCACCACCATCATCATCGTCGTCGTATGAGTAGTGTTATGATTCGTATTCTTCATCATCGTTGTAATCGTCGTCCTCAGCCAGAGCATCACCCTCACACTCACCCTCGTCATCTTCATCATCATCATCATCATCATCACCATCATCATCAGCAGCATCAACACCACCATCAGTATCATCAGCAGCACCATCATCATCAGCATCAGCATCACCAGCACCATCACATCATCATCATCAGCAGCATCAGCATCAACATCATCAGCATCATAATCAGCATCGCCATGGGCAACAACAACGACAGAAACAAACACAATAATCAGTTCTGTCATGTTCGCTCTTATCTGCCCGCGTGCCATTCAACAAGTAGATTCCAAACCCTCGGTACCCGCCCTCGTCGTCTTCGATCGTACCCCTTGGGGTATATCGTTCTTACCTGCAACGTGTATTTCGTGCAGACCCTAAGGCAGGGGAAAGGAGGACGGATGGAAGGAAGGGACAAGGGGGAGGGAGGAGGATGGAGCCGAGAGAGAGAGAGTAGCAGGAGGGGGCTAGGAACAGAAAACACGTGGCAGAACCATACAGGCAGATCGGGCGGGTAGACCCTGACAGGCGGGTCGGAAGGCGGGCCCAGGCGGCCAGGACGAGCAGGTGGGTTGCTGAAGCGTGCGTCCTGAATGAATCACGAGCGAGCGACAGCACGATTTCGAAATCCGCCGGCCCCCAGGCTGCAGGGCGAAGTTTCGCAGTTTCCTGTACCAGTTGCAGCTTCCAGTTTCCACTGTTACAATCTGCTTCTTGCTGCTTACTGTTCCTTGTTGATGGACCGCGCGAGGGGGGGAAGTCCAACCGGGCAGGTTTAGCACGCCCTGAGCGTGTGCTCTGAATTGCTGGGCTGGGAAAAAGTTGACACCCCTCACGCAGATCGGCGGGGTCAGGGTCCAAAAACAAAAAAGGAGTTGCCACATTTCTGAAATTCGGTGGCACCCCTCACGCAGATCGGCGGGGTCAGGGTGCAAAAACAAAAAGGATTATCCACATTTCTGACATTCGGTGGCACCCCTCACACAGATCGGCGGGGTCAGGGTCCAAAAACTCACGGGATTTGCCACATTTCTGACATTCGGTGGCACCCCTCACCCAGATCGGCGGGGTCAGGGTCCAAAAACAAAAAGGACTTGCCACACTTCTGAAATTCGGTGGCACCCCTCACCCAGATCGGCGGGGTCAGGGTCCGAAAACGAAAAGGATTTGCTACATTTCTGACATTCGGTGGCACCCCTCACACAGATCGGCGGGGTCAGGGTCCGAAAACACATGGGATTTGCCACATTTCTGAAATTCGGTGGCACCCCTCACCCAGATCGGCGGGATCAGGGTCCGACAACCCAGGGGATTCTCAACATGTCTGAAATTCGGTGGCACCCCTCACGCAGATCGGCGGGGTCAGGGTCCGAAAACCCAGGGGATTTGCCACATGTTTTGAAATTCGGTGGCACCCACTCACGCAGATCGACAGGGTCAGGGTCGAAAAACACAGGATTTGCCACATTTCTGAAATTCGGTGGCACCTCTGACGCAGATCCGTAAGGTTAGGGTCGAAAAACAAACAGGTCCCGACACTGCTTCACGGCGGCGCCCAGACCTCATGATTTAGCTTTTGCATCTCCCATTATCCGAGACAGGGGGCCGGCGGCCTGGGGCGAAGCCCTTACAGATAAATCGGTGAGGGCATACACAGCGAGAGCGTGATTCCTGAGTTTCGAGGGCGCGGTGTCGAAATGAATTGCGAGGAAACCCAACGCGAGTGCGCGATGTCTGCAAAAAAAGGTGAGGAAGTCCCTTGTGTGAGCGCGACTTGGGAATACATTGTGAGGAGTATCAGGCGGGAGCCGCTGTTCTTGTAATCCTGGGGCCAGCAACACAGTTTGGTGTCACCTCGCTTGCCCTTGTAAAAAAACAGGGTGCGAACCCCAGGAGAAGCACTGCAATTGAACAAAACTAATGGTGACCGGCGAGGGGGGATCAACAACATTGCATTAGTTAGAAAAACAATTCAACAACCATCATCCGCCCTCCGAGGCCCATCCTGTCTCATTTCTCCCCATCCTCCTCAACACTATTCGTCGTTGTCTTCCTCCTCCATCGTCCACCCCCACCCTATCCTCCACCATCCATCCTGCCTCCTCGCTCCCCGTAGTCGTCCTCTAGTCCTCCTCCTGCAACTCACCCTCTCCTCCTCCTCCTCGACGGCGACGACGCCGACGACAGCGGCGGTGGCGATCGACGGCAGTCGGCGGCGATCGGAAACGGGCGCGGCGAGCTGTCGCCGTGGGCGGGCGGAGCCTCCACGCACGCGGCCTCCTTGAAGCGGCGCCTGACGCAATTAGCAGCGACGACGGCGACGACGACGAAGACGAAGACAACGACGACAACGACGACGGCGACGACGGCGACGACAACGACAACGACAACGACAACAGCAGCCGTCGTGCTAACAAACTCGAGTCCAAACGACACAGCACGCTCCGACGCGCCCAAACGCGCCACCTCGCAGGTCCCTTCCCTGCAGGTGAACTCTGAGGACGGAGGCGGGGGACAGGGGGGGGCAAGGGAGCCCCAAAAGCTAAGCATTGACATTTGGTCGCTGCTGGGACTGCCGCCGGCGTCCTCTTCGTCGTCGAGGTCGTCCTCGTCGTCGGAGAGGAAAAGGAGGAGGAGGAGGAGGAGGAGGAGGAGGAGGAGGAGGAGAAGGAGGAGGAGGAGGAGGAGGAGGAGGAGAGGGGGGAGGAGGAGGAGGGAGGAGATGAAGGAGGATCGATCTATCTGAGGACAGATCTCGTGGGCTCTAGACTTGCGCGCGCAGTCTGCACGAGCACGCGCGTGGCAGATCACAGTAGGGGCCCGACCACAAGCAACCTCACACAGGAAACCCAACCCTCAGACCCCAGGACGTCAATTGATTATGCTGGTGCGGGAACGTCCCGCTGTCCACGGCAAGACCATCGGAACCCAAGAAACCCAGGGCACCCTGGAGGCAAGCAGGGTGTTTCTTGGCACATGCCCCCACTGTACGGCAGGTTCGTGCCGTGTCGACCTGGGCGCTGATTCCTGACGCCGCGAAGATCGTGCAACCTTGAACGACCGGCCCTTTCCGCAACGCCCGATCGTTCAACATCGACAGATGCTTGGCTGCCGCCGGCGTTCAACGTTGAACGCTGGCGGCGGGGTCGGCGCCTCCTGCTCCTCCTTCTCCTCCTCTGGCGCAAGCGGGGCCCACAAGGCGAGCGCGTCAGCTGCATGCTGCCCCCCCCCAAAAAAAAAAGAACAACGCTTCAGGAACCTGGTCAAGTCACGCAACATCTGAAGCTAAGCGGGCCGACGGGCTAGGAGTCGAAGCCGACGCAGCGTTTTTTTCATGACAGCCCAGTCGGTACCCGTCGCTGAAATCTGGGCCATGCTGCAGCTCAATACACCCTGGGTGGGCTTTCACGTTCTCGATCTGCAACCTGGGAAAGCTGGACTGGGCGCGCGCAAGCACAACAAACACTCCAAAATACGTTCCTTCTCACTCGCGGCGGGGTTCAGATGTACCGTCATAGTGCCGCTAAAACCTGCGTAGTGACAGCTGGAAACATTGTAGCAACATAGAATCTTGGATGCTCGGCCGCAGGGGTGCGGGAGGAAGGAAGGCTCCAACGACGCCCGAGATGCTGGCGACTAAATCCCCAGCCTCGTCAACTGTAACGACAGCCCAGGCTGGGGCGTCGCCTCAGAAATATCCCCTCCACCCCTGGCCCAATACGCGGCCGACGAATGTCGGAGTCCAGGGGGTTTCATGGCAACGGGCTCGGTCGAGGTCTGGAAACCGAGAATTAAAGGGAACCTTAGGTTTTTTGCCCGTTAAGCTCTCAACATTCCCGTCCTGAAGACGCTTGCTGCAGAAGTTGGGGTACCAGGGCACAGGCACGGACGGTGAAGTAACGAATCGCTCAGAGCTCCGCACACTCCACATTCGACCTGGCATTCGTAGCCTGCCTCGACCATCTCCTCCTCAGTCCAGATGCACTAGCACACATAGGATAAGGATAATAACCTCCCTCATGCCACCTGGGAACGATTCGCCCATCAAAGCTCGCTGCGCCAGCGACGCGTCGAGCGGACCCTCCAGACCGAGCTTGGAAGACGCGGCCCGCGGCAGCTGGCTGGGCGACTACTATTGAAATATCTTCTTGACGAGGGCGGGCGAGGTAGTGATGAGGGGGAACTTCTGGCCAGCCGCGTCCTGCAACACGAACGGGTCGGGCATGGACCAGCCCAGACGCCCAAGCGAGAGGATCGCGGCCCCTAGGGGCCCCTTGAATTAGCGCCAAAGGCTTCGGCGTGCCCCAGTTTCTGGCCTTGCCCCCGAAAGTCTGGGATCGCGCAGGGCCCAATGCTTGGTTTGCGCGACGCCTTCCATATCATGTTGGCACGGTAGCAGGCCAGCTCCGCGGCAGCACCCCAAGTGGGAACACATAGAATTCCCAACGGTAGAGGCCTAGACCTGGTAGGGCACCTTGGCACCACGGTGTAAGCACAGGGTCCTGGCATCTTTGAGCTCGGGATCTGCCATGCCCACGATCTCGGAAACCTGTTTAAACCTGTGAGGTAAATATTCAGCATGTTGGCCCCTTCGCGGCTAAGATATTTCAAACACTGGAGACGCTTCTGCATTTTGATACCGCTTCTTGATAGTCATCCAGCGCCTTGGCGAGCTTCTACTGTACTGCAACACATGAACATAGAACTGCAGCTTTGTGTAGCGCGACTGAACAGTCGAAGACATCATCGATCAAATCTAGAATGCTGCCCGCATCCCCAACCATGTCCGAAACAAGGCGGCTCATATTGGCGTTGCTGCTGGCCAGCGTAAAATCGTCAATGAAAATGGAAGGCTCTAGCATGGGGTGCTCTCGTTCCCAGAGGTATACTGGGGGCGCGGCGTACATTTGGACGTTAAACGTGGCCCCGCGGGACAACATTTAAAAGCACAGCCTGCATGAGTAACTAACTTCGTGGTCGCAACAACGCTTGGCCCACCGTATTGGTTCATCAGGAGTCGCACGAGGGTCTCGGGGTGTCCACTGCTGGGGGCTCTTGTTTTCCACTTCTGTCTATTCACGTGCTCGCAGTAGTTAGTGAAGTCCCAAAGGATCGTCCCAACGTGGAGTCCCTGATGCTGGGATCCCGCGAGCTCGGCGCTGAGGGCCTGCGCATACACCGCTTCCAGAACCCATCTCCCCAATTGGTGAGCCATGGATGCCTGCTGGTTCGGTCTTTCCTCGAGTGTGGCTTCTTCTTGCCAGACGTTGGACCATACACGCCAAAGAGAAGGAAACAAGCCTATGCCACAGTAAGATGAGCGGTCGTCCGAATGGTCGACCGTGTGCTTCTCGATCAACACAACGAAGATACTGCGAGAATCGTGGTCGGGGAAACTCATAGTTGTCCGTTGGCTGCCATTAATATTACAACTGATTCCAGTTCACGATAAGAAGGCAGACAAATTGTCTCGGGCGAAGCCTGTCCCGAGTCTGACACCCTCTGGCAGCCGAACGAAACATTGCTGGCGTGATGGGTCGGAGGGCCTGGCGCTCCTCGGACGTCAAGGTGAACTCCTGCTCTGTCGCGGTCGCGTGTCAGGGTCCGGACAGCCGAGCGGCCTCAGACTGGAGCAGCCTAACGGACCTGCCTGAGAATATCTGGAGCGATGGTCTCCAAACGCTGTGGGGCTACCAGGCTAGCAACTTGGAGGTCCAACGATGAGTCCCCCAAACACCTTTCGTCATGACTTCTTTGACCCAGGAGTTCCAGCATGTCGGTTCACTATGGCGGTCCTCGGCCTCTTCTGACTGTAGGGCTCGATATCCTGATTCGTCGAATTCTTCAATACGTGCTTGCAAAATAAGCTGCTTGTTCTGAACACCAAAGCCGTGATCTTGTATCACAGCTCCTAAGGCGGTCCTGACAGAAGGAGGACGGAGGAGGAGGAGGAGGAGACGAAGGAGGATCGATCTATCGAGCAGCTGAGACGAGGTATAAACTACGAGTCTAAAGGGGCATAGCACGAGGCCCAGGAAATAAAAAAGTAAAAACGACGACGACGGCGACGAAGACGAACGACGACGGCGAGGACGACAAACGACACGACGACGATGACAGACGAATGAACGCAGCAACGCGAACGACGACGCCAAGGACGGCTAGAGGAGGATGAGGAGGAAGGATGAGAGCGACGACGACGAGGGAACGAGAAGGGGATAAGATGAGGTGAAGCATCAACTAGTTTGTGCATCAACGGGTGGTACGGCATCCACTGGTCGATGCATCAATGCGTTACGCAGCTAACCGAAGGGCGGCGTGGAAGCGCCTTGCCCCCGCAGATGTCAAGCGAGCAGCCGTCCCTCAAGCACCCCACATACACGCCGACAACGGCGACGCAAACGACGACGCAGACGATGACGGCGGCCGCGGCGACGACGACGAACACGACGGCGGCAGCGCCGGCGGCGGGCGGCGACCGTCGAGCCGATGAGTACGAAGGCGACGACGACGACGACTCGATTACGCCTCCTCGACGGCGGCGGCGGCGGCGCGGCTCGGAGCGGCGCATGAGGTGCAGGAACTCGCGCCAGTCGAGCTGCCCGCTCTGGTTGACGTCGGCCGTGACGATGTACGAGTGCACGTCCGAGGCGGTGTGCCTGTAGCCTGGGAGGGCGGAGTGCGCACGACGTGGGACTCGACCTGGTTTCTGACACCGCGCGGCTCGTGCGCTCCTGCATGATCGCGGCCTCGCTCGACACCGCCCGATTTCGAAACTGCACCGTGAACGCCCGCGCCAGGGTCACCGCAGCGTCGACACGAAACCTGGTGTCAGGAGCGCGCCCTTGCTCCAATCTGCGGATTGCCCCGGAGCGGGCCACACAGAGAGCGGGAGGCAAGGAACTGAATGCATGGCGCAGCCGCAGCAGCTTCGAGGAAGGGCGGAGAATGCGGAGGAAGGGAAATCGTGACGGACGAAAGGGGGCGTGATAGCACAGGGGGGGGCTAGCGAATCAGGTCACGCACCTGGTTTTCCAAGCGCCTTCCAGCGCCAGAGGCGCCCATGCAACCGTGAAAGGAACATAAACCCCCCCAACAGTGGAAACTAATGATTTCTCGGCGACCTTATTGACGGACTGGGGCCCCACCGATAGCAAGAAATAATGATACCTGAGAAAAACCCAATCAGGGCTATAGGGCTAGGGGGGCTATAGGGCTGTAGGGCTATTGAGCTATAGGGCTACAGAGCTATAGGGCTACAGAGCTATAGGGCTACAGAGTTGTAGGGCTATAAAGCTATTGGGCTATTGGGCTATTGGGCTAGAGGGCTATAGGGCAACGCCGGGCACCCCTGGGCACGCCCGGGCACCCGGGCACACAGGCCCCCGGGCCCCCGGGCCCCCCCGGGCCCCCCCCCGGCACCCGGGTGTGCAGCGAAAATCGGCGGCCAACCTCAACCCCCGGGCACCCCTGGGCACCCGGGCGTGCAGCCAAAATCGGCGGCAAACCTAACCTAACCATATGAATCCGCTAGGACCCCTACAGAGGCAAGCTCTGATTGGGGAATTATTCAAACGAGGCACCCGGCACACAACAACGACGACGACATGAAAAAAGGAGATTGTGAGCAACGCATTCGGCGAAGAATGTGTCGATCTGTAAAAAATCGTCTTACAAGCGTGCTCAAATTTCTCTGTCGCGCAGGGTAGCCCAGCGAGCATTGTTCCATGCGAGAAATAATACCGACACATTACACAAGACGGCCAACAATAGACGAAACAAATATCCGCCGCGACGGCGACGACGCTGACGACTCGGATTACGACTACGATTGCGACTACAACGACGACGACGACGACGACGACGACGAGTACGACTACAAACACGACTATAATAACGACTACACCCACAACCACTCCATAAGATTGCAAGCATCATGAAATCATGAGAAGATACTCACGAATCCTGAACGCGTGTCAGGTAGCCCACAATGGATTAGCCCTGAGAGAAAAAACATGACCCATCCGCCCAACAGTCGAGAGAAAAAAAAACGCGGCGACGACCCGAGTAGTAGTAGTAGTAGTAGTAGTAGTAGTAGTAGTAGTAGTAGTAGTAGTAGTAGTAGTAGTAGTAGTAGCAGTAGTAGTAGTAGTAGTAGTAGTAGTGGTGGTGGGGGTGGTGGTGGTGGTAGTAGTAGTAGTAGTAGTAGTAGTAGTAGTAGTAGTAGTAGTAGTAGTAGTAGTAGTAGTAGTAGTAATAGTAGTAGTAGTAGTAGCAGTAGTAGTAGTAGTAGAAGTAGTAGTAGTAGTAGCAGTCGTCAAATGAGTGGTAATAGAAATCGTACCGGTAGTACTAGCAATGGTAGTAGTAGTAGTAGTAGTAGTAGTAGTAAGATTAGTAGTAGTGGTACTACTAGTAGTAGTAGAAGTAGTAGTAGAAGTAGTAGTAGAAGTAGTAGTAGTAGTAGCAGTAGTGGGAGTAGCAGTTGTAGCAGTATTGTAATACTAATTGGAGCAGTAGTAGCAGTGGTACTAGTAGTGGTCGTAATAGAGATTAGAATAATAGTGATTGTCACAGTGGTAGTAGTAATAGTAGTAATAGTAGTAGTAGTAGTAGTAAGAAGAAGAAGAAGAAGGAGAAACACCGAAGTAGCAACAAGAAAGATAATAATGAAAGTACTAGTGCTAGTGGGAGTGCAAGTAGAAGTAGTGCAGTCGTGCTAGTACTAGTAGTAGAAGTAGTGGTGGTAGTAATCGTGGTAATAGTAAGAGTAAGAATGGTGGGAATAGCAGTACTAGTCGTAGTAGTAGTAGTAGTAGTCGTCGTCGAAGAAAAAAGAGTAGTAGTAGTAGTAGTAGTAGTAGTAGTAGTAGTAGTAGTAGTAGTAGTAGTAGTAGTAGTAGTAGTAGTAGTAGTAGTAGTGGTAGTAGTAGTAGTAGTAGTAGTAGCAGTAATAATAGGAGTAGTAGTAGTAGAAGAAGAAGTAGTAGTAGGAGGAGGAGGAGTAGGAGTAGGAGTAGGAGAAGGAGTAGGAGTAGTAGTAGTAGCAGTAGTAGTAGTAGCAGTAGATGCAATAATAGGTAGTGGCGGTGATCGTAGTGCTGCTAGCGATAACGGTAACACGAATAGTAGTAGCATTGGTAGAAGCAGCGTTCGTAGATGTGACCGTGGTGAAAGCAGCAGTAGTAGTAGTAGTGGTAATATTAGTAGTCGTCGTAGTAGCAGTAATAGTCGTAGTAGTAGTAGTAGTAATAATAGTAGTAGTAGTAGTAGTAGTAGTGGTGGTAGTAGCGGCAATCAGTGTAGCACTCGTAGTAGCAGCCGCAGTAGTAGCAGCAGTAGAAGTGGTAGTAGTAGTAGTAGTAGTAGTAGTAGTAGTAGTAGTAGTAGTAGTAGTAGTAGTAGTAGTAGTAGTAGTAGTAGTGGTAGTAGTAGTAGTAGTAGTAGTCGTAGTCGTAGTCGTAGTCGTAGTCGTAGTAGTAGTAGTAGTAGTAGTAGTAGTAGTAGTAGGAGTAGTAGGAGTAGTAGGAGTAGTAGTAGTCATAGTGGTAGTCGTGGTGGTAGTAGTAAAAGTCGTCGTAGTCGTGGTAGGTTGTAGAACTACTGCGGGTAAGAAACGCAGACATAGGCGAGCAAAACGAGGGAGGAAATGGGGTCCGAGTAGATGCGGTCGGAGGATCGCGCCGCATCGCCGACGCATCGCCGATATATCCCCGAGGCATCGGCGATGCTTCGGCGACGCGGGCGACGCATCGGCGACTTCGGCGTGGAGAGCTCAGAATCCAAATCGAACTGCATCGCAGATGCATCGGCATCGGCGATACATAGGCGATGCATTGGCGATGCGGCGCGATCCTCCGGTCCCGTCTACTCGGACCCCATCTGGGAGGCCTAGAATGGAAGAATGGTGATGAATAGGGGAGTTCTAGTTGCGCCAGTGCTGGCCGCATCGAAAGCAACAAAAGCGCTCACGAATCATGTGCTCCCCATTCACAGATACCTCCTCCCTCCTCCTCCTCCCTCCTCCTCCTCCTCCTCCTCCTCCTCCTCCTCCTCCTCCTCGTCCCTCGTACTCGTTCTCCTCCTCCTCCTCCTCCTCCTCCTCCACCCCCTCCTCCTCCTCCTCCTCTCCGCGGAAATCGACCAGTCGACCAATGATCAGTCGCCGAGTGATGGACCAGCAGAGGGGCTGCGCCCAGCCGTGGCGTCGAGGGCCCCCCCCCCCCGAAGGCTGAAGGCTGTCGGCTCGACCGGCCCTCCTGGCAACGGCAGCCGTTGACGCGGCCCGCCCTGGCAACACGTTGAGCAGCGCGACGAGGAGATGTGTTCCACGAGCGAGGGATGGGGGGAGCAAGGGCTCACTTCGCGCTTCGCGCTGCGCGAAGCGCGGAGTGCGAATAGCTTCGCGCTCTCGCGCCGCCTCCCAGGGGAGAAGAGGAGGATAAGGAATCGGAGCCGAACCGCGAAGCGCGAAGCGCGAATGACTTCGCGCCCTCGAGGGCGCCCTTGGGGAGGAAGGGGAGAAAGGTGGCAGAGGAGGGGGAGGAGGAGCTCGTCAACCCGAATTCTGGCTCGAAGTCCCACGGGAGGCAGTCCCCCGAGCTCTCCTGCCCCCGCCGCCCCGCGTGGCCTCCAGAGACCTCCCGGAGCCTCCTGAAGAAGACGGAACGCACGGCAACCACGAGGTTCTGATCCTCGAGATCTGGGGAGCACCACTCCTTCTCCCCCTCCAGAATCTGCGCGCCGCCGCGAGCAGGCCGGCAGCAGAGGGGGGCCGCGCGGCCCAGGTGGCGGAGCAGCTTGCTGAGCTCGCCGGTGCCGACCTCGCCGCTGTTGTCCTGGGGGGAGTCGGAGGGCGTCATCGGCCTCGTCGTCCTCGTCGTGCTGCTCGCTACTGCGCTCTCGGTTCGGACACATGCGAGACACAACGAAATGTAGCCAATCGGGGCCCTATACGTTTTGTACTGCCCCTCTCAGGGTACATCTGTCCCAGCGTGGCTCCCTGGAGGCCAATCTGAAGGATGCCGCTGGCGCCTATTAGGCGACAGCAGCACTCTGGATCAGGGGCGCGGCCCACGCGGAGGCCGGAGCGTCATTCTGGGGCAGGCGCGCCGCCAGAATACATGTGCAACGCCCGTTCCGCGCGGGCCGGGCTCGGCGTCTCTGAGGTCCCTGCGACGTCAGATGGCTAGTCCACGTTAGGGGATGGTACAGTAGTAGCTCGACCACAAGAAACCTTCCACGAGAAACCCAACCCTGAGATCCCAGGGCGAACACTGATGTCTGGCGTGGGAACGTCACGCGCTCCATGGCAGAGCCATCGAAACCCGAGAAGCCCACGGGCACCCTGGAGGCTAACAGGGTGCCTCTTGGCATGGGTCTCCACTGTGGCAGGGGCTCCACGAGCTGGCCCCAGTCTCGGTCAGCGCCACGCGGTCGAAGCGCCGACACCGACAGAGCACGAGCCACGCCCACGGAGGCCCCTCGCCGGCGGCACGAGGCCGCAACGGAGGGCAGTACGGGGCGAAGGGCCCGAGCTCGAAGAGCACAGGGGCAGCCCTGCAAAGCCAGGGTCGTCGTGGACCTTCTCTTGGCAGGTGCGGTCCTCGTCCCTGTCGTCGTCGGCAGGTCGTCTGTCTGGCAGGGGAGGAAGCTGTCGAGGTCGGGGTCCACCACAGGGGGGGGGCGACTTGGAGGGGGGGCACGAGTTCGATCCGCTGGTGCGCCGAACCGCCGCAGGCAGATGCTCCCCGCATGCCCCACCTGCCGGCAACGATGGGGAGCTGCCGGCGGCTGGCCGGCATCTGCTTTGGGGCGGTTCGGTGCAGAGAACGATCGAACTCACACCACACACACACACACACACACACACACACGCACACGCACACGCACGCACGCACACACGCACGCACGCACGCACGCACGCACGCACGCACGCACGCACGCACACACACACACACACACACACACACACACACGCGCGCGCACACACACACACACCTGGGCACATCCCCACTGTGCGGGATCCCAGCAGGAGGAGCGTGGCTCCTGCCTGAGCGCCGCGCACACCTGCCTGGACCGCTTGCCACAGCTGCACGGACCGAGGGAGGCTGCTCTCAAGCAGGGGGCCCGCTCCCCCGTCGGAGGGCGCGAACGGTCAAGTCTACAGCAGTTTCACGGGCGAAGGACGGCTGTTCTTCAGAATGGAGCTCGCGCCTTGAGCCACTCCCAAATGAGACGGCATGCAAGAGTCGAAACACTTGATTTTTTTTTGCGGCGGCGGCGGATAGGCGAGGGTCGTCTGTGCTGGCGGAAGAGGCTCGCTGAACGGGAGCTCTGTTGTGGCGAACTGGCCAGCACGCAAGAGGAGGAAGGAGAAGATCTGAAGCGCGCAAAGGCGGCTCCTATTCAAGATGTGGCTCTCGCTAGGCCAACTTAGGGGAACAAAAAGTGGCATACACATAAAAACTCGGAGGTCCGCGCGGATTGCTCGGATCGGCGCTGGGCCCCCCCGGCGGCGCTTCGGGCGCCGACCCTGGCGCGCTCCGCGCGCCAGGGAAGCGGGTCCAGCGCCGATCCGGGCCATCCGCGCGGACCTCCGAGGTTATATGTTTATGCCACTTGCTGTTCCCCCACGACTGCCCATCCTCGACCCGGCTGAGATTGCATCCTGCCGGTCAGCTTCCTGGCACAACCCGAGGCATGGCTTTGGACGCCCGAAATGGGTACGGAAAGAATGGGCACCATGCCCAACAGCAAATGTTGTCCCGAACCAACAGCGGCCGCTGTTGGGCAGGCGGCCTCCTGCCGCAAATGAACACAGGCCGCGGCGGCGTGGACAGCGAATCCTGTCCAAAATGAACAGGAACTGCTGTTGGGCATTGTACCCATTCTTTCCGTGCCCATGTCGGGCGCCCAGAGAGGCATGGCAGGGGGGCCCCGCCGCGAGTGGGCAGCGGCCCGGCGGGCGCTCGTCCTCCCAGGGGGGGGGGGGGGCGCCGCCCGCAGCAGCACGGCAACAGCGAAGGGACTGTCAGCCGGCGGCGAGCGCGGGGGGGGGCGAGGCGAGAACGGAGGCCTCCTGTGAAGGGGCCCGGGGGCACACAAGTAAATACTCCAGATTTCGTACTAAATGGAGGGGGGTCTCATTTCGGGGGGGGGTCTCTTCCAGGCTATCTTGGAGGGCCTGGGGGGGTCTAGGGACGATGTTTTGGAGGGTTCTCCCACGGGGGGAGGTCTGAAATGGCTTGTCTTGGAGGGTCCAGACCCCCTCCCTTTTATTACGAAATATGGAGTACACACAGAGAAAAGGATCCCCCATAGTTTCCTGTATGTTCTGAGCTGTTGTCTTCCCCCCCCCCCACTGCCCATAGGTTCCCAATATGTTCGGGGGAATCGACGATGAGTTGTGTCCGTGTCCGTGTGTGTGTGTGTGCTTTCCCCCTCCCGATCCTAGGTGGGGTCGGAGCAGATGGGGTCGGAGGACTGCACCGCATCGCCGATGCAGCGCCGATGCAGCGGCGATGCTCGTGCGCCGTCGGAGGTGCATCGGCGACGTCGGCGTGGAGAGCACTGGGCCCCACATCGCGCCGCGTCGCCGATGCATCGCCGTTGCATCGGCGATGCGAGGCGATCCTCCGACCCCATCTACTCCGACCCCATCTAGGAGGCCTAGTGAAAAGGGGCGGGCCTTCTCCGAAGGCTCGGACGTCCCCCCGGCCTTCTGAGAAGTCTCAGAAGCCTTCCCCGAAGACACAGAAAAAATCTCAGGGGGCGCTAGGGCTTCTGAGAAGTCCCGCCGCTGAATGAGAAGGCCTTCTCCTTCTCGGGTCCCCCCCGCTCGCCGCCGATTAAGGAAGGAACTTTGGACGGGAGGGTATTTTCCAGACCTAGGATTCCAGGATACCTTGGTTTTCCAGCACGCGTGACCCGAAGCTTTCGACCCCTGCCAGCCAGCCCTTTGTTTCGTCCCAGATCGCATTTCGCCCCGGAACCCGAAAACAGCCCCCAGAGACGCCGAAAACAAACAAGTCCGCCTCAACTTGTGAAAGAAATTGAAGGTCTGGGATTGCAGCATCGTCGATGCATGCTGGTTCGACTCTAGTATTCGTCCTGCTTCTCCTCTTCCTCCTGCGACCCACACCCGAACTCCTCGTCGAACTCGTGGAAGACCCGCTTGAAGGCTTCCACCTCTGCCTGGGGAAGGTGGCGAGGGAGAAGTGAGGGGAAGGATCTTCCGAGAAAGAGTTGAAGAGGCAGGAGGCGGAGGAGGAAGAGGGAGGAGGAGAAGGTGCGGACATACTCCCCAGACGGTGATGGCACTCAGGTGCTCCTGCTTCTCCTCCTCAGGAACTTGGCGTGTCGACTCGACGGCTTTTCGTGGTCAGAGGTTGCGCCCACTGGCTGCACCATACTCGGCGGCGAGCCCAGGGAGGAAGTGAAAGAGGGCAGGCCTTCTCGGAGGGCGGCGGGGCTAATCCCTCTGGCCTTCTGAGAAGCCGTGTCTGCCTTCGGGGGAGGCTAGAAAGCTTCTCAGAAGGCGCGAGGGCTTCTGAGAAGCCCGTCCTCCTTCTGAGAAGGCCCGCCCCCTCTCGGACGGACGCACTGGTGTCTTCTGGATCACAACTCGGCCCTTCGGTGGCCGTTCGGGACGACCCGGAGAACGGGGGCGCCTCCGCTGCAGGAGTTGGAGGAAGAAAAGGCAGCATAAACACAAACTGTTGACGGCCCGCGCGGATTTCTTGGATTTGCACTGGACCCCCTGGCAGCGCCTCTGGCGCCGCCCATGGCGGGCGGGCCTTCTCAGAAGGCTCGGAAACTCCCCGGCCTCCTGAGAAGTTTTATAAGCCTTCCCCGAGGACACGGAAAACTTCTCAGAAGGTCAGAGGGCTTCTGAGAAGTCCCGCCGCCTTCTGAGAAGGCCTTCTCCTACTCACTCCCCCCCTCGCTCGCCGCCGATCCTCTCGGAGGCCCCCGAACGTTAGGGATTTTGAGGTGTTCGTAAGTTGTCGTCGCTTTCTAGCGGTTTTCTGCTTCGGGGTGCGTTCCAGCAGCTGCGCCTCGTCGAGCGCGTTCGGGGACTGCTGGGATCGTCCCGAACGGCCGCCGGAGACCCGAGTTACGGCCCAGAATCCGAACATTCGGTGGAGGGCCGTTGTGGTGAGTCGGTGGGGATTCGGGGTCACCCCACGGCTTTGGGATCAGCGCCCTCTAACGGGGACTCCACCAACGGGTAATTTGGCCAGTGACCCGGCGAACCCAACCCTCCCAAATGTTGGCAACGCTGCAGTGCCAGAAAGAGGCCCTAAAGCGGCAACTTCCGGCAAATCTCCAAAGTACCCGTTAGTGGATACCCGCTGCGGTGCCGCTGATGGGACCCCAGGGCCCCGAAACAGTGGGGTGACGGACCGCGCCAGGAGGCCGTTGGGGATCCCGAGGCCGCCACACGGTCCGTCACCACACGCTTCCAGGGCCCCCCGCCCCCCTTTTCGGGGGGCCGACGTCTGGAACCAGGGCTGAACCTAAACGGTGTGTTTCCTTCTCGTTGTGTTCTCGTTTTCCCTGGCTTTTGCCTCGAATCCGCCTTTACCACAAAACGACGTCGAAACGAAAACGGCCCACGAAATCGCCAAAACACCGTTTAGGTACAGCCCTGGTGTGGTGAGTCGGCGGGGATTCCGGGTCACCGCACGGCTTTGGGACCCCAGGGTCCTGAAACCGTGCGGTGACGGGCCGCGCGAGGTCGTCGGGGCTCCAAAGGCCGCCACACGGTCCGTCACCACACGGTGCCAGGGCCCCCCGGCCCTCCTTTTCAGGGCGCCGACGCCTGGAACACCCTGGTCGGATGCGGGCGGTCTCCGGGTGAGGCGCTCGTCCCAACTGCTGGAAAAGACGGAGCGCCTGCTGGCTGGAATGATGGGCCTGATTCCCACCACCACCACCACCACAAGTTGGAGGGAGAGAGGGTCCGCTTCCTCCTCCTCCTCCTCCTTCTCCTCCTCCTCCACCTCCTCCTCCTCCTCCTCCTCCTCCACCTCCTCCTCCACCTCCAACTTAATTTGGTGGTGGTGGTGGTGGAAAACAGGCCCATCGTGGAACCTGCAGGTGGGAGGCGGCCGCGGGGCCGGAGCTGGACGGGCCCCGAGAGCACCGGTCAAGACAGGAGGCTGCGGGCGAATCCGCTCAAAACCAGTCCCCGGGCCCATCCGACGCGAAGATCGGGACAAAATCGGATCGGGATAACTCGCAATTTCTGAGAATCGGCGGGTTTGGAGGATGTTTTGGGCGCCGCGGCCGCTCCAGAGCGTTCCGGAACGCTCTGAGAGCGCTCCGGAACGCTCTGGAGCGATTTATCCCGATCCTAGCCCTGTTTTACCCAGGCCCATCCGGGGGTCCATCTGGTGCAGTTTTGCACCCCAAATCCGGGTTGGAAGACGGCCCCCAAAGGCCGAAAAGAACAGGAACATGCCCGGCCCCAACACCTGGAACCTGCCCACCCCTTCCTGCTGGCCGGAACCAGTGCTTGGCCACCTGAGACCCCGAGCCGGCTCCAAGCTGCAGAGACGCCTGCCTTGTGGGGACAGCAGTCACGCCAGTGATCAACACCGATCTCAAGCACCCAGTAATCACAACATGCTTGAATGGAGACGAGGATTGGAGGATAAGCGAGTAGAGGCACTCAGAAGGCAGCGGGTGCACAGACGACGGTGAGCACGTCTAGCATCAGACCGAACTGCGCACAACAAAAAGACGCCGAGGGCTGGGGGCTAAGCGGGCAGCCTTCAAGAACCCCTCCCGCTGGTGAAAGATCATCAGGAAGTCGAAGAACTCGTTGAAGTCGAGCTCGTAATTGATGTCCCAACCCTCTCAACGTTGCTATTGTCATTGTCATCGCGTGTGCTTGTTTCCAATTCATTGCTCGAGGCTCGAGGGTGCGAGACGCACCATCGCTTGCAAAACCACGACCGCTCGCCATTTGGACGGACGAATAGCCCAACCATTGAAGCCGCACGCCGTGCACGCCGAAAAACAGACGAGGATCCAGCACATGCTTGAAGGTCGTGCGCGGAGGAACGCAACAATAAAGAAAAACGAAAACCGCTGTCAGGGCCCTTCACGGCGCGCGCTCCAACCAGGATCCCGACGCGAGTCCAGCCGTGGCGACAAGGCCCCTCCCGAGGCTGCCCACAGAGGCGAAAACGAAGAAAGGGCATCAGTGTGTTCGTCCCCACCGACGTTGCGGTGTTTCGGGACGTCGGCCCCCGGGGTCGACCACTTCCCCGGGGATGGCTTTCATCCTGCGTAGTTCCTGGACCGCCCCAGGGCCGAGCAGCGGCCTCCACTGGCCGAGCACAACGAAGCACACAGGCCCCCACGAGCTGGTCTGCACCGCTCGGACACGAAGACGTGCTTGAAGGGGCCCCAGGACACACAAATAAATACACACAAATAAAAAGGCTCCCCATATTTTCCCATATTTTCTGGGTTTTTGTCTTCCCCCCCACTTACCATACTTTCCATATTTTCGGGGGAGTCGACGATTAAGTGTGTCTGTGTGTTTCTTTCCCTCCTGAGTGCTGCTTTCCTGAAGCCGGGCGCGAGCATCCTCGGGCGTGGGCAGAACCTGCCGCGAGCACACAAGGTGGCGCATGGGTGCCATATCGCACGCCGGTCGTCGGCGGCTGGGCGGAATGGACGCCTCCACGAGCTCCATGCTGATCTCCGCGATGACCTCGCGCGCGCGACCCCCCGACGAACTGGCGGCAAGGAGGGGGAGGATGGGGCGCGCGCCACGGCGAGGGGGCAGGCCTTCTCCGGCAGCGGCTGAGCTTCTCAGAAACCCTCTGGAAGCCCTCCGTGTCTTCAGAAATTGATCGGGGCGTTTCTCCAGAAAGGCCTTCTGAGCCTTCTGGGAAGGTCGGCCCCTGCCTTTCCCCCTGGGCGCGCCGCAGAAAAGAAGAGGAAGAACTATAATTGCGGGTGGTGGTGGCTACTGAAAAAAAAGCACGGCGGCGCTAAACCGGGCCTTTTTTTGTCATCAGATGCATGCGATCCGGCACTTGAACCCAAATAGCTGCTGGGCATCCGTTTCGAATCGGGACTGCGCGGGCGATCGAACACCTGAGGAGCACAGGAACCCATAAAAAACAATGCCAAAAGTGTCCCAAATCCGCGCGCCTGCCAATCCGCGCAAGACAACTGGCAGCCACCTGGGGGGAGCGCGCGCCGGGCAGGCAGGGTGCACGCTCACCGACTGCACTCTGAAGGCACGCTCGTGTTCTTAGGAACGGCACCGGACAGATCACCTGGATGGTTTGAGGTGGCTAAACAAGTGCGCTGACGGTGTATACGCGAAGGCCGTCCGTCGCGGTCGGGGCGACCGATGTCCGAGCGAAACTCCACGAAGTGTGACACGCGACCCGTAGGGCGGAGAGGCGAGGATGTGACGGGGCTTGGACTGGTGGAGCGGAGCTGGAAAAAACGTGGGTCTTCGATGAGGGAGCGCGGATGGCGATGTCCTGCGCTGCGCCTCGCCGCTCTGTCAGAGGTCCTCTCCCTCGCTGCTGCGAAGCTCTTTCTCAAAGACAGGTTTCTTCGCGGCGTCGGCGTCCGCTGCGGGCTCCTCAGCGTCCGCGTCCAGAACGGTCGGGACCTTTCAGTCGTCGTCGACTGCCACGTCCTTCTCCTGCTTCGAGGCAGCGCGCTTCTGGCCCCGCACCTTCTTACAGTTGAGACCACCACGACGGGTCTTCCTGGGAGCCAACTCGGACTCGGCCGTGGGGGCCCCCTTCTGCTTGCCTTTTTCATTGCTGCCCTTGTTGCCCTTCTTGCCGTACGTGGACTGCCGGTACTGTGCCTGGCCCGGGCTGCCAGCGGGCGCCGAAGGTCCCGACGCACGCTTGAAGCTAGGTGGCGGCTCCAGCTCCGGTGGCACCCCTAGTCGGTGGGACACTGGCGCGGTCGCGCGTCGTCGCCCCGGCGTCCAGGCGCTAGCGCGGCGAACCCTGGTGGTGGACCAGGTGGCTGCGGAGGCTCGGCCCAGGTTTTGAGCCAGCTGGCCAGGAAGGACAGCTCTTTGGCTCCGGCGACCGGGAGCGAAACCAGCGCTCCTAGGCTTGGGCGTCCGAGGCCAAAGGGGTGGGGTCCTCGCCGACGCCGGGCCAGAAGACCCGGCGACGAGCCTCCCGGGCCCGCGGCACGCAAGGCAGCACTCACGGGTCAGTGAGTGGACCCAATGCGCCGCCAAGCGCCGGGCGAAGACCGTGACCGACGGCGATGCGCAATCGTGAAGTCTACCGAAGTTCCCGCAAGCTCGTCCGTCAAGATAGCCTCGAAGACCTCCGCCGGGCTGACGTGGCAGACCACTGGACTGTCCTTATGCTTCGCGAGTTCCGCTTCCATGGCGAGCTCGATGGTCTTGGTCTGCTGCGGCGGCAACCCTTTCTGTTTACTCCTCCAAATGAACCACCCGAACTTTTGGCTGTCGGTCCCGGGCGTGATCCACTTCCCGCGTCGATGTGCTGCTTGTTCCCGTGGCACTTGAGACGCATTTAGTGGCGCTGGCGCGACGGGTCCAAGATTTTGCGCATGACCGTCCGCGGAAACTCGCCGCCCAGGGCCTTGGCGACGTGCTCGCGCGCGTCGAACTGACGTTCTCGAAGAATGGCGTCTCACCGCCCTCCAATGCCAGAGCGAAGCAGGAGACAAATCCGCACCCGTCCTCGCAGTAATGACATTTGGCCGGGCTGGTCGCGACGGCGCGGTTGCCCGTCGTCGGCGCCCCGAGCCGCAGGCGTCAACTTCGCCATGGACGTGATCTCTGCCGCCACGCGCCCCCACGGAACACCAGCCGATCCTCGTCGCTTGGTTCCGGGCTCGGCGAGATGGTGACTATGTCCGCCTGGCGGTCCGGCTCCCGCCCCGGAGGGTCGTGCGGAGCGCTGCCGCTCGCGATCGCTCTTCGTCCACAACCCTCCGCCCCGTCTCCGTCTGCATTTGCTCCCGCGCGCTGACATGGCAGGCGCCAAACGGGTTATCTCCCCGTGCTCGCCGCGGCGCGGCGTCGAGGGCGCAGGCCCAACGGCCAGCTTCGCCGCCCAACCGGGAGTCTGAAACGGCCGAGCGCCTGAGCCCAAATGGCCAAAGACGCCAGGCAAGGAAGAGGATGCACTTTCGCGCTGACACACGGGGGCTGATAGCATGAGAAGAATAAGAAATAATACTGAACAAATACTTATCTTATGAGTAATACGGTTAATAATCAAACTCGTGAAATGAAGAATATTACACATAATTGAAACAGACGAAACAACTATCATAAACACGAAATAGAAATGGGGATAAGAAGACGAAAGAGAAGAAACAAATATGAATAAGATGAAGAAGTTGAAGACGGATCCGCCACTGCGCTTGCAGCGGTTGGTGCGCGTCGGGCCTTTTCGACGCACCGAGCCCGAGATGCATTCATTTGTGGCCAACTCCCTGCGCGTTTGGCTTTACAGGCAGAAACTGGTCCCAAATACAAAGCTTCGAGGATTGGGGGTTCGACGGAAAGGGACCAGCCTCAGCACGGCGGACCGTCAAGGCCGCTGAGAGAGACGGCTACGGAGGAGCAGAAGGCCCGTTGTCCCGAGGCCATCTCGGAGGGCCAGGGGCTGAGCTCGCGCACGGCGCGATCCCGATGGGCACCGCAGGATGCTGGGATCTGTCGGAGCCCGAGCCTCTGTCGCGAGCTCTGCCGAAGTGGACCCACTCCGGCAACGGCGCAGGAGTGCGACCGCCACGCAGCCTACGCTGAGTACGAGAAGGACCGAGCCACCGAGCGGGAGCAGCATCGCGAGGAGGTCGCGCGACTGACGGCAGGGGAGCTGGACTCAGTTGGCAGCGGATCTGGAGGCGTCTGCCCCAGGTATTTTCTTAGAGTGGAGGGCTCAGGGTGAAATCCATATGGGCTTTTGCACCTCGAAAACCAATCCGTATTGTGATTCACCTCTTGCAGATTCAAGCCTCCAAAATCCGTCGAAACGGCATTTCAGATTTCACCCTTTGCCCTCCACCCAGAAAAAATGCTCGGACTTCACGCCCACAAGCTGCCAGAGTCCCGCCCCGGATCCCCAGGGAACGGTGGATGCGTAGACGTCCCCGCCCCCAATCGGGGGCGCGCAAACATGGATTAGCGATCCATGGATTTGGCGCGCGGTCGCCAAATCCATGGGTCTGGGGAGGTGCCCTCATCAAAATGCGGCTGCTGGCGCCTCGCTCGGCGGCGGCAATCTGCGAGTTCCTGTGGAAACGGGGCCCGCCGCTAATCCACGCCCCCCTGATCCATGTGTGCGATCGCCTGACCCAAGGGGTCATCAACGATCTCTGGGGAAGGGTGTCGAAGGCGACGAGTCCCCCGCCAGGAAACAGTCGCGACCACCACTGCCAGAGTCTCGCCCGGGATCCCCAGGGTCGGCGGAGGGCCCGGGGGAGAAGCGAGAAGGGGCGGGCCTTCGCGAAGGCTCGGAAATGTTCTAAGCCTTCCCCGAAGACACGGAAAACCTCTCAAAGGCGCGAGGGCTTCTGCGAAGCCCCGCCGCCTTCTGGGAAGGCCTTCTCCTGCTCACTTCTCCCCCTCGCTCGCCGCCGGCAGGGGAAGGTGGACGCGTGTACACGCTCGCGCCCCCCAGGGGCAGGGCAGGGGCCCACGCCCGCCGCCGCACCACGGGGGAGGCCCTCGAGACCCTGGGGCACGCCTCCGAGGCGTTGAGCACGGAGCTGCTCCAGATGTCACAGAAAGCCCGAAGGGTCTTCAGAAAACCCTCCCCAAAACAGTCAAGACTACTTATCTGATCGCTTCGACGCCCTCATTGACGGACTGGGGCCCCACCAATCGCGGAAAATTCGCCGGCCCAACGGGCCAGGGCGTGCTAAGATCTCCGGTAACTGGTTAACAGTATTAACAGTATTTCTAGTTCGCGCGCGCGGGGCGGCCCCTGGGGGTCCCCCGGCGAAAAGTACCCCGACCGGCCCGCCGCCCGACCGCCGCCCGACCAAGTCTACTCAGAGATGGTTTTCCTTCTGGGTGCGGCCTCTCAGGCTCCCCAGAGCGCGCTCAGAGTGCCCCAAGAGGCCCCCAAGACTGCCCAAGAGGCCCCCGAGACGCCCAAAGAGCGCTCGAAGACGCCGAAGATGACCCCAAGACGGCCCAAAAGGCCCCCAAGACAGCCCAAGAGGCCTCCAAGACGCCCCAAGAGCCTTCCAAGAGGCCTCCGAAGAGAGCCCCAAGAGGCCAAAATCGTTGATTTTCATTGGTTTTTTCGATGTTTTTTGTGTTCTGGCTTTTTCGGCTTCCGGACGCTCCAAGACGGCCCAAGAGGCCCCCAAGACCGCTCCAAGACGGCCCACGAAGCTCCCAAGACGGCGCCGAAACGACCCAAGAGAGCCCTCAAGACGGCCCAAGTGCCGCCCAAGACGGACCAAGAGGCCCCAAGACGGGCCCAAGAGGGACTCAGGAGGGATACCGAGAACTCAAAAATGGAGCCCTCCGTCCCAGAAGGCGCCCAGGAGGTCCCAAAGAGGCCCCAAGAGGCCTCCAAGAGGCCCCAAGATGTCGCCAAGAGGCCCCAGGAGACTCCCAGGAGGCCCAAAAGAAGCCCCAGAAGGCTTCAAACATGTCTCCCAGGCGCCCCCGAACGGCCTCTCAACAGACCCCAAGAGGCCCCCCAAAGAAGCATCTTGACGACGACTCTATTTCGCCCCATCGAGAGACGACCCCCAGGGAACTGCTTCACCATCAAAACTCCCCACGCAACGCGTCCGAACGACACCCGCCCCCAAGAGCGCAACATGGGCAACGAACACACAGACAAAAACCAGCGATGCAATATCACGGGCCGGCGGAATGAGCGAAGCGATTCAATAATGATTCGCCCGCAGCACCCGCCGCGCCACAACGACGACGACGAGGAGGAAAGGGCGGAGGAGGAGCAGGAGCAGGAGGAAGTGGAGGGCCGAGTTGGATTTCCCCGCCGCGAAACAAGGGAGGGAAGATCAAAACTAAAGACCCTTCCAGGTTAAAAGGGGGGGGTCTGATTTGGGCGGGGGTCTGATTCGCGCTGTCCTGGGGGCTTACACTGGGGTCTGAGCAAAAGGCCGCCCTGTCATGGCTGGTCTGGAAGTGGAATCAGACTGCTCGTCTTGGAGGGTTGTGACCCCCTCCCTTTTGTTCCGAATGTAGAACACAGTCGGGCGGCGCAAAGGTCCAGAAGGACCCCGCGACGTCCTCATTGCGTCACGTCGCAGGGGCCTCGAGCTGAGCTTTCTAGGGCAACGAACTCTATACACCGACGCTTTTCCCGACCCTGCGCTGAAGTCCCCGACCCTCAAAAAGACCTGGGATTCAAGCAACAGCCCGCCACTGGTATACGTTCCAGTTTCCGACTTTCGTCCTGAGCTGGCTGTCGTCCTCAGCTGGCCTCTCGCGGTCCCCAGATGCCGAAAGCGGCTAAACCAAGCTATCATCAAAAGTAATCTGCGACGCGAGGGGGTCTGGGCCACCCCAAGGCTCGGAGATCTGAGCTTCAACCTCCCATTCCAGGG
Organism: Prorocentrum cordatum; assembly: GCA_963575745.1. Lineage (NCBI taxonomy): Eukaryota > Dinophyceae > Prorocentrales > Prorocentraceae > Prorocentrum > Prorocentrum cordatum. The sequence goes on from CAUYUJ010014630.1 coordinate 353,181, forward strand.
GTGCGCTCTGGCCAAGGAAATTCCGATGGGAATCCGGCCGTGGGGGTGCCCCAGGAGGCTTCTGAACGAGAACCAGGCACCTCGAGAGTTCGAGGTGAATCGAGGTTCGAGCGAGGAGGAAAAGGAGGAACGAGGCCCGAGAGACGAAGGCTTCACAGAGCGAAGCTACGGGACGAGCTTCGAGGGCTGGTGGTCGAAGTTCGAGAACTTCGGACGCCTGGAATGGGTACGGAAATAACGGGAACAATGCCCACCAGCAATTGTCGTCCAAAATCGACAGCGGCAGCCGTTGGGCAGGCGGCCTTCTGTCTCGAACGAGCGACGTCTGCGGCGACACCGACAGAGAGCCCTGCTCAAAAGCGGCAAGGGAACTGCTGCCGGTCCTCGTACCCATGAGTTCCGTAGCCATTCCGATCGTACTGCAGAATCGAAGTTCGAGGATCGAGTTTCTGGAAGCCTCCCAGATGGGGTCCGAGCAGGTGGGGTCGGAGGATCGCGCCGCATGGCCGATGCATCGGCGACGGCGGCGATGCATGTGCGCCGCCGGCGTGGCGAACATCGGGCCCCACATCGAGTCGCACCGCCGATGTATCAGCGATGCAGCGCGATGATCCGACCCCATCTACTCGGACCCCATCTGGGAGGACTAAAATTAGGTCGGGCAGGCTCTTACGGGCACATTTTGGAAGAACAACTAAAAACGGACAAAACACATATTCCATACTAATCCAAAAATACTAGCAAACATTGGATCCGGACTATCCTTTAAAACATGTTTGAAGATGCCTCCTGTAGAGGGACATACCCGATTTCACTCGAGGATCGAGAGACCTCGATCCTCGCCCACGGCTGGCCCGCGACCTGCGCTCGCCCGCGCGCCCGCGCCGCAGCGGCGCGGCGGCGCGGCGGCGCGGGGGGGGGGCGCGGGGCGCCTGCTTGAGCGCGGTGTAGCCCTGCGGCCCCGCGGCCCCCTCCCGGCCGGCCCGGCCGCTGCGTGGCCCACGCGGCGCTGCGCGGCGCATCCCCCTGCCGGGTGCTCTCCTTGGCGGGAACGGCCCCCTGGGAGAGGCCCGCGGCGGGAACAGCCCCCCTTCCTTCAACGGCGTTCTCCGGGGCTCGCCCCACGCGCCCGTGAGCGGCGAGGGCCGGCGAAGCCACGGGGCCACGAGCCGCCGAGCCGCGGCGCGGCCCGTCGCGCAAGCACGACAGCGCGGTCGCACGAGCCGCTCACCAGAAGCCGGGGGCGGCGCCAAGAGGGGGGTGCCCAAGAGGGGGGTGGCCAAGAGCGGGGGGGTGCAAATCATGACCAGCGGCACGTGCGCGCGGCCCGGGGGGGGCCAGGGACGTACCGAAATAAGAAGAGGCGACATGAGATCTGGGGAAAGATCATGGCCCACGCCATATCCACCCCCCCCTAGTCTCGGGTCGGGCGAAAGGGGGGGATAGAAAAGGGGGGGGGTGAGAATCAGCTCACGTAGCTGATTTTCCCGGCGCCTCCCGGCGCTGGAGGCGGCTAAGTATCGAGGAATGGGCCCCTCGGTGAGGCCGAAACCAGCTGCATGCGCAAATTTCGTAACCCCCCCCTTTCCCAATCCCCCCCTTTCGCCCGACCCGATAGTCATCACCCCCCTCTTTGCCGCCCCCGACAGAAGAGCTGGTCCGACTACCAGGGCGGGCCCCGGGCCGCTCGCCAGAACCGCCCCCCCGCGCCTGGGCGGAACAGCCTCGCAGAGCGGTTGCCAGAGTCGCCCGGGCGCCGTCCGCGGGCCCAGGGATCCAGCGCGCTGCAGAAATCAAGACCGGGCCTTCCTCCTCCTCCCCCTCCCAGTCCACTCCTCCTCCTCCTCCTCCTCCTCCTCCTCCTCCTCCTCCTCCTCCTCCTCCTCCTCCTCCTCCTCCTGGGTCGGCGGCACTGGCCGTACGGCCTTAGCAATCAAGACCGGGCTTTCTTGTGTTCTGCCTCGTTCGGCCTCTGGAGGCACTCGCCGGGCTCCAGGGCCAGAGAGCCGGCCCCGGGGAGAGCAAGGGTCGACGCTTTGGGGAGAGGGGGCCCGCCTTGAGAAGCACAAGACATCAGATCTCTGGGAAGCGGCGGGGAGAGCGCCACCACCCCAGGATCTCCGACGAAGTAATCTGTCACGAACGCCGTTGAACACCCGAACATCCACCTACTCAAGCAGCTGGCCCCGATGCCCCCATATCGACCGATGCTCCCCACAATCCGCGCTTTCCCCCCCATTGGAAGAGACAAAGGAGCGCATGCGCCTACCCCATGGAACGACAACATATGGTGTTTCACTCCCTGCCATTCCCTTCTCCCTGCATCAGCCTGGGTACACTCAGCCTGCGTGACAGCGTGAGACTTCAAGGCAGCAAACAAGCAATGGCAACTAAGATGCTGTCCTGCTGCTTGAGCACACCCTTCAATTCAGCGATGGAGACGCTGCCGTTGCCGTCCTCGTCGGCAACCTGGATAGGTGTACATACTCCCTTGGCTGCGACCGAAATTGCAAGCGAATGAGTGGGGGATACGGGTTTGTAGCTCCGAACGTGGCACTCCGAAGCTTCACGAAAGAAGTGTGTCCAAATGTGAATTCACTCAGCGACTGCTGGTAGAGGGAAAGGTAAAACTGAATCATGCGCGTGAGGTTGGTATGGTAATGCATCCTAAAACGCCACAACGGTATCACATGTAAGATTGACTCGAAATGCAGTAATCATCGAGGTCCGCACTCCTCCTCTTTCTGCTCCTCCTCCTACTCCTCCTCTTCCTCCTTATTCTCCACCTCCTTCTCATCGTCAGCATCTTCGTAATCGGTTTCGTCATCGTCATCATCGTCATCGTCATCATCAGCAGCATCAGCATCAGCATCATCATCATCATCGTCACCACCACCATCATCGTCATCACCACCGCCACAATCATCATCAGCAGCAGCAGCATCAGAATCATAATCACCACCACCGCCATCATCATCATCATCATAATCAGCATCAGCGTCGTCCACAGTATTACTAGTACTATTTCATTCGCAGCATTCGCATGTTACTAAAACTATTATCACCATCCCTCCTCGCCTGCTGCGTTTCAAGTGGCTCTGGGGCGGGGGCCTTGGGTGAGCAGGCCCTGGAAGAAAGGGCGACCGCCGAGGCCAAGAGGGCGGGTGCCGGCCCCGAGCCTCACTGGGCGTCTTTCGCTGGAGGGGGGGGGTGGCGTGCCGCTGGCCCCTGGCGCGGTGGGGCAAGCACTCACAGCGCGAAAAAGGGTTCCCACGCCTCTCCTTCGATGATCGCCCCCGCCCGTCGTGATGTTTCCAATCCCGCGTCGCTTTCGTGTCCTGCGCGGCTCCTGGGCGCTACCACTCCTCCTCCTCCGCACTGCTCCTGCTCTTCCTCCCATGGAGAGGGAGAGCATCCACCGTCACCATCGCCACCAGTCCCCCGCAGGCCCGACCCCGGGCCATGGTTTTTGAGGGATACCACCTTCCTCACAGACCCTCCTCCTGCTGCTCTTCCTTACATTATTCCTCCTCCTCCTCCTCCTCCTCCTCCTCCTCCCCTCCTCCTCCTTCCTCCTCCTCCTCCTCCTCCTCCTCCTCCTCCTCCTCCTCCTCCTCCTCCTCCTCCTCCCTCCTCCTCCTCCTTACATTATTCCTCCTCCTCCTCCTCCTCCTCCTCCTGCTCCTCCTGCTCCGCCTCTTCCTCCTCCTCTTATCCTTCCTCCTCCACCTGCTCGCACTACTGCTCCCGCTCCTGACTCGATCTCCCTCCTACAAGAATGGCCCGACAGAAATTGCGAAGCCGATCCATCCGTGTCGACAACGGCCCCCTGCAGAGCCCCAAAAACCACAGACGGCACGAAGCACGCCCGCGCGGCAGAAGACCCGAAAGAGCAGAAAGAACAAAGAAAACACAGCATGGCCGTGTCCCGTACATAAGTGGTGCACGTATGTGAGGTGTGAGCTCTATGCCTCAATATGTGTGGTGCATTCTGTGAGGTGCAATACAGTCGGGCCTAGGCCAGAAGAGCATCCCTCAAGAACACGAGACCCTCCGCCGGCCAAAACACACAGAACATCTAAGGGTACCCTCCCCGAGATGCACAATAACATCCGACGAGAACGAAGAACACTAGGGTACCCTCCCCGAACCGACCTCGATCTGATACCTCGGACCGACTGTATACGTGATGCAAGCAACGCGGTGCAAGCTTATTGCTGCAGGCTTTCTGGCGAAAGCCACTGGGTGCAATCTGTTCGACGCAGACCACGAGGTGTAGCCTTCGTGCCATGAGCTGAACCATGCAGTCCGTGTGGCGCCAACCCGGTGCCCACCGAACAAAACCCAGAACCGCCAGCCAGCGCGCGGAGGAACCCACGAGGCGCACGAGGCGCCCACGGACCCGCTGCAGGCGAGGCCCCGGGGAACCCAGCCGTCGCCCCTGGGCGCCTTCGAGGCGCCCCCCCCCGCGAACACCTTGAGAACCTGCCCGGCGCACGAGGCGCCCACGGCGCGCCCGACCCCATCGCTTCACCGACAGGGCAAGAACCCTTCGTGCAGGCTCGGAAGCTGGGCGAGGGCTGCTAAAACCGTGGCTGCTAAAACGGCCCTCCTGGAAGGAAAAAACAACATCCCGGAGTGAGGCGCAGCACGCGAAACAGTCAACGGGCTTCTTCCCTGAAGGACGAAGACAACTTCCCGGAGGTCGATTTTAGCAACCACGGATTTAGCAGCCATTGCCCGGCTTCCGACAGGCACTGTCTGGGGAGAACCACTCCCAACAAAAAACCCTGTTCCCTCATCCTCGTTCTCCTCTTCGGAAATACTCATAGGCCCCCAGCAGTCTCTGGAGCTTCCTGGACGCCTCACGAGGTCACTGGAGGCGCGAAAATGGGCAGCAACATCGAGACCCTCGATCCTCCCTCTCCCCCTCCTCCTCCCCCTCCGCCTCCCCCTCCTCCTCCTCCTCCTCCTCCTCCTCCTCCTCCTCCTCCTCTTCTTCTTCTTATTATTATTATTATTATTATTATTCTTCTTCTTCTTCTTCTTCTTCTTCTTCTTCTTCTTCTTATTCTTCTTCTTTTTATTATTCTTATTCTTCTTCTTATTATTATTATTCTTAGTCTTCGTCTTATTATTATTCTTCTTATTATTATTCTTATTGTTATTCTTCTTCGTCTTATTCTTATTATTATTCTTCTTATTATTCTTCTTATTATTATTATTAGTCTTCTTAGTATTATTAGTATCATTATTTTATTATTCTTATTCTTTTTCTTTTTATTCTTATTCTTATTCTTCTGCTTATTCTGCTTCTTCTTCTTCTTATTCTTCTTCTTATTATTATTCTTCTTATTATTATTCTTCTTATTATTCTTCTTCTTATTATTAGTCTTCTTATTCTTCTTCTTCTTCTTATTAATATTATTATTCTTATTATTATTATTCTGCTTATTCTGCTTATTCTTATTCTTCTTCTTCTTATTCTTCTTCTTCTTCTTATTATTATTCTTATTCTTCTTCTTCTTATTATTATTATTATTCCTTATTCCTCCTCCTCCTCCTCCTCCTCCTCCTCCTCCTCCTCCTCCTCCTCCTCCTCCTCCTCCTCCTCCTCCTCCTCCTCCTCCCCTCCTCCTCCTACCCTCCTCCTCCTCCTCCTCCTCCTCCTCCTCCTCCTCCTCCTCCTCCTCCTCCTCCTCCTCCTCCTCCTGATCCGAGATGGGGCCTTGCCCCATCTGCCCGCCCTTGCGACTACTGCGCTCAGAGGGGCCTCCACCGCCGCGTGATGATGGCGATGCTCTTTTCGCCTAAGCTGCGCCACGACGGCACAACGCACTACGCCGCGATGGCCTTCCGCATGTGCTGCCAAAGCGCGGTCCGCACGGATTCCCACCAGCCCTTTAGGGCGTCGGTGGTTTAACGAGTTTCCTCTTCCACCCCTCCTTCTTCCCCTTCGGGGAGGGGTTTACCCCTCCCCCTACCCCCTCCCCAATGACCTGGACAGGGGGGGCGGGGAGCGGTCAGAGCGTCCAAAACGGCCTCGCCGAGGAAGCCAAAATCATTGATGTTACCAAGGTTTTGGCCCCATTTTGGCCCTCTGAGGGGGCAGCGCTAATTGAAGCTCCCCTCTTCTTTGATCGATTTCCTCCCAGATGGCCCCAAGAAGCGCCCAGGAGGCACCAAGAGGCCCCAAGATGGTCCCAAGATGGCCCCAAGAGGCCCCCAGGAGGCCCCCAAGAGGATCCCAAACGGCCCAAAGAGGCCCCCCCGAGGCACCCAAGACGCCGAAAAGCCCCTCAGGACGACCCTCTACTCGCCTGGGCGTCGTTTCTGGACGGGCTGGTGGGGATACTTTTTTTACAGCCGCAGGCGGAAGCGCCAGCGGCGGGAGGTCGCGGGCGGGGGCTACGGCCGCGACTAAATTGCCGAGCGCGCGCGCGGGGGCCGCGGATCAGGCGGCGGGGGGGGGGGGGGCAGCGCCCAGGGCGGCAGAGCCGACGTGCAGTCCAGGGAGCCTGAGACAGCCCCAGAACGGGCATGCAAGGGTGCATCCAGGGAGCCTGAAGCCAGGCACCGAGGAGACCAAGCGCAACCAAAATGGCGCGAGAGGCGTTCCCAGAAGTCCAACTGCGAACAAAGGAACGTGCCGAGGACAGCGACCCAGGGAGCCAGACAGGTAAACAGAATGGCTGGGAACGCAAGTCCAGCGGAAAATCCTGACGGCGACTCCGAGTCGCGACGCCAGATCGCGCATCCATGGTGTGGAGAATGATGACAGAAGAAACTTCCACAACTGCGATGCGACCGCCCAGATCCATCGAGTGGAGGGGCGCGGTAGTGCACGGTACACGGTCGCGAAACGTGTGCACATCCAAAGTGACTCAGCGCTACGCAAACCGAGTCCGCTAACCCGAGGGACGAGGACGTCATATACTCAAGACGCAGCCCTCAGAGTCACTACGATCCAGGGTCACGGCGGAAGGCCGTTCAGCATTTAAGGGTGCCCGAGGGTAACGATCCAGGGAGTCTGACGGGTAACACAGACTGACTGGGGACGTCAGCCAGCGGAAAATCCTGACGGCAAATCCATGTCGCGACGCCAGAACGCGCATCCAGGGCGCGGGCCGATGATGGCGGAGAACCCTTCACAACTGGGATGCGCGAGCCCGAACCCACCGAGTGGGAGGGCGCCGCAGTGCACGATACACGGTTGACCACGTGACGTGTGCACATCCAAAGTGTCTCAGCGCTACCCAGACCGAGTCGGATAGCACCCGAGGGACGCGACGGACCAACCCAAGACGCATCCCTCAGAGCCACTTCGATTCGATCCAGGGTCACGGCGGAAGGCCGTCCATCTTTTACGAGATCCAGGGAGTGGGCCTGTGGACAGGCAAGCCAGCGTCCGCAAACGCGCGCCAGGGCACGCCTGGCGGTGAAAGACCTACAGTAGGGCCCGGAAGCCGCCAGTCCAGCAGCGGGCAGGCAGTGGACAGTAAGTAAAGGTAGGAGGAGTGCCGTCCAGGAGAGGGGGGCGGTGGTGCGGCCCCACGGTCGGCGAAAGAAGGCGGCGGAGGGCCGCAAACATTGTGTAGAGAGGTGCAGGTGGTGGCGCTAGGCGCTGGGGGCGGGGAGAGAGCGAAGAGTGGGCTCAATCCCTCCAGCGGAGCCTCTTTTCATCTCTATCGTCCCGATCGTCGGGGCAGTCACCGCCGCGCTTGCCACCCGACTGCCAGCGATCTTCGCGCCATCCGTCCCTCCACTCGCCCTGCCAGCTGCCCCAGGTGTTCCAGGAGCCCGACGCGCGGTCCCGCCAGTCGGTCTGGTGGTAGCTGCCTTTGCCCCTGTCGTCTGTTCGGGAGTGCCGCAGGTATTTGGCTCGTAGTCTGTCCCAGTCAATGCTATAGCCCAGCCTCGTGTTCATCTCGTAGGCGTCGTACCCACAGTCTTTCCAGGCGTCGAGAAAGTTGCTGATGTCCGAGGCCGTGTGTAGTTTCGGGTCGGATTTGGGCGCCCTGGCTCCAGGGATCCAAGTTCGCTGCGTGTTTGCTGTCCAAAGCGCGCAGAAGACTGCGCCCAGCTCCGACTGAAGCCTGGTTATGCGTTTGGCTGGAGTCTCATTGGGACGCTCGAGGTCAACTGTGCCCAGCCGGACTTTGTACATGGGGCCGCCCCCTTCCGGACAGGTCAACCGGTTGAGTGCATCCTGCTCCGATGTACCAGTATGGGCAGGGTGATAGCGCCTCTGACCAGGGAGCTGCGGGGTGGGCGCGGAAGAGCGCTCGGACCGCGAGACATCCCGGTCTCGGGTTCTCTCGTCTCTCGTGGGATCACGGGCCGGGCCGCTACGGCGGTCGGCGTGGGGCGCTTCCGCCTCGGCTGAGGTCGCAGTCTCGTCGCGGCTGGCGTCGGAGCTGCCCGCCGATGGGCTTTGCTGAGGCGCCTCATCGCCTGAGCGATCACCGTCGTCGTCCTGGGCCGACTCTGAGCAGGCAAGAGGACGAGGTGGTTCGTCATCCCCGAAGTCGGGAGACTCCACCTTTGGAGGAGGGATCTCTTCTTCCGTGCTCCCGTCGTTGCCGTTGTGGTCGGGCGGGTCCTGGTGGCCCATGCGCGAGTCGTTGTCCATCGTGCCCAGGGACCTGTCCGTGTCAGCGGCCATGGGAGTGTCTGGTCTGTCGTCGCTCATGGCTAAGACGCCCGTTGGGGGAGACTCGGCCAGGGAGGTGTTGGTAGTAGCGGCGAGGGCATCGGCACCGAGGCTGAGTAGGAAGCCCGTCAGCGTGCTGATCTCGTGTCGGATGGGATCGAAGCCATTTGCCGGGGCGAGCGTCGCCGCATAAGTCCTCCAGGGCTCTTTGTGTCTTTCGCCGTTGGCCAGGTGTGCTATGACTCGCGCTGCGGCCACGCGCTTGCCTTCCCAGAGCTGGTTGGGAGGGAGACAGTCGTCTGGGATATAATCGCCGTATATGGTCCTAAGGAACTCTGACAGGAGCTCGTCAGGCAGGGAGGCCTCGTCGTAGCTGGGCTCCGGGGCGCTTCTGTCGCGGTTGGCGATACAAAACTGCCTCCAGGAGTATTCCAGTCCAGGATGGAAATCTCGGAGGAAGGTTACTAGCGATCGCCGTGCGCACAGTCCGCTGGAGCCAAGCCTGCTGGGGTCTACAGCGCCTAGGGTGGGATTCGAGACGTTCCTGTCGCTCAGGACTGGGCCCTGCGGTGCAGGCAGGTCCGGCAGGAGGTCCAAAAGCTGGGTGAGGGTCCTAGGGGTTGTCTCTACGCGAAGCGTCTAGAATTCTTGCACCATCAGCTCGGCCGGATGAGGAGCACGCGGAGCTCGACGCGAGTTCTCGGATGGTCGAGGCCACGGCGCTGCTCGTCCTCACCCTGTGGTGGCATAGATTCGGGGCTCTCCTGGAAAACCCACCCGCCTTCGGCGGTGCCCCGGCCCAGCGCTCAATCGCTGGCGCGCCGAGAGGGCGACGGCAGATCGCCCAGGATTCCTGGATGGAGCTCAGGTGGAGGTTGGGTGGGCGGCCGCCGTTGTACTCGCTGTGCTTTGCCATCTCATCCAAAACGTCCTTCCCCTCCCCCTCCCCCTCCCCCCCCCCTCCCCCTCCCCCTCCCCTCCTCCTCCTCCTCCTCCTCCTCCTCCTCCTCCTCCTCCTCCTCCTCCTCCTCCTCCTCCATTCCGTTTCCTTATAAATAACTTCTCCCTGTCGCACCCCGAGGCCAATTTTTAGGGCGGGCCAGGCGTTTCGCCTGAGACTTCCTTACCGTGTATGACTCTGAAGCTTAAAAAGTGACAGCAGCTTCACAGATGGAGGGCGGGCCGCTCTCAACATGTGGCTCTCGCCTTAGCGCCGCGCACATTATTTTTCAAATGTGTAAGAGCTTTACGGATTGAAGGCAGGTGGTGCTAAAAATGTGGCTCTCGCCTTAGCGCCGCACACATTCGTTCGAAAAAACCAAAAGCTTCACGGATTGAGGGAGGGTCGTTTTCAAAATGTGGCTCTCGCCTTAGCGCCGCGCATATTCGTATTAAAAATGTGCAAAGAGTTTCACGGATGGAGGGCGGGTTGCTTATGTGGGTCTCGCTTTAGCGCCGCGCACATTCCTTTCACAAAAATCGCAAAGAGTCTCACAGATGGAGGGTGGGTCGTTTTCAAAATGTGGCTCTCGCCTTAGCACCGCACACATTCGATTTAAAAATGTGCAAGCGTTTCACGGATTGAGGGCGGTTCCTTTTCAAAATGTGGCTCTCGCCTCAGCGCCGCGTTCATCTTCTTAAACTTTGCAAGAGTTTCACAAATTCCCATGATCAACGTACTAGGAATGGTGTTTTGGAAGGGTTCCGGATTATGCGGTTGCAACAATTATGTTGATTCGCGGTGGTGAAGTCCCAAAAATGGCGTTCTGGTACGATTCCAGATCGTCAAGACGCATCAGTCAGGTTGATCCGCGGCGTTGAAATCCCGAGAACCATGTTTTGGCATGCTTCAGGATCTTCAAACGGTTGTCATCCAACGAGGCAGCTCCCTCAAAGGAAATGAACCGTGGTAGGGGCCTATGACGAGGGAGCTTGGAGGGAGGGTTTATTTCAACATCGTTGATGACTCTTGGGTTCACACTGGTCCTCCTCCTCATCCTCCTCGTCCTCTTCCTCTCCGTCCTCCTCCTCCTCCTTCTCCTCCTCCTCCTCCTTCTCCTCCTCCTCATTCTCCTCCTCCTCCTCCTCTCCCCCCTCCACGTCCTGGAACACGCTGGCGGTGGCCCGCTTCTCGGAGGTCACGGCTTCCACATTCGTGGTCTGCCTTCCACGGAGCGTGTTGTCGTCGTCTGGGGAGGGGAGGAGGCAGAGCCATGAGGGAGGGAGGACCAGCAGGATCACAGCACAAACAGATCGTAAGGATGCGCGGCGAGGTTGCAAGGCCCCTGGACGCCAGACTGAAGCCCAAGTTGGAAGCCCACGGCCCATTTGTAAGGGCTGGGGTGGACTGAGAGGCAAGACTGCAAGGGTACAGTAGGGGCCCGACCACAAGAAACATTCCGCGAGAAGCCCAACACTGAGATCCCAGGACGTCCATTGATTTTTGGTGTGGGAACGTCACGCTTTCCATAGCAAAACCATCGGAACCCAAGAAACCCAGTGCACCCTGGAGTGCACCCTGGCGCCCACGTATGGAACATGGATTGGTCTGGGTCCCCACACCCAGGTCCAGAAAAGAAGGCGGGGGACACACAGGATGTACTGGCCATAGGGAACCAAATTTCCGAGCAGCTCGATCCGGCGGGCACGCGTACGGCATTGCACCAGCTCAGTGGTAGTAGCAAACCGCTGAGCACGAATGCATAAGGGAGAAGCGAAGAGCTAGGGAGCGTTTGGGTGTGCCCCACAAACACCGCAATGAGAAAGACCTCCAGCAGCCCGAACACGTAGACGGGTAGAAGAGCAAGGCGTGAAGCGGGGGGGGGAGAGAACATGCAGGGAGAAGAAGAAGGGATGGGTGAGGGAGGTCGGGGGCGGCCAAGAGGGGGGCGTCCAAGAGGGGAGGCGCAAATCATGGCCGGCGGCATGTGCGCGGCCCAGGGGGGGGCGGGGGATGTAATGAAATGAGAAGAGGCGCCATGAAATCTGAGGAAATATCATGGCCCCCGCCGACCCTGTCGGCGTGTGGAAAAGGCTGTTCAGTTTGACTCGTCGTCGTCGTCGTCGTCGTCGTCGTCGTCGTCGTCGTCGTCGTCGTCGTCGTCGTCATGGTCGTTGTCGTCGTCGTCGTCGTCGTCGTCGTCGTCGTCGTCGTCGTCGTCGTCGTCGTCGTCATGGTCGTTGTCGTCGTCGTCGTTGCCTGCGCCACTTCCGGCCCTTTCCCTAGGCTCGCCGCCGCTCCCCCCACTCTCACTGGGCCCTCCTCCTCGAGCGCGCCAGCCACAGCGAAATTCAGCAACGTCGTCGTTGAGTCGAAGGGAAGCCCCTTCCCTTTGATCCCGTCCCCGCCAGGCGGGGGCAGACACGACTCCCCCTGGGCGGTTCGGCGGCCAAGACAAGCCGCCGGACGCGAGAGAAGTGCTCCGAAATGTCTCCAAGACGATCTTCGATGGCTCCACATCGCTGAAGTATCGGTTTAAGTCGCATGTGTGCACCCTCCCCCTTGTTTTCCTCAACCTCGTGAGCCTCCGCATGCTCGCCCTCCTCCTGAGCCTCCTACTCCCGCTTCTCCTCGGCCTCGGGTTCCTCCTCGTCATCCCCTTCCTCTTCCCCCTCATTACCATCATCCTCACGTTCCTACTCCTCCTCCAACTTCTCCTGCCGCCGGTGTTACACCCATCCCCTCCCTCAACGACATCATCATCATCATCATCGTCATCATCACCGACATCATCCGCGTCTTCGTCATCATCGTCAACATCCTCGTCATTGCTTTCCTCCTCCGTCTCCTGCTGCTCATGCTCGCCACGCTCTACCCACCGCTGGCCCTCCTCCTTGTCAGCCGCCCTTCTGCAAATGCGTCCCTGCTCATGACGCTCTCCCCCCTGCTCTCCCCCCCTCCTCGTCTTCCCCTCCTCGTCCCGCCCCCCCCCCTCCTCGTCCTCCTCCTCCCCCCTCGCACCTCCTCCTCCTGCTGCCTAGCGTCCTCCGCCACCTGCTCCTCAACATCCTCGTCGTCCTCGTCGACGCCGACTTCAGGGTCGGCGGCACTGGCCGTAAGGCCTTCGGGCCTTCGCAATATCATACCGCCCGAAGGCGGGGGATGTCATAGCCCCCGCCATGATATTCCCCGCCTTGGGGCCTTCGCAATATCATGGCTCCCCTGGTCCTCATCCCTCTCTTGGCCGCCCCCGATCGAGAGACCTCCGAGGAGACCCTCCGGGAACCTGGGGAGGCCTCCACTGGCCTCTGGAGACCCGGGAGGGCCTGAAGAGGCCTCCTGAAAGCTGGCGGGGGGGAAGAAACAACAACAACAACAACAACAACAACAACAACAACAACAACAACAACAAGTACAACAACAACAACAACAACAACAACAACAACAACAACAACAACAACAACAACAACGACAACAACAACAACAACAACAACAACAACAACAACAACAACAACACAAAAAAACAAAAACAACAACAAAAACAAAAACAAACACAAAAACAAAAACATACACAACAACAACAACGACAAAAACAACAACAACAAAAAAAAAAAAAAAAAAAAAAAAACAACAGCAACAACAACAACAACAACAACAACAACAACAACAACAACAACAACAACAACAATCTTAAGACTGTTCGCCCTTATATGCTCGAGTGTCGAATAACGCGAATTTCCCAAACCCTCGATACCCGCCCTTTTCGTCTTCGATCGAACCCCTTTTGGGGGGTATACCTTTCTTCCCTGCAGGCCGGGCCCCAGCAAGCGGCGGGGCGGCCGCGGACCGTCGGCCTGGCCAGCGGCAGCGCTGATCGGCGGGGCGGCCGCGGACCGTCGACCCGACCACAAGAGGGACGGACAGGGGACCGACCACGACGACGACGGCGACGACGACGACGTCGACGACGACGGCAACGACGGCGACGGACGACGACGACGACGAGCGAAAGCGAGAGCGAGAGAGAACGACAGCAGAGCCACGAAGGACACGAAGTAGGCCACGAAGGGCGACAGCGGGGACACGAAGGGAATGCGTATGGGGCCACGAAGAGCGCGAACGAGCGTGGGCCACGAAGGGCAGATAATGCGGGGCCACAGAAGGCAACGATGGGGCCACTGAGGGTAGCACCTGGGCCACGTAGGACAATGAGGGGGCCACAAACGGCGACAGCGGGGCCACGAAGGGCATGCACATGGGGCCACAACGGGCGCGAACGAGCGGGGGCCACGAAGGGCATACGTATGTTGGGCCGCGGAGGGTAAGGACGGGGCCACTGAGGGCAGCAACGGGGACACGAAGGGCAGCGAGGGGGCCACGAAGGGCTGCAACGGGGCCACGAAGGGCATGCATATGGGGCCACCACGTGCGCTAACGAGCGGGGGCCACGCAGGGCATACATATATGGGGCCACGAAACAAAGCGAGGGGGCCACGAAGGGCTGCAACGGGGCCACGAAGGGTAGCGAGGGGGCCACGAAGGGCTGCAGCGGGGCCACGAAGGGCTGCAACGGGGCCACGAAGGGAGCGAGGGGGCCACGAAGGGCTGCAACGGGGCGCACGAAGGGGGGGTGGGCACGAGGACGGGCTGCAACGGGGCCACGAAACAAAGCGAGGGGGCCACGAAGGGCTGCAACGGGGCCACGAAACAAAGCGAGGGGGCCACGAAGGGCTGCAACGGGGCCACGAAACAAAGCGAGGGGGCCACGAAGGGCTGCAACGGGGCCACGAAGGGTAGCGAGGGGGCCACAAAGGGCTGCAGCGGGGCCACGAAGGGCCTGCAACGGGGCCACGAAGGGCAGCGAGGGGGCCACGAAGGGCTGCAACGGGGCCATGAAACAAAGCGAGGGGGCCACGAAGGGCTGCAACGGGGTCACGAGGGGCAACGAGGAGGCCACGAGGGGCTGCAACGGGGCCACGAAACTAAGCGAGGGGGCCACGAAGGGCTGCAACGGGGCCACGAAACAAAGCGAGGGGGCCACGAAGGGCTGCAACGGGGCCACGAAGGGCAGCGAGATCACGATTCCTAGGTAATCTGCGAAGGAGTCCTAAGCGTGAGCGCGACTCCTGGGTGCCTGGGCGTCGGGAGCGCGGCGCTGGAGTAAATTGCAAGAAATTCCAACGCAAAGGGCGCTATTCTTCAGTAAATTGCAAGCACGTCTCCAGCGAGAGCGCGACTCCAGAGCGCAGGAGGAGCGATTCCTGAATAAATCGTGAGGAAGTCCCAAGCGAGAGCGCGACTCTTGAATAAAATGCGAGGAAGTCTCGGGCGGGAGCGGGGGTCCTGGCTAAAGTGTGAGGAAGTCTCAGGCGGGAGCCGTTGTTGTTGTAACCCGGGGGCAAGGGGGCCAGTTTGAGCAGGAAGACGTTCCTTGACAAAAAACAAAGTGCGAGCCCCGGCGGGGCACTTCAATTAAAAAACAAAAAAAAAAAAAAAAAAAAAAAACAATGCGCAACGGTGAGGGGGGATCAACAATAGGTATTCTTCAAGAATGAGACTTCAACAACAACAACAACAACAACAACAACAACATAACTGCCTTGCGTTGGTGGGCTGCGGGCACTCCACGAGGCTCCCAGGCACAGAGCTGGATGCGGATGTTCAGAAAGATAAGATCTAGAATCTAGGTAAACGAGAGCTCCAAAATAACCGAAGGGGCGGTTCGGCTGGGAGGGGCCAGGGAATGGTGCAGGTCGAAGCGCGTGCCAGCGCCAGTAACAGGAAGGAGACGATAGCTGCGCGCCGCCCACGTCGCCACAAATGGTCTCTGGGCTGAGGGCATGAGGGTGGAGCGCTGCTGCTACATTCCAATCATCTGCTGCACGTCTTCTGCCGCAGCTGCTGCTGACACTCTCCTCCCGCTCCTCCGAATCCTCCTCCTCCTCTCCCGCTTGGCGACCCAGGCTGCCTGATCGATTTTTTCTTAGGTGAAACCGCGTTGTACCGCCTCTTCTGCTCGCCCTCGGTTGCAATATTCAAGCGCTCCAGCATGTCGGGATTATCCTTCGCGGGGAGACGAGACCAAAAATCCAGCGTCGAAATTCGCACCGCACTGTCGATGCATGCCAGGCGTTTGCAACAAGACAAATGGCAAGGAACACGCATCAACTTCGAAACGATCGTGCACGCTCTGAACGCACGTTCACAACAACCGTACAGCATAAACAACTTGGCACCGGCACAGCAGTCGTTATAAAGTCATATTGAGACGGCCAGAGTTGTATCATATGTAAAGATACGTTTACACTTCAAATAGGCCGATCCCCGCTTCTTGGGGGTGCAAAGGCGTGTGAGATGATTGGCTGCCCCCCTCTCCCTTTCTCCCTCCCCTGGGGCCTGAAATCCGATTAGAGAGGGGTGGGGCCTGGGGGGGTAACAAAGCGCCCAGACAGTCCACATGAGCGTCGCGATGGCACATAAGCGTCCACATAACTACGGTCCCAAATGGCTTCGAGACGGCTACGCGTCCGCCACGACAGCCCAAAAGTGCTCCCCGAGGACGGCCCAAAAAGCCCTGAGAGGCCAACATCACAACATTCCGTTCGGAAAACTAATTCGTTTAGCACACTCGCCTTTTTCCTCTTCACGGCGCCCAAGACGGCCCAAAGAGCCCCACAAGTTCGAGACGGCCCATGAGGCCCCAAGAAGGCTCCAAGACGGGTAAAGAGAACTCCAAGACGACCCCAAAACGGCCCCAGGGGCCCTCAAGACGGTCCAAGCAAGCCCCAAGAGGGCTTCACGAGGGGCCCAAGAGGGGGAATACGAGCTGACATCCCGAGCCCTTCCCCCCAGGATGGTCCCCAGAGAGCCTTTTCGGTCTCACCAAATCAAGACTGCTCAAGAGGCACCCAAGATCGTCCCAGGCGGCCCAAGAAGCCCACAAGTGGGCCCCAAGACGGCCCAAGAGGGCACCCAGACGGCCCAAGAGCGGCCCAAGATGGCCCAGGAGAGGCTCAATAGGGCAGGGCACCTGAAAGGACCCAAGAGGGGGAATTCGAACTGGCATGTCGAGCCCTCCGCCTCAAGAGGACCTCCGAGACCGCCAGCTGACGCCCAAGAAGGCCCGAAGCGGCCCTCAACGCCCTAAAGAAGCCCCAAAAATGGCTCACCCGTGGACTTCGTGTTTCCTCTGGGGGTCGGCGGAAGGGCGTCAGCCTCTTGAATATGGAATATGTTTGGGCACCGGGCTCCATCATAACAAACGGCTGCCTGTATTGTTGTCCGTACCGCCTCCAATGGGATCCCATCGGACACGTCAGCGGTCTGATCGACACGACCTGACATGGCAGAGACACGCTTTCCGAGCTGAGAGACCTCGAGAACGCCGGCAGAGAGCTCTGTCAGCCATGAAGCCACGATGCATTCAGGGCCATCGGCTGCACCACGGCTCTATGACCGAATGGGTTGTCCGTCCGACACTGCTGGCGTGAAGGCTGCAGTCCCGAGCACGTTCGATGATACAGCCTCGAGGGCCGCATCCTGTTTTGACTGCATATCCGCGTCGACGAGCCTTGATCAACTCCCTCCTCAGCGTCGACACCCGGTCCTGTCCTGGGGCGCGCTGCGACCGTGACTTGCGAGGCGCACATCCAACCAGGGCGACGAGGGGCCACCATGTAGACCCGACAACACAAGAAACCTTAGAATCCATCCCCCTGCTCCTCCCCTCCGCCTTTTCCTCCTCATCTTCCTTCCTCTCCTCCTCCTCCTCTTTCTCGTCCTCCTCCTCTTCCAAAACATCAGCATCATCATCAGCATCACCATCATCACCATCATCAGCATAATCATCATGAGCATCATCACCATCATCAGCATCAGCATCATCATCATCATCATCATCATCATCATCATCATCATCATCATCATCATCATCATCATCCTCATCATCATCATCAGCATCATCAGCATCATCATCCCCCCCTCATCCCCCTCCTCCTCCTCCTCCGCCTCATCCTCATCATCATCATCCTCCTGAAACACAGATTGACGAGGAGCTGGATTAGTGCGACCTACCCCAAACTAGTCACGCACGCTGCGCATGGAAGCGAGACCACACGCAGCCAGGTCCAAAGGACCCGAACGAAAAGAGACGCGCACGCCTTCCCCCTGAGGCGGGTGCCTTACACACGCGCAACGCAACCCGAGAGCAAACACACACGAAGTACGAACGAGACACGCACGCTGACAAAAACCGAACCAGAGGCTGCCACGAGCAGCCGCCCTCGTAAAGAACACAGTCACGGGCTTGAGCTCTCGGGCACAAAGTCCCGCGGGAAGACAGAGACCCAGGAGCCCCGAAGCAGGGGCCCCAGACCCTGGAGCCCCAGACCGGGGGGCCTCTCGAAACCCTGGAGCCCCAGACCCGCAGGCGCCCGCACTTCCGCCCGAACGTCGGGACACGCGCCGAGGACTGAGCCCACCACCCGGGCACATGCGCCGTTCAAATCCTGAGGGAACCACCTCCTGAACCCTCCTCCTCCTCCTCCTCCTCTTCCCCTCCTCCTCCTCCTCCTCCTCCTCCTCCTCCTCCTCCTCCTCCTCCTCCTCCTCCTCCTCTCCTCCTCCTCCTCCCCCTCCCCCTCCCCCTCCCCCTCCCCCTCCCCCTCCCCTCCTCCTCCTCCTCCTCCTCCTCCTCCTCCTCCTCCTCCTCCTCCCCTCCTCCTCCTCCTCCTCCTCCTCCTCCTCCTCCTCCTCCGCCTCCGCCTCCGCCTCCGCCTCCGCCTCCGCCTCCGCCTCCGCCTCCGCCTCCGCTCCGCCTCCGCCTCCGCCTCCGCCTCCGCCTCCGCCTCCGCCTCCGCCTCCGCCTCCGCCTCCTCCTCCTCCTCCTCCTCCTCCTCCTCCTCCTCCTCCTCCTCCTCCTCCTCCTCCTCCTCCTCCTCCTCCTCCTCCTCCTCCTCCTCCTCTCCTCCTCCTCCTCCTCCTCCTCCTCCTCCTCCTCCTCCTCCTCCTCCTCCTCCTCCTCCTCCTCCTCCCTCCTCCTCTCCTCCTCCTCCTCCTCCTCCTCCTCCTCCTCCTCCTCCTCCTCCTCCTCCTCCTCCTCCTCCTCCTCCCTCCTCCTCCTCCTCCTCCTCCTCCTCCTCCTCCTCCTCCTCCTCCTCCTCTCCTCCTCCTCCTCCTCCCTCCTCCTCCTCCCTCCTCCTCCTCCTCCTCCTCCTCCTCCTCCTCCTCCTCTCCTCCTCCTCCTCCTCCCCTCCTCCTCCTCCTCCTCCTCCTCCTCCTCCTCCTCCTCCTCCTCCTCCTCCTCCTCCTCCTCCTCCTCTTCCTGCGCGCTGCTGGCTCTCGCTTTGAACCCATGAACCCATGGCAAGTCGAAATCACAACCGCACCAGAGGGCCGAGGCTCAGGAGGCGGCGGCGGCGGCGGCGGGGCGGCAGCAGCAGCGGCGCGGGAGGCCTTGCGCTGGACGCGCGCGCCGGGCGAGGCTCGCTGCAGCCGAGGCGCACGGTGCCGAGGGCGGCGCGGCCCCCTGGCCACGCGATCTGGATCCCCACGGCACGGACCGCCTCGCTGAAACCTTGGCGCCTCGAGCGACACGCCTTGCAAACGCGCCACGAGCAAGCTACACTCTTCGCCCATTCGTCGGCCAGACCGTTGCCAGCAATGATCCTGGGCGAGATGGACACGCGCATGTCTGGGGGGGGTGGACTTGACTTTGGCAAACTGCACGCCGAGAGGACCCAACCCACCCCCGTCATCAATCCTCTGCCAGACTGCAGCCCAAACGTCAGCGCGCGCACTGGCCAGAGCGGCGGTCATCGCTGGTGGGATGTCAGAGACAACGATACTCGAGCCACTATGCACGCTGATGGGGTCACAGCTACTAGCAGACTGCGAAGGACGGCGACTAGCTCAGCGCGATCGACGCACTGAATCGGCCCCTCCACTCCTCCAAAAAAAAACAGCAAGTGGCCTGAAATCACGCGCGCTGCGAGGGGGTGGAAGGTCCGGGCAGAGGGCGACAACGGCCCACGCAGGGACTGCAGCATGAGGGATATGTTTGTCCTGCAGCGAACCATCCACGGAGAGGCCCCCCGCGAGGTGATCCCTTTCACCCAGGAACATTTGTTCGGGCGCAGCCTCGGGCAAGACGGGGGCGGCCCCAGGGCGCCAGACAACGACTGCCTGGCCAAGAAACGATAGCAAAAGGCCCCCGAGGCAGGGAACGATTCAGGGCACCTTGGGGTCGGAGACCAGCCGACACAAGACACTCGCAAACAACGAACCTGCGATAGAAAGCCCCTGGCTCTTGCTTGCAGATCTGGCAATGCGGCGACGACGCAAAACTCGCTTCGCGCAGCCTCTCGCGCGCGCCCACTGGGCGCCAACCACACCCGATCGAAGATCGAAGGTGCGACTTTTCCTGGGGCGCGAGAGGCGACGAGCGGCCACGCAGCTCTAGCATTGGCCCGATGAGACCGCCTTGCTGGAGCTTTCGGGCCTCGAGCGCGGCGGCCGCCTGCCTCCACTGCCACAGCTCGCAGGCCCCAAAAACCAGCCGTTTAAAACCGCGCGCGCAATAAGACCACGGGGCAATTTCAAGGCCCCATGGGGAAGGAAAAGAAAGAGAGAAATAAAAACAACACCTTAAAAAACAAACAAACCAAAAACTTGCAGAGACCTTGGCAAACAAATCCTGTCCGCTGAAGAGTGGCTGGCGAGGCCGAGAACGGACCCGCGACCCTTTGCCACGGGCTACCACGTTTGCCTTTTGCTTGCTCCAGAGCATGGTCAAAGCCTTGACGGATGACATGCCGGGGAAACCAAGCTTCTCTCCGCGCAGCTAACAAAGCGCAGAGCGGCCCAGCTGAGTCGCTGAAAATCGGATCGGCACGCTTCCCAGGGGCGAGGATGAGGCGGAGCGTGAACGAAGCCGAGAGGTGGGACCCTGGTCAGCGACGAGCTGATTCAACCGCTTTAGCTCGCTGCTGGCTGTGCCTGCCACACTGCGGCCATATCCTACACTGGTCTCAGGAGTGGCCTTCACCGTGCGAGTGGCAAGCTTCTGCCTCTTCACCCCCCTCAAAGCTCCGGGAAGCCCGAGCACCAGCAACGGTAGCTGCAAGACGCTCACGCTTCTTTCCCCGACCCAACCTCCGACCCGACCCGCAGGCCACCCCGAGGTTTCTCTCGGCGCGCGCGCCGTGGCAACCGAGACATCCAAGGCCTGTCTCTAACTCCTGCAGCAGGGGGGCCGAGGTGGCCAAAAACCGCGTTCTGTCTGAGGCGATGACCAAATGCTCGCTCATGATGGCGCTCGAGCTCCAGCCCTGCACTAACCAGGTCAAATTTGACGCGGCCCTGGGCGCCAAAACGCTGCAGGCCGATGACGTCGACCACGGCCGACAACGCCAGTCCCGACAGTTTTCCGAACGTCGCCCAGCGGCTGGAGGAGAACCAACTGCAGCATCAATGGAAACAACGCAGCCTGGCAAAACGCTTTGCTCAGACAGAATGGGCCCAGACGCAAAGATGCCCATGTACGCGCGCGGCTGGCGATAGAGGCCGATGCGCATATGCAGAAGGCGAGCGGGGAATGAGCGGGCAGACAACGACCGCCGCCCCCCACGCGAGGAACTGTAGGCCAATGGGACCGTCAAGCGACGCGAAAACTGCGAGCGGAAACTGTTCGACGGTCTGCCAACGACAAAGCCGCGCAATTCAATGCGAACGGCGCGCTGCTGCCATTTCCACTGGCGTTTGAACTTGGCATTTCCATGTGCTGGCACGCGGCCAACGCCTTCATCATTGTGGACATTCGCGCGCTCGTGGCGGGGCAAGCGCAAATGGGCGCGACGGAACTCGGCGGCGCCGGCACGAGCCCCGCGCGGCGCCCGGGGCCCGCCCCGCACGGGCGCGCATCGAAAAGCTTACACCCACCAAAACAAAGTCTAGGCACCAGGCAAAAAACACACAAGAACTCTACATGAAATCAAGCCTATATTTTCCGAAGCAGGAAGTCTCGCGCGGGGGGGGGGGGGGGGGGGGGGGCAAAAAGCGCATATAAGCAGGAAAATGCGTCTGCATAAACGCCGAAAAACTTTATATTGACACTTGCCTTCAGAAAGAAAACGCTGCCGATCGAAACTTGATCGTCGGCGGGGCCGCGAAAGGGCGACGCGGGCGGGCGCGGGGGCCCTCGGCTGGACCTGCGGCGCTGCCAGGCGAGGGACAGCGCAGCCGTCGCCTCGAACTGCACGCGGCGGCCGCGGCGCGCGCGGCCATGAGAATGCTGGCGCGGGCGCGGCCGCGCCGAGCGGGCCCCGGACGTCGCCGCGCGCGCGGGGCCCCCCTGCTGCAGCTGGCAATGGTCTGGCAGACAGGGCGCCTACACTTACGCGCATTCGTCGAAAATGCTTAAGAGCCGACATGCACCATAGTTGCGGGGGCCGGGATCGGTTCCCCACTGCTCAGGAAAACCCACCCGAGCAGCTGCGGCCAAAGGGCGGCGGCGCCGAATGAATTCAAAAGCCATCACGAGGTCCACCAACACAGCGCCCGACGACCCCCCCCTAGCACGAGCCCACTCGACCCGCGCAGCCTGCGCCCACGCGCACTCGCCGGCGGCATTGCCCTGGGTTCCCCACGAGAAGCTCCCATCATTTCGTCGCTGCCAGCGGCGGAGCTCGTCTCTCCGAAGGCGGCGACAAACTCTGGCAAGGACGCGCAAGAGCGCGATTGGCCTGGCACCCCAATCTTTTTGCACGAAAAAACACCCTGGCCCGCATCTTCGGCCACTGCAGTCGGCCCTCGATCAGATGCGAAACCTCGCAGAGCGCCCGCGCGCCGTCACCCCACAGCAGCAAGAGGTGGCGGGCGTCCTCGAGACCCATTCGCACTGTTTTGACCTGCTCGGCAACGGGCCCCGGAGGAGGTTCGAGCGAGGGGGGGCCAGGCCACTCGGGAGAGGGGCAGGCCTCCGAGACGCACCGCCAAGCCTCCCATTCACAGCGCAACTTGTCCAACTGCTCGGGAAAGCCAAGCGGGGCAAAACGGGGACTTCGGCGGATTTCGGCGGAACGCGACCTCGAACGGGACAGGAAACGCACGGGCTGGCAGACATTGCTCCCTCCTCCTCCTCCTCCTCCTCCTCCTCCTCCTTTCTCCTCCTCCTCCTCCTCCTCCTCTCCTCCTCCTCCTCCTCCCTCCTCCTCTCCTCCTCCTCCCCCTCCCCCTCCCCCTCCCCCCTCCCCTCCTCCCCTCCTCCCTCCCTCCTCCTCCTCCTCCTCCTCCTCCTCCTCCTCCTCCTCCTCCTCCTCCTCCTCCTCCTCACTCCTCCTCCTCCTCCTCCTCCTCCTCCTCCTCCTCCTCCTCCTCCTCCTCTCCTCCTCCTCCTCCTCCTCCTCCACAATGGCTCCACAATGGCTCCAGCGCCGCCGTCTCCGCCAAGCAAGGAGACAGCAATAAACAGCTCGACGGGGCAAGGATTAAAGGGTGGAGGCCCCAGTCGCGGCGGCTCCCCAGCCGACGGGGCCATTCCACCGCAGAGGAACTGATCGACCGAAGCTTTGGCCCGAGCTGGGGTCGGGCACCTGTGCCGCTGGGTGCCCTCGTGGCGTCCCAGGAAAACAGGCGGGTTGGCAGCCCGATCGTCACCACAGCTCGACGGGGCTGTGGGAGAGACTCTTGCCCTGTGGTTGGCCAGCCACAGTAGGTGCGGGCCCGCCGTACCACCCCTGAGAGGCCCGATGGGGTTACTCGAAGGGGTCCCCCGACGTGGGGGGCGCGGGAACTTAAGTCCTTGGGCAGCGGGGCCTCCGCTGCTTGAGGCCGGCGGCCAAGTGGGGGTGGTGCCGGTGGCCGTGCCTCGGGGTGGCATCTCGAGGCGCCTCGCAACGGCGGCGCGGAAAACGCCGGGGGCGGTCCGTGCCGCCGTTCGTGTTGCGAGGTCCGACTGCATGTGAACTCATGCAGGCACCTTGGGCACATCCCTTCGGGTTGTGTCGCCCAGGTGTTCTGTCCGGGCACAAAAGGCACAAAACCGAGCTGTGGTCGACCCCGTTCGTCTACTGCTTGAGACTGTTTACTGAGTCCTTGTTGCGAGGGCCTTTCGTTAGCGTTCGTTCCCAAGGAAACGCGACCTGGAGGAACCGAAGGCGCCACAGTGGGCGCGCAACGCCACGCGGCCCCCTCGGAGCCAAAGCCGATGGCTTCGGCTGAAGGCCCTCACAACTCTTGGCGGACCGCCACAAGGCCCAAGACGAATACGGTTAATAGTCCTGCCCCGCTCTCCGCTGGTCGCACATCTGCACTGCTTGCCTGCCTGACCAATCGAGTGGTCATTGGGCTCTGGGATCAGCTGGAGCACCTGAGGCCTCTGCCTCCTGGGCCGACAAACCCTGGCGCCAGGGAAATCGCGGGCCGCCAGATCATCCATGACCTCTGCGATCAGCCAAGCTGCCTGATTGACCAATCTGCCTCCACTTAACAGCTGCGCCTTTATACAAGGGTCCTCGGGGCGCAGAAGGGCCCCATTCTTGGCGAGCTCGTCGGCCCGCTCGTTACCCCTCCAGGGCCGTTCTGAGACACCCTGCCCACGGGCCTGCCAGAAGGACGAGTGAGACCTAACCCTACTCACCGGGATAAGTTCGCGCCCTATCTTCTCGGACACCCCGAAGATCGCCCGCCAGAACTCCGAGAAAGTCACCTCCTCTAAATCATGCCCCCCCCCTCCCCGTTTCCTCAGATGCCCCCCGCCATATTGCAGCCCGTGACAACCTCGAGCCACTCGGGGCCCGCGGGCCTGAGGGCCATCAGGAGCGCGCAGACCTCGCCTGCTCCTGCTGACTGGATCACGCGCAGGAAAGGCCCGTAGCACGAAGCAACTTCGCAAACTGACTGCGACGACTCGCATGCCCAGCCTGCTCTTGCCAACAGTGGCGTCTGCTGATCATACCCCGATCCGTCGACGCAGACTCTTTTCTCCGGGACTCCACAAGGGGGGATGGACCCCCCTGTGAAATCAACATTCTGCAACGGCGAGGGCCACTCCCAGGCGACGCTCGGGAAAAGGGCGCGAGCGCGAAGCGGCGCAATACTTCCGAGGAGCGGCACCTGCTGAATCGCGAACAATGCCTGCGCGGACCACGCACTCGAACCGATGCTTTGACGAGCCCCTCTTCTGCCAGGCACAGCTGGCATCTGTCATCTACACCCCGCCTCTCTGCGAATAACACCTCCTGCGTCGGATATCCCCCTGCTACCACCCCCGCGAGACGCGCGGCTGCTCTGCCCCCCCCCCCCCCCCCCCCTATCTCAGGTGCTGGACCACTTCCAAGACTGCCCCCAGGACCATCCTCATCCGCGAATGCCTGCCAAGACCTCGCTTCCAGCCCCCAACCTCCTCAACGCTAGTGCCACCGCACTCGCGGGCCCCCGCGCGTAGCCCCAGTCAAGCGCTGGATTTCGCGCGAAGAACTCGAAGCACAGCTGCGTCACACTGGGCTCAACCCACCGGCCGCGAACAGCCTGCCCACGCATCGCCAACGGGAGGACGTCGACGTCGCGGGACGGGCCCGTCCTAGGCCCCCGGCACAATAAGAGCCCAACGCCCTGCACTTGCCCCTGGGCGCCCCACGGACTGCAGCGCCTACTGCACTCCGTATTTGCTCAAGCTTGTCGCTGACGCCCCATGGACCCGCGCCCCACGCGTCGCCGCCGCTAGGCCTCCAGCTCTCAAATCTCATCATCCCTCGATTCGAACTCCGAAATTCCTGAAGTCTCCTGCGTCTTCACCTAAGACGGTGGAGCCGAGCCCGACGCACCTTGAACCCTCGCGGGCCCTTGCTCGCCAGCGCCCGGTCGCGGCCCAGAATTCGGCCCGAGGGTCCCCCCTCGAAGTTCCACCTCTTCGACTTCCCGATCGCCACCTGCCGTGCACCCACATGCGCGCTCAGCACTATGGGCCAGGATGACACCAAGAAGTCTCTCCAACTCGGCACGCAAAAAATGGCAGCGCGCTGCAGCCATCTCTCCACCCGCGACGAGCGCCCTGACGACTGCAACGCGACATCGCCCACGACGCTGAAAATCCCGACGCCCCCGCACTACCCCTTCGTCTTATCCAGCGGGTCCAGAAGCAGGCAACTGAGGGGGCTGGTCGCCTCTCCGCGCCCTGCAAGGATTCCCTGGCTAGCAACTGCAACAGGCGCGCATGCACCCAGGATGCCGACTATCACCTTGCCACGGAACAGGGACAATTTCAGCCTCAATCGAATCAGCATAGATCGATGCTTGACCGCTGCCTTAGCCAAGAAGAAAGGGTCGAACTCATCATAGGCCTCCGTTAAATCCGCAAGCGCATCCGCCGAGCAACATCCAGCGCGCGCATTCCGCTCGACAGTTAGACCCTGCCCCACACCGCCCTCTCACAGCTCTCCCCCGCGACCACGCATCTATAAGGCCTAGCTACACTGGCTGTCCGCGCGCGGATCTCGCGACGGCCGAGCTTCGGCAAGACTCTAACAGGCGCTGGGAGGAG
The DNA here is from genome assembly GCA_963575745.1 of Prorocentrum cordatum. NCBI lineage: Eukaryota > Dinophyceae > Prorocentrales > Prorocentraceae > Prorocentrum > Prorocentrum cordatum. The sequence goes on from CAUYUJ010014630.1 coordinate 379,311, forward strand.
GGCCGTCGGTCGAAAACCTCCATCGGGCTCACCCAGCACCGCAAGGGCCGCGGTCAGGAGCAACGCCGGATACGTCCAAGGATACTCCACCCACGCCCAGAGCTCCCCTAGCACTTCCTAGATCCCATCCGAGGCCTTGCCGAGGCCCCCGGGCCTGAGCACGTCGATGCCGCGAGCGGCGCGCCGTTCGACTCCCCCAGCAGCCATTCCGATCTCGCCCAGGCTCTTCGGGGACCCCGCCACGCATCTCACGCTACACCCCTGAGAGTCTGCAAGCTTCTGGATTTCGCTCGCGAGGTAGTCAATCAGCTTCCGCGGCCCCAGGGGGCCCCAGCGCCCCTGCAAGTATCTTAGAGATCGCCCACTTGCTCCAGTGGCCCCATCGGGGCCTGCGGGGGTCCGACTTCTTGCCGGCAGATGGCACTTATGGCCCCCACCCCAAAAGAATCGGATTATACTTGCGCCCCCACCGGCGTCGGCGGCACCCCGAGGCCGACGAACTTTCTGCGCGCAACCGCCACCC
>CAUYUJ010014630.1:384833-388587 GCA_963575745.1 Prorocentrum cordatum
GGAGGGAGGAGGATTCAATGCGGACTCAAGCAACGCAACAGCGTTACGCTTTGGGCGCCCCAAGGCGTGAGCCTTTGTGCGCTCTTCCCCCTCCCGCGAACGCCACCGCGAAGACCTCGCCAAGTAGCACCTTCACCACCAGCAGGAGAGGGGTGCCACTCAGGGAGAGGCACAGCCTAGGGTCGCAGGGCTGAGCTGCGCACGGACCGAGGCGCATGCACCGCGCGTGACCGTGCAACCGGCACGCACTCCAGGACCGCGCAGTCGCTGACGCTGGCGTCGTACACTTCGATGCCGTCGTCCGCGGCCCCCACGGCTGCCCCCACGCGCGGGCCGCCAGCCGGCTTCTCTATAGATTAGCCTGCACCAGGCCGTCGTGCTCGTCCCACGTACTCATCACGGTCCTCGGCCGGACGGCGGGGGCAGCCCGCGGGTAAGCACGCCCAGAAACAGGTTCCACCTCCGCGGGGATCTCCAGGTCATCGTCCTCCCGAGCAGTGTCATCCTCCTCGCACGGTTCAATTTCACTCGAACTTGACGCGCTCTAATCACAGAACGCCGTCCGCCTCATCCACGGCGTGGTAATCCGCCCCGTCGCCTGCGCCCTCGGCTACCGCCAGCGGGCCCGACGCCGCCAACAGCTCAACATCAGCGCCCAACCGAACAGGATCCTTCACAACGTCAGGCACGAACGGCGGAGCCGCCGTGTTCCTCACTGCAGGGCCTTGAACGGGCGCTGCACAAGTCAGAAAGCTCTTCAGCCCAACGTCGACCACGCAGATCTCCACGATGCACACGACAGCGTCGGCGTCGTGGGTCTCAGCCGTATCGTGCCTTCTGGCCGCAGCGCCTCCGAGGCGCGGCCCGCGCTGGGCCACGCAAAACGCAGTCGCATCAGGGAGCAACAGCTGCGTCCTTGGCGTGACTGCATGCAGGCCGGCGTTGCGCCTCAGCCTCTGCAGCCACGTCGGCGCACGTCCTGCTACCAGCGCCGCCAGAGCTGGCAGAAAGAAGCGAACTCGATCGGCGACCTCGGCGTCACCGACGATCACCTGGAGGGCCTCATCCGCCTCCCGCCTCTTGCTGTCAGCGTTCCCCAGCTTCTGCAGTCGCGCGTACATGCGATCCGCCGCCGCACGGGCTCCAGCAGCGCCGCGCAAGGCCGCCGATGAACTCATGAACCCACTCCCGCAGCCATCGGTCCTGCGGGGCCGAAACGGCTACAGAGGAGGGAAGAGGAGAAGGAGGAGGAGGAGGAGGAGGAAGGGAAGAGGGACGAGGACGACGAGGACGAGGACGAGAACGAGGAGGAGGAGGAACAAAGGTGGAGGAGAGGAGGAGATTAGGAGGAGGAAGAGGATCCCCCTCCTACCCTCCCCCTCCTCCTCCTCCTCCCCCTCCTACTGCTCCTCCTCCTCCTCCTCCTCCTCCTCCTCCTCCACCTCCTCCTCCTCCTCCTCCTCCTCCTCCTCCTTCTCCTCCTCCCTCCTACTCCGTCCTCCTTCTCCTGCTCCCCCTGCTCCTCCTCCTACTCCCTCTCCTCCTCCTCCTCATCCTCCTCCCTCCTCCTCCTCCTCCTCCTCCTCCTCCTCCTCTCATCATATCAATCATCATCATCATCATAATCATCAGAAGCATCAGCATTCAACATCATCATCAGCTTTCATCCTCACCAGCATCAGCATCATCAGCATATCAGATCAGCATCATAATCATCATCATCTCAATCATCATCATCATCATCATCATCATCATCATCAGCAGCATCATCATCAGCATCATCATCATCATCATCATCATCGTCATCATCATCGTCATCATCATCATCATCATCGTCATCATCATCATCATCAGCATCATCATCATCAGCATCGTCATCAGCATCATCATCAGCATCATCATCAGCATCATCATCATCAGCATTATCATCATCATCAGCATAATAATCATAATCATCAGCATCAGCATCAGCATCGTTATCATCATCAGCATCATCACAATCAGCAGCAGCATCATTATCATCATCACCATCATCCGCATCATCATCATCATCATCATCATCATCATCATCATCAGCAGCAGCAGCAGCAGCATCAGCATCAGCATCACGATCATGATCATCATCATGATCATCATCCTCGTTATCATCATCGGCATGATCATCATCAGCATGATCATCATCAGCATCAATCAGTATTATCAGCATCATAATCATAACCATGATCATATCATCGTGAGCATCATCATCATCAGCATCATCATCATCAGCATCATCATCAGCATCATCATCACCGCCGCAGTCCTCCTCCTCCTACTCCTCCTCATTCTGCACCTGATCCTCCTCCTCCTGTTCATCATCATCAGCAGCAGCATCCTCATCAGCATCATCATCAGCATCATCAGCATCATCAGCATCATCATCAGTCGCATCATCGTTCGCATGATCATCATCATCAAAATCAGCATCATCCTCATCATCCTCATCATCAGTATCGTCATCATCATCATCATCATCATCATCATGGTCGTCGGCATCAGCATCATCATAATCGTCATCATCATCACCACAATCATAATCAGCATCATCATCATCATCATCAGCATCATCATCATCATCATCGTCATCATCATCATCGTTTGCCTCATCCTCATCCTCATCATCAGCATCATCAGCAGCATCACCATCATCATAACCACCATCATCATCATCAGCATCATCATCAGCAGCAGCATCATCATTACCATCATCGTCCTCCTCCTGCTCCGTCTCCTCCTCCACCTCCTCCTCATCATCATCATCAACATCATCAGAAGCATCAGCATCAACATCATCATCAGCATCATCATCACCAGCATCAGCATCAGCATCATCAGCATCATCATGATCATGATCATCATCATCATCATCATCATCATCATCATCAGCATCATCATAATCGTAATCCTGATCATCATCATCATCATCATCATCATCATCATCATCATCATCATCATCATCGTCAGCGTCATCATCATCAACATCATCGTCATCACCATCATGTCATCAACAGCATCATCGTCAGCATCATCAGCATTCTGATGCGTATCCTCATCATCATCATCATCATCATCATCATCATCAGCAGCATCACCAGCATCAGTATCATCGTCGTCATTGTCACCGTCATCGCACCGACGCCATTGTCATCGGCATCGTCAACATAGTCATTATCATCATCATTATCATCATAACCATCATCATCACCACCACCACAATCAGCATCAGCGTCTCATCATCATTATCAACACCATCATAGTCACCAGCATCATCATAATCATCCTGATCATCAACAGCATCATCGTCAGCATCATCAGCATTCTGATGCGTAACCCCAGGAAGCATTTAAGAAACCCCCCGGCGATATCTTAGCACCGCATTTTTATTCGATATTCAGAGGGGCCGAAATAACCGCACGATAGGTTTAGCACCCGGACACACAACAAATTCGCGGAGGCCTGCACCCGGCTGGTGCTACGATTGCCTTGGGCCCCGAGGGAAGGAGGGGGGCGCGGGAGGAGGAGGAGGAGGAGGAGGAGGAGGAGGAGGAGGAGGAGGAGGGGGCAGGAGGAAGTTCGTGGGTGGAGGAGAGGAGGAGGAGGAGGATGAGGAGGAGAAGGAGGAGGGCTCCTGGTGCCAGGTAACGCTTCCAGGGTGCGGAAGGGTTATCGATTTGCCGGAGGGGGGGGGGGGGTTCTTAAATGCTTCCTGGGGTTA
>CAUYUJ010014631.1:0-107500 GCA_963575745.1 Prorocentrum cordatum
CACGGAGCACGTCTCAGGTTTGGAACGGGGGCTTGCCACCGTCGTCACCCAGCAACAGACGGCAACCGCCGAAGCCGCTGCACTGCGTGGCGACATCCAGTCCCTCCTCGGGCACCTCACGGGGGGCACCATCCACCTGCCACAGGTGGCCACTCTCGAAACAAAAAAGGAGGAAGCTGCATCAGTTGCCGATCCCGTGGCTGTCTGCGGGTGGAATGACCAGCCAGGCCAGGTCACCCCAGGGACGGGGCCCCCAGGGGCTGACAAAGGCAAAGACAAGGGTCGGGTCACTCAGGAACCCTATTTAAGGTGCCTCAGAGAGCCTGCCTCAGCCCTCCGAGGAAGCGCCTTCAGAGGCATCTCTTCTCTCTTCGCGTCGTATCTCTTTCTTGTCATATCATGTCAGTTTTGGCAGCAGCACGTGCAAGCTATCTGGTGTAGGGACACCCGTCATCTTGCAGGGGGCGTGATTGTTGCAATGTACATGAGCATGCAGGGGTATCTGAGGATGCGTGCTGACATGCAGCTTTTTGCTCATCGCTCGCGCCGCCCGCCAGGCCTCGCCATCATGTGGCGCCTTGCCTGCAGCCTGGCCCTCCCCTCGCTCGCTGGAGCACACCCGTCTTCAGGCGGTGCGCCCCAGCATGGAGGTGAGGTTTTCCTGCGACACGCTGAACGTGGGACCCCTTTCTACCTCTACGATGACAGCATCTACAAGTACGATCACTGCACCATTTTGGACCCGATCGTGAACAGCACCGTAGCCGCGGGTCCGTGCGGCAACGGACCGCTGGGCGCCATCGTGAGCGCATGCACGCCCTTGTCAACTACGACACATGCATCGAAATCAACCCCCAGCGTGGCCTCGACTGCGGTGCAGCAGATCCTTGACGGGGACGTTGATATAGGCCAGGCACGCAGTGGCGGCTTCAGCCCCGCTGTCGTGCCCCGCTATTGCCCCACGGGTCTCACCACCCCCCTGTGCGCTAGGGGCGAACCCGAGGAGGACCCTGCGTTCTGGCACCTGATGATGATCCGTGCCCGGCTCATACCGTGTGCTGCGGCGTGGGCACCAGGTGAGGACCACCAGGACGTGTTCTGGGCATGGCTCGAGGACTGCGTCCCGTACATCCTGGCGACGCTTCATCTGCCACAGTACGATCACCTCTTCCAGGAGGACTCTGAGGACACAACCGACGCCCTGCGCCAACTCACCGCGCTCGACATGTGCGAGGACATCTGGTATAGAGCGGGCCTCGACAGACAGCGCACAAACCGCAACCTCACTCTTATCCAAGGCAGCCGCGAGTATTCCACCCGTTACTTTGGCCTCCTTCTGGAATACCAGGGTGCTCGTGCCCAGCTTGTCGGCCCTGAAGCTTTCACGGCACCTTTGCCGCCATACCTCTCACGGGCCCACGCCTTACTACCAAGAGGCCTTCCCCCACCCGACCAAGACGCCCTGGCGTACCTCGCCGATGCGATCCTGCACCACCCGGCAGACATGCAGCCGCTTGTGGAGGCAGAGCTCGCCGCGGCACCGATGGAACCGCTTAACCCACCACCGCCAGCTGGCCTCGCCCAGCACGCCACGGGTGATCAGGCCGCAGACGACCCCGTACCATGGCTGCCTCAGCACATCGCGGCCAGCGACATCAGCGACACACCCCTGGACTCATTCCACGCGTCGGACGATATCAGCAACATATCCCTGGGCTCGGTCCACGTGGACGATAGCCAGGACGACATGGAGACCCAGGATCGCGACGGCACAACACCACCAGGCGACACGGCCCAGCGTGACCGCGACAGTGAACCCCACTTAGGGCACACCTCGTCGCACAGCAGTCCGCCCAACAACTCGGCTCAGGCCGACCCCTGCGCACAGCTCAACGACGCTGAAGGCGTCACTGCCGCCGACGCGACAAGCCATACCACTGCATCGCCAGCTCATGCCAGTCCGTGCAGTGGCGGCTTCAGCCCCGCTGCAGCACTGGCTGGACCTGGATATCCCCAGACCGCAGGTGGCAGCACCACGCCCTACACCTCTGTATACCGTGTCAACGTGACTGACTCCAACCCCAGTGTCATTGACCACTGGCAGGCCGACATCGACAACGACCCCATCGATGATGAGTACCCCGATGCCAGCGGTTCCCACGAGCCCCAGCACAGCGCAGCGGCATCACGACATTGTGGCTGCCTCATCTGCCTCTTTGTGGCCACGTACGCCATCGCGATAGCAATGCCGTACAAGGACCAGATCGATGGGTACTTTCCGACACCGAGCCGAGACCCCAGCTACCGACAACGACGACGACGCAAAGCGACGGCACCAGGCCCATCTGTGCCCACCACATCCCGACGCACAACGACATACAACGTCACGTCCGCATTGTGGGCCACCCTCAAATGGACCAGCGTCAAACTCAGAGATAGTGTCTCGGGCGGAGCCAGCGCAGTCGGGGTCGGCCTCGGGGGTGTCCTGAAATGGGCCAGCGGCAAGCTCGGGGCTATTGCCACGGGTGGAGTCGTGTGTGGTCTTATACTCGTCAGTGCCAAACTTCTTGCTCAAGGAGCCGTCGGACACGTAGGAGCCCGCATCTGTGCGCGGGCCCTGGACTCATCCACAGCCCAGTGGTGCCTCCGCTGTTGCCAACCGAGCAGGAGGCCGCGTGATGAGGCCACATACACAATGCCGTGCACGCTCGCCGACGAACACGATGACCAGCACGTGCACTCACTCCGACATCCGCTGCTGCAGGAACACTACGCCGCAGCAGTTGCCGCCGCAGTCGCCGATGTCACTACCGCCACCACCGCCGCCATCGTCGAAGTCACTGCCGCCGTATCGCGAGCCTCGTCTGTCACACCAAGATCGACCAGCCCGTCTCCGCGAGACGGCTCCAAAAGCGGCGCGGCATACGGTAACCTACCGACTAACGAGCATGCCACAGCACACGGCAGCGACACCGAGGCAAGGGAAACACGTGAGTGCACCCACGATAGCCCGTGGTCCATCTTCCGACATGCTGATGCTCGTGGTTCCTCTCCCGACGCGGACACCCAACCACCACGACGGCGAGCGCGCTATGCATCGCCCGACAGGCCCCAGGCGCCTTCAGGCCCTGGTATGCCTTACACAGCCCTCAAGCCACCGACACGTAACTTACGCAACACTATCCAGCGCGACCCAGCGGTCCCCGTGCCGCCGAAGAGCATACTTAACGCCCTGTATCAAAACGGCTTTGCGCTAGGTAACAGTGGCGTGTCTACAGAGGACATCAAAGACGCTCTGCGACTTCACGACCATCCTCGATTTACTCATGATCCAACACTCCAAGCGCTGGGGCCGTGGACGGACATCATGCAGAGGCCACCGAACCGCCTCACTTGGGTGCTGGAAGACTCGGGCGGGAACTCAGGCGAGACAATCTTCCATACCTCACGTGGGACCTCCGCCAACCCACCACCGACGCGCCCACTGTCTTCTGGCATGGGACCCGCGGCGACCTTGCGGCCCGTCTTGCTGCCAGCGGAGGGCACCTCTTGCCAGGTCCCCGCCGTGAAGCGAAGGGCCGAACTGGCACCAACGTTGGCCGCACGTACGTGAGCGTGCACCCTTCCCTGGCCGCGTGGTACGCAATGCCGCCCCACCCGCCCTACAGTCTCGAAGACGACACCCTCGCGTGGGGACCCATCGCACTCTCGATGTGCGAGGCCACCCAACCACCGCGCGGGGAAAACAGGCACAACTTCGTGAAAGGGGAGGCCCACGGAGCGCGTCTCATTTACCCTCGGGTCCTGAGCCTCCTCATCCGCATGGACTGGTGTGCCCCCACAGAAGCTGCTTCCAGGTGCCGTGCCCTACCACACGCCTATGGCATGGGCGACTGCGCGCACGCCCTTCACATCGCTGGCTACGATCATCCAGATCCCCGTGAGGCGGCTGAAGCTCACGACCAGGAAGCTAGCACCAGGCGCAGACCAGCCATCGCGGCAGCGTGGCCACCGCCGCAGGCACTATACTCGCCAGAGGCAGCGCGAGTATGGGCCAAACAGCACTACGACACTGAAGCAGCCACCAGGGACGACCCGAACCAGCCCCGCCCACGCGTCTCGCTTCACATGCTCCAGCTGGACCCGAAACCACTCATCGACCTGGTGTACACTGGCTTGCAAGCTGTCCCCGTGCGGGGGCATCCTGACGCACGCGGGTCGCGCCCCAGCGGCTCCAGCCTTGGGGCCGCGTCTGGCCCACCACGCACTTACAAGTCAGGCACAGCCCTGGCGCACAGTCCAGACCGCTCATCGACGTCATCAGGAGCCGACGAACGCCGTACGCCTTCCCTCATCAGCGCGGCCGCTGCCCTCGCCCGAGGCCGCGCCCGCCCACGGCGATCTGCCTCTCGCTCGTCACGACAGAGTGGCGGAAATTCCACCTCAGACAACAGTGGCATCGAGACGTGGGAGCACATTGAGACGGAAGAGGAGCCGACTGCCTACCACGTCCTCGCCTACCACGTCCGTGATGTGCGGACCCGTGTCAATGCCCCTGCATCGAGGTCTGGCTTGACCCTGGTGATCACCACGACGGCGCCTACTTACCGTGGGGGACGACAGTCATGGGCCATCGCGTCATTAACCCTGCGGTGGCGGGGCGGGACGGCTGGGTCATCCTCCACCACGACCACGGCGACACCACTACTAAGCTCTGGGCACCGACCCAAGTCCACGTCAAAGCGGACGACACCAGGCGCACCGTCATGGTACCAGCGGACATGGGGCCCCAGTGGATCAAGTGCCACGCCGAGGACGCTCGCCTCCCCGCCGAGGTTGTCCGCACTACAGGCCAATCCTGGTTTGCTGACGTCTGGCCCTTGTGGGATCGCCCGCGACCCCGCCCAGACGACCCAGGCACAAACGAGCATGCGCTCCCGCCTCTACCAGGACGCTGGTCTTGCCTACAGTGTCGATTCCAATGCTGTCAGTACTGTGCGGCTCGCCGCAGCACGCAGCTCGGCACCGCGGGCCAACCAACGTGCCCAGACTGCGCCCGCAGCGGACTGCGTACACTTATGGACTGGTCCACGGACTACTCTTGCAACAGTTGGACGTGTGCATACAGCACCAACAACAGGGACTCCGACACATGCTGCCTGTCCAGCAGGTGCCCCCATCCCCCCAGGCCACACAACCTGCTCGACGTCCGTGCCACAGGGATGCCGCCGCACATCATTGCCCGCCAATTCGGCAACGCGCCAGCCCTCCACGACCTTAAGGAACCCCCCCGAGCGCCTTCAGGCCCCGGGGGGGAACCTCCACCACCAGGGCAAGCAGGTTACCAGGGTCAATGGTACTTCCCACCGAAGCCGCGGCGCGTCCCCAGGCAGGGACTGCCTGACGGCACAAGGCGGCCACCTGGGTTCACAGGAACGGTGATGCCCGAAGAACCTTTCCCCGACCAACCTCTTTGGAGGGAAGGCTACGTGCTCTTCAGCCCCCACCAGGCCCTCAAGGAGGAATTCACCTTCAACAAGACGGTCCGCCGACCCTACTCCCTAGCCATCACCAACATGTACAGGGATCGTGTCACGGTCAGGACCGTCTGCGAGTCGATCGCCGAGCGCATCCACACCACCCGTACCCGCTGGCGAGATGTGGTACTGTACTGGGACGCCGAGGGTGGTCCTGGGCCTCAAGCCCTCGACTACGACATGCGACTCTGCGACGCCATGGTGAGCCGTGCCACGACCGAAGCCGAGCTAAACCACGACCGCAGCAACCGTGGTAGTTTCTGCCTCTATGGACCAGCGCACCATCGAGCTGTCAACATCACGGCGATCTCCGAGCCGCAGAACATCGACTACATGGAGCATGTGCGGCGATACTCACCCGTAGGGGGGACCTACCCTGACCACGCCTTCGAGCACGTATATCGGGGCTGGCAGCGGCCCGACGTGCCCACCATCCTCCCCGACACCCGTCCCCTCTCGAGAGCCGACTGGCAGCGACATCAACAGCACCAGCAGCGCATTCAGCAGCGGGACCAACGTGACGCAGGACAGCAGGGCACGCCACGCTACCGCTCCCCCGCGCGAGTCCCGACAGGCGGTAACACGGCCTACGACGGGGTTGCCGCCTACTACCGTGGCCCCATAGGTGCCAGTCCCGCGGCTGCTGGAGCAGCCGCCTCCAGCTACGGCCACGCCCCCCACGCCAGGGTACACCCAGCGGTCATCGGCTTCCCGCGTGCACCCGTGCAGGCCCTCCCAAGGGCCACCTCGCCAGTGCCAGGGTCCACGCGCGCCTGGGGCCATTACTCAGGCCGACATGATGGCACCTCCAGCAACCAGCCCGCAGTGATAACCCCTGCGGCTTCAGCCCAGGGGGCTGCAACAAACCGCGGCAGGACTGGGCGCCCCGAAGGATGGCGTGATGCGAACGTGCGTGCTTGGCAACCGCGCCAGCACACGCCCCCGCCCAACGCGGCTGCAGCGCTGCGCCCTGCCCAGGCAAAACCTGCCCCACCTGAGCGGGAGAGGCAGCCGCTTGCCCCGCTCGTCCTCACGTACATCCAGGCGCATCACAGCGCCTCCCCGCGGCCCAGCGAGGGAAGCGCCCACCACGTCAGCCCCCGCCCCGACGCTGTCGACCCTGACCAGGCCACAGCCACGGCGGAGGTCGGCACAAGCGCCTCCCGCCAGCCCAGCCCATCACCCTGCGCGGCGCCGATCCGATCCCCGAGCAGGGCGGATTCCGAGCGCGCTAATGCCCAGGCGACCTCGCCACGCGACCGCCACACGGGCGGGCGCGTCCCGCGCAGCAGGTCCTGCAGCCGCCATAGCTCACGCAAGGCCCCAGGGAGCTCCACGAGCTCGCCGCCTCGCGAGACTCAGGCTGATGGCCGAGCCCCCGAAGTGGTGCCCCGCTTCGGTGCCAGCGTCATCGAACCTGGCCAGGTCGACCTCGAGCCGACGCCGTCCACGGACCACGAGCCGCCGCTGCCCACCCGCGTGATCGTCCCCATCGACGAGGCGCCAACCTTCGACCCGTACAAGAACAAGTATCGTGTCAAGAACCTTGCGGCAGGTTTCGGCGGTGGCTCACCGCTCTCACCTCAGAGTCGGGGCGGAGCCCCCGCCACCTCAGCCGCTGCCGCGGCAGCGGCGGCCCCGCGGGGAATCAGCCCTGTCCGCGACGTGGGCCTCACGGCAGCGGGCATGGACGAGGCCCAGCGCCAGGCCTCCGACCGTGCTGCTCGAGCTGTTCCACCAGATGCTGCTCATCAAGATACTGACGGGGCGGGCGCGCCACCGCAGGACGGACCAGCGGTGTCGCGTGCGCAGGATATGCGCGTGCGTTGTGCCGCTGCCGCGCCTAGCCGCCGCCGCTGGTTCGCTTTTGCTTTTGTGTTCGGCAGGACGGATCGAGGAGTCGCCTCCCTCTCCCTCTGCTGCCGTCTCACCTCTCCTCCCCTCGTCCCCAATGGTACAGGAGTGAGGAGGATTTTTCGAGACAGTTTTACTGACGTTTATGAACCCCCCTGGCGCAGTGCCGACCATGTCTCGCCTATACTTCTGGCCTGACGGCGGCTTCAGCCCCGGTCAAGCTAATCCATAGGAACGCCATGAGCTCCTACTGTGGCCAAGCCTTCTACCTGGGCGAGGGTCAGGCTGACCTACACCGTGCGGGGCGTGCAAACCCCAGCTCCACCGATGGAGACGGGCCAGGTCGCTCCATGCACCTCGTCAGCCTAAACATCACCAGTCTCTCAGCGAATTGGCCAACCATCACCGCTCTTGGTGTCGACCACAACGCCGCAGTCATAGCACTACAGGAGACCCGACATGCCAAGCCGACCAGACAAACCATCGCTACCAGCGCCGCCAATCCACTCCACGGGGGATACCACGCCAGTCTTGGACCTGACCTGGATCTGGCGCGAGCCCAGCGCAGAGCTGCCCACGGCGGCACAGACCACACCGTCGTGGGCAACACTGGCGCCTCGGGAGGGGTCGCCATCCTCTCTAAGGATGCCATTGTCGACTCCACTGTCGACGACACTGCGCCCTGTATCGCCACCCTCAAGGCCAAGAAAAGATGGCACGAGGCCTTTCTCCCGCTCTGCACTCAGCACCGCCGCAGGCGGCGACGAAACAACCACGGGCCCGCGGGGATCTACATAGCGAGCCTCTTCGGGATTGCTGGAGGAGACAGCACAGATCTTTTTCGGCTCGCTGACTGCGCCGCCGCTAGGGTCGGCTCAGCCCCCTATTTCATCTGCATGGACGCCAACACGAACATCGATGACAATCCACACCTTCTGCACATGTTGCAGCACGGATGGTTCAACGTCGCTGAGGGCACACCAGACCACACCATGCACACATACGGCAATATTCCTGACTGGGACCGCGTCACCAAGTGCCCCCGCACTTCGCGCATCGATTATATCATTGCCAACCAAGCGGCGCGATCCCTTGTCACCGACTTCTGCTACCTTCGCGACTTGCCAGCGAAGTCTCATGTTGGCCTGCAGGTCACGCTTGACCTCAGTCGCCTCGACCATGCGGCCCGACGTCTTCTTGCCCCCACGCCCTACCCTCCCGACGATGGAGCTCATGAGGGTCACGAGCTGCAGGCACTTGGGACCCTCATCGCTGGGCGATATCAGGACCGCATGGAACAGGCCGACACACGCGACGACGTGGAGCGCATGTTCGCCCTGGCTAACGAGGCCAGTCATGAGTACCATCTCACCCGTCTGCGCGACCTGCCACCTTCACCGCCCGACCACCCAAAAAAGAAGCCCCCCACCATGCACGGACTCACGCCCATGTCCGAGGAGCGACCAGTTGTCCCCCGCGCCTTCCCCACCTACGGAGCTTCCACGATACACATGAACCGACTGTGCAAGCTCCATCGGCAACTCTGTGAGCTTCGCTTCATCGGACAGCACCATCATTTAGACTGCCGTGCCATCCCGCCGTACCTAGCGCAGCGCATCGACTGCACGTGGACCGCGGCCCGCCTCCTATGTCACAAGCTGCGCCCCACGGTTCTCCTTGACTTCCCCGAGGCCTGGCCCCCCGACGAGCCAGCGCCTCACGGAGAGCACCTTGACGGTTTGATCCAAAACCTCGACTTAGAGCTGGCGCGACGTGCGAACCGTGCCAAAGCTGAACGCATCAAGATATGGGCTGAGGGCGTCCGCGAGCCAAGCGGGCGAAAGGCGGCCATATACGCACGGGATGCTGACAGCTCGCCCACGGCGTATCTCCGCACGCCTACCACACCTGACGATACGCAACTCCACTGCGACACCAACGCCTTTAAACCTGACAAAGCTAGCACGGACGACAGCGACGCTGACACCGAAGCTGGCGGCTTCAGCCCCAGCGACGGTATTTCGCCCGACACGGACAACGACGAAGACCACACTCGTGAACCACCACCTGCGCAAGTCCCCGACATTCTCCCTGCCAACGCCATTGTTGCTAACACCAAAGACATGCTTAAGCTCATGGTCGACACCTGGGAGCCCATCTTGGGCAGGTACCGTGCCTGTGCAGGACATGACGCCGAAGCCATGCCGACGTGGGCTGACTTCTACGACGAGTACCGACAAGAGCTGCCTACGCCATCACCAGCTACCCCTTTCCACCTCACCGACGACCAACTCATCCACTTCATTCGCACCCGTTCACCGCGCCGCGCGGGGGGACTGGACGGCTGGACTACTAAGGAGGCTAAGGAGTTACCCGACGACATTCTTCTCCTCTTCGCCAGCGTCCTACGCGCTATGCAACGCACTGGCACCATCCCAGAACCCCTCCTCCACGTGCCAAACCCGTGCCTCCGAAAAGGCCGAGGCGAACTCCCAACGGACCAACGGCTTCTCTCGGTGCTTTCCGTTTGGATGTATGCGTGGGAAGCGCCAGCTTACCGCAGCCTCACGGACTGGCGGAAAGGATGGACCCACGCCACGAGCTTTTGCGCTGTCCCCAAAGCTACCATTGGGGACGTCAGCACCTCTCTTGCCCTGCGCATCGAACACGCCAGGGCCTTACTCCTTCCCTTAGCTGGGGCTGCCCTTGACCGACAGAATTGTTTCGACTACCTCATCACGGACATCTGCCTTAACCTTGCGCTTCACGCGGGGTGCCCCCAAGACATCGTTACTGTCCGCAGAAACTTCTACAGTCGCCACAAACGCTACATCCGCATGAACGGAGCGTACTGTAAGGAATTGGCCAGGACCAACGGTCACCTCCAGGGAAGCTCTTGGTCCCTGGACGACATTAAGCTGCTCATGTGTGTGTGGACCAAGAGACAGCATCGATACGTTCCGCGATCACTCAGCACTACCTTTGTTGACGACAGCAACTCACTACTCACACCGCGCCTGAGTTGCAGAAATCTCTTGATGAAACCGCCAAGTTTGATCGATTTTCAGGTCAACGCATTCACCCTGGCAAAGTGGCGGGGTGGGCGCTCACCGACGAGCTTCACACCGCCTTTACCCAGCTCACTCTGGCGGAACGGCCCTTACGCGTGGTCGACTCCTTCAAGCTCGTCGGGAGTTACATCAACGCCGAGGCAGCGCCGGCTCCAGCCGCGCTTAACCTCACGGCCACCGCTGACGCCCGTGTTCGCAGGGCGACTAGTCGCCTGCCGCGCATTGGCAAGCTCCCATCACCGATGCGTATTAAGGCGCGGCACGCCCGCTCCCTTGCTGCCAGCGTCTGTACCAGGGACTCTGACATTCAAGCCCCATCAGGCCCCGTCAAAACTGCCCACAACCATGCCCTTAAGGCGGCTATCCGCCCCAAGGGAAACAGGTGGGTCGAGTTTTGGACTCTCATGGCCGTGTGCGTCCCAGGACACGCCCTGGAGATTGACGCCATTACGCAGCGTGAAGTTTTCCTGTGTCTGCGGCGACAGGTTAACCGCGACGCTACTCTCTGCGGTCTCGTCAGGGATCTCCAACACCACGTTCAGACCCTATTTGGGGGAGGACCTGTCGGACGACTTGTCCAGACGCTGCAGCAGCTCCGTTGGACCTGGCCCACATTTGGCATCATGTACGACGACTGGGGCTGTCAGATCAGTTGGCTGAACTTACCCCAAAACGCCTTCCTTCACATGCTGCGAGCCTCACAACGCAGAGCCTTTCTGAGAAAGATCAAGCCACGGCGTCATGACCTTGGACACCTTGCCTCTGTCAGACAGGGCCTCGACCTCTTCGCCAGCACGTGGCTCGCCCGAACGAAAGGAGCAGCCAAATGCAATGCCTGGCAGCTGGCGCTCCTCCTGAACTACTTGTCGGGCGGGGGCCACACCCAACAGCGACGATCCCGATCAAACACGTCTGCTGACCCCAGCCCCATCTGCCGATACTGCGACGAGGAAGAGGAAACTCAGGAGCACACTGTCCGCGACTGCAAGTGCTGGGCCCGAGAAAGATTCCCTCTCACCACCCTCATCAGTGACGAGCAGTGGGCCCGTCTCCCGCCGCACACAAGACACTGCGGGCTCTTCGATGAAGACCCAGCCCTCCTCGACCTGCAGGCCGACCTCGCGAGGGACCCGCTACCTCAGCCCATACCGCGGCCCCCACCTGAGGGAGATCCTGCGGCTTCAGCCCAGGACTCCTACACCACCTACCTTGACCACGACACTGGTTGGACATGGGTCTACGCTGCCACGGACGGTGCATGCACCAACCAAGCCATCCCATTGCTAGCACGAGCGGGCTACGGCGTCTACTACGGCATCGACCACCGCATGAACTACAGTGCACGCGTTCACGGCATTACGCAGAACGCACAGCTTGCGGAGACCCTCGTCATTGTCCACCTCACGGCATGTGCTGAACGGCCCGTACACGTTTTCGTGGACAACCAGGCGGTGGTCGATGGGTTCCAAAGTATCATCGACGGACACTCACCACCGCAGGGCACGCACGTGGAGCTCTGGGAAAAGATCCACCGATGCGTCATGGCCAAGCCCAACATGTTCCGCGTCGAGAAAATCGCAAGCCACCTGGGAGACATGGGCATCGACCTCGGGCTCATCGGGCCCATCGCGGAGGAGTTCAATCGTCAGGCTGACGCCCTCGCCACAACGGCGGCACGTACTCATAACCTTCCAGACGACATTGTCGAAGCTGCCAAAACACGACATCGCCAAGCGACCGTGCTTCATGGAGTCGCTGTCGCCATCTACGAGCGTAGACACCGTACACTCCCCCTCCCACACCGCAGGGCTGGGTTCACAGCTGCGGAACTCAACAAAATGGAACCAAATCCCCTGCTGTCTGACCAGGCACCACCCGCGGCTGGACCAGACATCCCCCAGAACCCGGACGAGCTCTGGGCCGAGGCCCAACGGGCGATATTCGACGAACAGGAGGACGACCCGTTCGGCTTTGGTGGGGGCCTTGACTTCCTGGGCGACGGGCCAGCCAGCGCCAACCCTGCCCCGTCGGGCACCCGCACGGCGCCCTCGACTCCGCCATTGAGAGCGGCAGCGCACCCACATGACAACGCCGCTCACTTTCAAGACGCTGACGAACAGGAGGATGACCTGTTCAGCTTCGGTGGGGGATCGGACGCTTTGGACGACGGACCAGCCAGCGAAAACCCTGCCCCGTCGGGCAACCTCTCGATCCCTACTGCGACTCCGTCCCCGAGAGCGACATCGCCCACATACGATGATATCGGCCACCGCCAAGACGCCGACCACGACCTGGGTGACCCCCGCGGACTGAGTGGCATAAGAGGACGCACCGCCGATACCCCACGCTGCCGACCATGCCGCCCTACCGAGACGCCAACCTTCTACGCGACCGACCTCAGAGCCCTTGCACGGCATCATGATTGGTCCCACCGCGCAAACCACTCCGCCCCCCCACCGGCGGCAGCCCGCGGGGGCGGCTTCAGCCCCCCCGCAGGGCACTAAGCCAGACAGGCCCTCGTGCCCCGTCCACGCTTCCATCGTTGCTGAGCGAGAGGAAGCGGCTCTCCCGACCTCTCGGGGCGTGGCCCTAGCGGCTCCAGCCCTGGGGTCGCGTGTGCCCCTCCAGTCACCCTTCAAGGGTGACGGACGACAGCGTACAGGGTGCCGCACTACGCTAGTCCACCATTTGGACAGGCGTACCGAGGACCTCGCCTCTGTCTCGAGGCTCTCGGCCGCTGGCACTGAGCAGCCACCCCTCACCGACCGCGAAACCGAGCTGTCCCAGGCTATGGCTGCTCTCCAGCAGAGGTGCGTTGCTCTCGCCGCGGACCTCGCCGCCGCCCAAGCTCGCCAAGGCCCTCTACTCCAGCGCCTTCACAGCGCTGGGCGAGCCTTTGCCGAGCTGCTCACGGCCTCGCCCGATGGTGCCGTGCCGTCACTCACCATCCAAGCTATGCTGTCATCGTTCCGCGGCGCTCCACCTGGTGCCCCGCGCTAATCTCCTCCTTTCTGCCTGCCCGTGTGTACGCGTGGCTCCGCGTCCACGGTGTCAGGGCGTGGGGGCGGGGGGTGCCCCGTCACTGCGCGCCGCTTAGCGGCCAAGCGCCCAACAGGCGGTCCGCCAAGCCGCCTAGCCACGTGCCAGCACGTCGCCTTTCTTGTTGGGGCCTTTTTCCTCACGCGGTCTGACAGGTGAGATCATCATCGTCTGTCCGCCGTCTGTAGCGTCTGTCGCACTGCGCCGGGGGAGGGGTTTTTTGTTGCCCGCCCTCGTATCTAAAGGCTGCACCGCCGCAAATAGTGCATGCGAGTTGTCGCACCGCAGTGCGCCTCGCGGACGGACCCTGGTCCGCCTACTTGTCCGATCTCTCTCTCTTTCTCTCCCTCTCCCTCGCGCACACACGCACTCTCTCTCTCTCTTTTTTCTCTCTCTCTCTCTCTCTTTCTCTCTCTCTCTCTCTCGCTCTCTCTCTCTCTCTCTCTCTCTCTCTCTCTCTCTCTCTCTCTCTCTCTCTCTCTCTCTCTCTCTCTCTCTCTCTCTCTCTTTCTCTCGCTCTCTCCTCTCTCTTTTCTCTCTCTCTTCTGTCTCTCTCTCTCTCTCTTTCTCTCTCTCTCTCTCTCTCTTTTCTCTCCTCTCCCTCTCTCTCCTCTTTTCTCTCTCCTCTCTCTCTGTTCCTCTCTCTCTCTGCCGCTCTCGTTTCCCCCACCCCCCCCCCCGTCCTCCTACCCCGCCGCGCCACACCCACCACCACCACCACCGCACACACACACCACACACATTACACGCACCACAAAGCATAACGCCAAACCCACACACAAAGACACACAACACATTCCCACACCCACACACACCACCCCCCACCCACCCCACCCCACCCCAACCCCACCCCCCACCACCACACACCCTTGGCGCCCTGAACTTGTTTATCGCGGGGTTTGAATATCCTGGGGGAACTGAGCACGCGCGCTACCCTGCGCGAGCAAATGGAAATTTTGATTTTCAGCGAGCGCTCGCACCTTCAATCTAGTAAGTTTTGAACTTTGGATGTTTGCTTCTTCCTCTTCCTCTGCTTCTCCTGCTCTTCCTCCTTCTCATCCTTCTGCTCTTTCTTTCTCCTTTCTTTATTTCTCTATTTCTACTTCTTTTTCTCCTTGCCCCCCTGCCCCCCTGAACTTGCCCATCGCGGGGGTTGATTGCCGCGGGGGGACTAAGCGCATGAGCTACCCTACACGAGCAGATGAGCAATTTAATTTTCATTCAGCGTTTACAAATTAAAGCTAATAATTTTTGAACTTTGATTTTTTGCTATCTCCTTCTCCGCTCCTCCTCTTCCTGTTTCTCCTGCTCCTCCTCCTCTTCCCCTTCCTCCTCTACCTCCTCTTCTCGTTCTATCTTTCCATATATCTTTATTCTCCCCCCCCCCCTGCCCCCCCCCCCCCCCCCCCCCCCCCCCCCCCCCCCCCCCCCTGAACTCGTTTATCGCTGCGGTTGATTATCCGGGGAAAACGAGGCACATGGGGAATCTCTGAAGAAACCGATAGAAATCTCCATAGAAACCGATAGGAATCTCCGGGGACTTATAAGAATTATAGGAAAGTGCACAAAACAATTGTAGGACACCATGTGCATCTTTTTGTATTTTTTGAAATGTAGAAGGGGACCTCGGAGGCGCGCCGCTGCGCGCGCGGCGGCGCCCCGCCGAGCTTCACTTCTATATTATTCACCATTAATCAATCTACAAAAAAAATCGAAAACATTAATTCACCATTTAACCATTAACCATTATCTACCATTAATAAATTAACCATTTATTCATCATTATTCCCAAAACGAAATCGAAAATTCCTGGTGCCCTTTAAGGAGGCCGAAGGAACGCGTCGGCTTCTTGTATTTTCATAATGCAGAACTGAAGCTAGGAAGCGCGCGCGCGGCAACCGGCCACCGCGCGCGCGCGCGGGTGGCCCGGCCACCGAGCGCGCGCTCTTTCTAGCTTCAGTTCTGCATGATAGAATAGTAAATAGCCGACGCGTTGCTTCAGCCTCATTGAAGGCACCCAGAAATTTTCGATTTCGATTTTGGAATTCAATGTAGATTTACAAATGGTGAATAATATAGGAGCGAAGCTCAGAGGCGCACGCGCGCGCGCGCACCTCCGAGCTTCAGCTCTGCATAATAAAATATAAAAGCAGACGCTTTCCTGGGGGAACTAAGCGCATGAGCTATGCACGAGCAGATGAAAATCTTAATTTCCATTGCGCGCTTACAAATGAAATCTAGTAAGTTTTGAAGTTTGGATTTTCGCTTCTTCCTTCTCCGCTCCTCTCTCCTCCTCCTGCCTCCCCCCTGCTCTTCTTCTTGTTCTTTTTATATATATATATGCATGTTCTTTGGATGTTGTTTGATTTATATATATATATATACTCTCTCTCTCTCTTTCTCTCTCTCTCTCTCATTATTTCTCTCTCTCTCTCTCTTTCTTTCTTTTTTTTTTTCTCTCTCTCTCTCTCTCTCTCTCTCTCTCGTCTTGGTCTCTCTCTCCTCTCTACTCTCTCTCCTCGTCTTCTCTCTCTCTCTCTCTCTCTCCCTTAAATATCTATTCGAGACCTTGCTGTTGCCTATGTATCTATATATATATATATATATACCTATATAACCACCACCCTACCCCCCCCCCCCCCCCCCCTCCTCGGCCCCCCGAAGAGGGGGGGGCGAGAGAAGGGGGGGGGGGGAAGAGGGCAAGGGGGAGGGGGCCAAAGATGAGGTGGAGGATGAGTCGCGGCGAGGCCGACCGAGCAGAACGAGCTGAAGTCGTGACGGGCGAGGGGCCCCGGAGCTACCCCATCGAGGCCGGCAGAGGCATCGAGCCGAGACTGGCCAGGGAGAGGCTCGAGGGCGTTGCGAGCTGGCCCGAGAACGCGCCCCCAGTGCCCGACTGGGGCCCGCTAGACGGCGAGCGCTTCGCAGTCGAGGACTTGCCGAGGGGCTGCGCGGACGACGAGAACCCCTGCCTCCTCGAGCTTGCAGAGCTAGACCTCGGGCTCGCAGACG
This sequence comes from Prorocentrum cordatum, assembly GCA_963575745.1. Lineage (NCBI taxonomy): Eukaryota > Dinophyceae > Prorocentrales > Prorocentraceae > Prorocentrum > Prorocentrum cordatum. The sequence goes on from CAUYUJ010014631.1 coordinate 16,514, forward strand.
AGCAGCGAGAGATGCTCAAGCCGCCAGAGGAGCGCATCAAGAATATCCAGTTCCCGCGCGCCCTGGGAGGCCGAGTCAGGCTTCGCAAGGGAAACGAGCGCAAGAACAAGTGGGCGAGCAAGTTCCGAGGCAAGTGCGCGGGCAAGCTGGCGGCCAAGTGGAACAAGGCGAATCGCGAGCAGAAGGGCCGAGACGCACTCGAGGGCAAGAGCCGAGGCATCGCCAAAGCGAAGCTGACAGGGCGAGCCCCCAAGCCGAATACCTCCTTCTCAGAAGGGCTCAAGCAGAAACTGAAAGCGAAGCGAAACAAGACGGCAACAGACAATAATAATCAGAACGGGTGCCTCGAGCCTTGCAAGGGCTCGCCCTGGCACGGCAAGATCGCGCGGGTCGACGAGGAGTGCTTTCACGAGGGCCGGCGCGGCAGAGTTCAAGACGTCTGGCGCGTCAAGGACTGCGAGGGCGAGTGCCAGCTCCGGGTGCTCGAGGTCGAGGCGGCGGCGATCGTCCAGATCCGTTCCAGCCAGGCTCGATGGGCAATGGGGCAAGGCCGGAAGCCGAACAGAAGGGCCAGCGGAAGCGGAGCGGAAGTTGACGCGGAAGCCGAGCGGGAGCTCGCGCGGAGGCCGAGCGGAAGGGCAGCGGAAGCCGAGCGGGAGGTCGCCCCTAGTGACCCATCGGCCCTCGAGCCTGGGAGGTCGTGGTCGAGCAGGAGTGGGCGCCCGCCAAGCCCCTCAAGATATATTGGCGAGTGTGCAGGATGTTCAAGCGAACCGAGCTCGCCGAGCACCTGGCGACCACGAATTGCGAATTCGTCGAGAAGAACCGCACTTTCGAGCTCGGCACAGTGCGAGCCCTGATAGGCGAGATCGAGGAGCGAGTGGGCGTTCCCGAGGATGTCCTGCTGATCGAGCCGACAATCGCTGTCGCCTGGGCTCGAGGAGACCAAGGTGACGACGAGCCCACGACCGAGGCCCAGAGCGAGCAGAAGGCTTGGCTCGAGAAAGTCGAGAACGCCAAGCACATCCTCATTTGCGTCCACAGCGAGAACCCAGCGCACTACACCTACCTCAAGGTGACCAATGAGCACGCCAACAGGGCCATCGAGTACCGAGACGCCCTCAAGGTACCGTCCGAGTCCGCCAAGCAGGCGGCCACGAGGATTCTCCACAAGCTCCTCGGCCCTGAGGTCGAGTGCCCCGCTCCGAGCAACACGAGGTTCCAACTTGACGGGTGGTCTTGCGGCCTGTGGGTGGCGAGGTGGTTCGAGCGCGCCCTGCGCGAGACCCGCGGCGAGGGCCGCCTGCCTCCGAGCACCATCCAGGACATCTACGCGCGAGGCAACGAGTGGATCCAGAAGCTGCTAGATGCGAGCGACAACGCTGCCGCCCAGGCCAAGGCAAAGGGCAAGGCCAAGCCCAAGGGCAAGGCCAAGAGCAAGGCCAAGGACCCGCTGGAGGCCGAGCCCAAGCGCGCCACCCTCGAGGCAGCCCTGCAAGCGGCCAAGGATTGCAAGAAATGCGAGATGCTCAAGGACGGGTCCAGAGGACGCAGGGCGTGCATGGGCGAGCAGTTCGAGGCGGTGCGCAAGAAGGGTTCCCTTGCGAGGGCAGCCGAGGAGTTCGAGAGCAAGGTAATGAACATTTGGCTGCGAGCAGTCTCAGCTGTTCTGAGCTTCTGCGCGAGACCCCAGCAAACAAACAATGCGATTCCGAGGATGTCTCAAGCGAAATAAGCAATTGTTCGAGGATACCTCAAGCGAGACAAACACTTATTTGAAGGATGTCTCAAGTGAAAAAAGCCATTAGTTGACGATGTCTCAGGCGAAACCAACAATTATTTCGAGGAGGTCTCAAGCGAAACAGACAATCATTTCGAGGATGTCTCAAGCGAAACCAGCAATTCGTTGAGGATGTCGCAAGCTATTGCGAGGGTGTCTCAAGCGAAACGAAAGATTTGTCGAGGACGCCTCAAGCGAGACAAGGAATTATTTCTTTGAGGGCGTCTCAAGCGAAACAAGCAAGACTGATCTCCGTAGTCATTTGGTGGCTCAAGATTCCGAGCCCCCCAAGAGTTCCATAAACCAAGACCCAAGCCGACGCGACAGAGCGCCGAGGCTCCGAGTATCGAGGATGTCTTTGCCGAGCTTCTTCGACGCGGATGAGATGCCCGAGATGAGCACGCAGCTACCGCTCGAGGCGCCCAAGGAGAGCGAGAAGCGCGAACACCCCAAGAAGGGGGAGAAACCGCTCCAGGACCCCCAGGGGAGCGGGAACGAGAAACCGCTCGAGGACGTCAAGAGCCAGAAGCGCACCAGGGAACTGGGGGAGATCCCGAGCAGCAGCGACAACGAGGAGAAGCGAGCCTACCAGAAAGCCAAGCGCCGCCAGTCCGCGCCGCAGCCAGAGGACGAGGAGCCCGAGGACGGCGAGCCCGAGGGCGACAGCGGCAAGCGCCCGAAGCTTGAGCCCGAGCCTGTCGTAGAGGCGCTCTCCGAGCGGCTCCAGCGCAAGTGGGCGCTCGAGGGTTAAGGTTTTTCGAGCGTGTCCTGGAGGATGTTTCCAGCGAGATCAGCAAAGGTTGAAACGAGAGATTTGTCGAGGATGCCCCAAGCGAAAGAAGCAATGATTCAAGGATGTCTCAAGCGAAACGAGAGATTTGTCGAGATTGCCTCAAGCGAAACAAGCAATGATTTCAAGGGTGTCTCAGGCGAAATAAGCAATACTTTGAAGATGTCTCAAGCGAAACGGACAAATATTTCGAGGATGTCTCAAGCGGAACAAGCAATTCGTTGAGGATGTCTCAACCGAGACAACTCATTGTTGAGGATGTATCATACAGGACCAAAGACCAAGGATCCTCCAGATATCTTTGGCTTTTTCCTCTTGACATCTCTTCATGCTGGCTCTGGCGGGCAATTTGTATATTCGCCCCGAAAACCCCGAACTTTACTATCCCTGGGGGTTTATTCTCGTGGGTATGGGGTTAACCGAATTAATTCAAGCCGGGCGAATTAAAACCGGGTGAGTTCAGTTTGAAGGAATTTAACTTGGATGACCAAGCTGGATGAATTTCAACCGGACGAATTACAACGGGAGGAGGTTTTTGAATGGATCAATAGACCACGCGGGCAACCCAGTGGCCCAAATAGGTAATTATAACCGGATGGATTCAAACCGGACGAATTAAGACCGGATGACTTTACACCGGGCAAATTAAAACCGGATGAATTCATACCCGGGCGAATTAAAGCAGGATGAAATTTTACCCGACGAAGTTAAACGGAGGAAATTAAACGAATGAGATTACACGGATGAAATTAATTCCGACTGAAATTCTTTACGCTTCGCGTATCTCCACCAGCCCATCTCGCAGCAGCAACTCTCGCGAAGCATGCCGACAGTCGTGTGTGTGTGTGTGTTTTTTTTTCCAGGCGTGTGTCCGCTTGGCCCCGCATGTCTCCCCTGTTCCTCCTTCCTCCCGCCCCCCTGCACATCCTCCTTGTGAGGGGGGCGGGAGAAGGACGGGGCGGAGGAGGAGGGAGAGAAAGCGCTCCTCGTGATTTGAGTCGCTTGGGGTTTCTCGTCCTGGTGTGAGTCGTTCGGGCCCTTCTTCTTGGTGCGAGTCGTTCGGGCTCTTCGTGGTGTGAGTCGTTCGGGCTTTTCGTCCTGGTGTGAGTCGTTCGGGCTTCTCGTGGTGTGAGTTGTTCGGGCCCCTCATCCTGGTGTGAGTCGTTCGGGCCCCTCCTCCTGGTGTGACTCGTTCGGGCCCCTCGTGGTGTGAGTCGTTCGGGGCCCGCGTCGTGGTGTGAGTCCTTCGGGCTCCTCGTGGTGTGAGTCGTTCGGGCGCCTCGCCCTGGTGTGAGTCGTTCGGGCCCCTCCCAGTGGTGTGAGTCGTTCGGGCTCTTCGTGGTGTGAGTCGTTCGGGCCCCTCGTCCTGGTGTGAGTCGTTCGGGCTTCTCGTGGGGCCTCTTGGGGGCTTCTTGGAGCCTCGTGGGGCCTCTTGGGGGCCTCTTGGGGGCCTTGGGGGCGCCTTGGGGGCCTCTTGGGGCCTCGTGGGGCCTCTTGGGGGCCTCTTGGGGGCCTCTTGGGGGCTTCTTGGGGCCTCGTGGGGCCTCTTGGGGGCCTCTTGGCTGCCTCTTGGGGGCCTCGTGGGGCCTCTGGGGGGCCTCTTGGAGGCCTCTTGGGAGCCTCCTGGGGGCCTCTTGGGGCCATCTTGGGGCCTCTTGCGACCTCCGCAGAAGCGCAAATGAGAGCTGCCCCCTGAGAAGGACAAAATGAGGCCAACACCTTCGTAAAATTGCCCAAATGAGGCCAACACCCTCGTAACATCAATGATTTCTGCTTCAAAGACGAGTTGAGGGGCCAAACTACCTCCCCCCCTCGGGGCCAGAATCCTCGCGAGGGTCGTCGTTTTTTGGCCCTCCCAGGAGTCGAAATGGACCCCTCTGATCCCACTCGGCCCGCCCTCTCCAGGTCCAGGGGGGGGGGGGGGGGGGGGGGGGGGGGGGGGGGGGGGGGGGGGGTAGGGGTAAACCCCTCCCCGAAGGGGAAGATAGGGGGTTAGGGGGTTGAGAACAGAGAGGGCTCCCTAAACCACTCACGCCCAAAGGGCTGGTGGGATTTTATTTTGATTAAAACCAATTCGGGCAAAACTAAGGTGAGTCGGTCGCAGCGACCACTGCCAGGGCGGCGCGCCCCGCCAGAAGCCGCGGGTTTTCGCGGGGAACATCCCCGCGCTGGAGGACATCGGTCGGCTGTGCAAGCACGCGAAGCACCAGGTCATGCTGACGGGCGCGATGGCGAGGAGATCTGCCCCGTGCTCTCGCGCGCTGCGCGAGCGAATCGTGGTCGGCTACGCCGAGGCGCTGAGCGCGACTGTCTGGCCGGGCATGGCTTTTCTCCGAGCCAGCGAACCGCTGCGTGAGCTGTCTCATCGCAGAGCGCGTCGTCGACCGCTCCCCATTGAGCGCGTCCTTTAATCTCCTCGTGGCCAAGGGGCAGCACCGAAATACTCAGCTTCGTCACGGGGCTGCTCGCGCAACTCCGCCTTTCCTGATCTACCCGGACCTGCGGCGGCCCCCGACGTTCACGCTGATAGCCCTCAGATGCGGGCCGAGATCAAGAAGGCGAGCCAGCTCTCCGTCCCAGATAGCGCGAGGAAGATGATCAAGCGCAAGACCATGGATGCCAGGACGGGCGAGACCCCCCCCCAGGATATCGACATCGACGCGGAGACGACCGCGTCTTACTTGCAGCGGGGCCTGGACAGGCGGCGCGACCTTGTAGTCGAGGTGCGGCATGCTGCCGTGGCGGGGGCCGCTGCTGCTGATGGCCTTCCGCCGGCGCCACCCGCGCCGAAAGCCTTCGACGAGCTGTCCGAGCGGACGCCTTCGAGCCCCTCTTCAGCGCAGCGGGCCCGGGTCATCTCGCCCCTGCAGAAGGACGGGGACTTCGTGGACATTCATGCTGCTCGCGCGCATCTTCGCCGCCACGAGGACGAGGACCGCGCGGTCGACGACGAGAAGATGCACGAGGACTTGAAGACGCACTTCGCTGCTCGAGGTGTTGGCGGTCGCCGAGCGACGCGGCGAGCCTCGGCGGCACTGCGCGCGATGGGTGGCCACGGCTGCAGGGGCGGGCTTCTCTACGCGGACGAGTGGGGCTCGGCGTCGATGGCCTTCGCTCCGAGGGTTGTCACGCCCCGCGGTTGTCTTCGATATTTTCGCTACAATTGGCGGCTGCGCAGGCTGCCGCTGAGGAGGCAGCTTCTTCTCTACTGCCGCGACAGCGAGACCGTAGGCACGCACGGCTCCGCCGAGGACACCTCGGCCAAGCTCGCGAAGCAGTTCGCGTGGCCAGGGATGGAGCATGACGTTCAGAAGTGGATATCGTCGTGCGGCGTTTGCCGGATGGTCAAGCCGGCGCGGCTTGATTGCCGATGCGAGGATGGAGCTTTACGATCGGCCCTTCAGGCAGATGGGGGCCGACGACCTTGGGCCGATTTCGCTGGAACCGGAGGGGTGCAGCTACATCTTGCATGCGGAGTGCGCCTTCTCGCACTACGCTCGATTCAAGGCAGCGCCAGACAACTTGGCGCCAACGCGGGCGAAATTCTCGGTGGGGAACGCGATGTTCGACCTGGCCGGCTGCCCGCCGGTGCTGAGGAGCGACAGGGGCAGTGCGTTCACAAGTGAGGTCGCGGCCCAGATCAACCATCTGCTCGGGGTCAAGCACTCGCCAGGCAGCGCCCGCCACCCCGAGTCGCAGAGCTTCGCGGAGGCCCGCCGCCACAAAATCAACAGGACCCTGGCGAGTTATTGCAGCACTCATTCTGAGCGCTGGGCGCGCTGGGTACCCTTGGCGCAGCGGTGCCTTCGCGCTGCGCCGATGCCTCGCCGCGTTGCCTGGAAAGGCGCTCGAGCCCGGCCGCTACGCGCGCGGCATCATCGAGCACATAGAGTCGACGCGTGCCACGGTGGCCAGGGGGATCAAGGCGGCCCACGACGAGGAACAGCACGCGCGCGCTACAGGAGCCTGGCGATCGGGAGTTCCAGACTGGCGACGCGGGCTTCCTCCGCGCCCCGCCCGCTTTGGTTGCCCGCGCGATCGGGGCGGTCGATGGTGCTTCGACGAGGTTGCTGCCGAGGCCCCGCCCCCCGATCTACCGCGCCCGCGAGATGACGGGGCCACAGTCCGCCATTGTGGCAGACCCAGATACGGGCAGCACGTCAGTGGGTTTCAGCCAGCCCGTTCACGTCAACAGGCTGAGAATCTCTGAGCTTGCTGAGATCAAGGACGAGGGGCTGCAGCTGGAGATCATGAGGGGCAGCGCCCAGGTCAAGCACGACGCGATCAGCCAGTCGGCGACCGGCCGCGTCGATATCGTGCGAAGCGACGACGTGCGCGGCAAGTCCGAGTGGGTCGACTTGGCGACGGAGGAGCACCGCTTGTTGCGCCCGATGGCGAGTGAGTCGGCTGCTGGCGCCGCCCCTGCACGCCGCCGATTGCGAGTGACTTGAGAGGTATCCCTTTTTCCCAATACCTCCTCTCGTAAGTTGCGCCAAATTCGTCAGTGTATCTTCATTTGTATGCTAGAAGCGCGTTCGTTACACCTGGGGCATATGAGTTGCATTCGCACTCGGGGCATTTCGCATTTTATGTTTGGCAGCTCTGGGACGCGTGGGTGCATTTTCGGCGGGGCCATAATTTTCGACGAGCCGTGGCGACGCATGCGTCGGCACGGTTCGCCCAGTAGCGATTTTTCTGTAGTTGTCTTCTCTGGGCCCCAGGACCTGCGGATCCAGGTCTGGGGTGCCCCGCAGTGGAATTTCCTTGGGTCTAGAGGTCCAGGGCCTTCCTGCACCCCCTTCTCGGCGCTGGGCGCCTTTCCATGCATAGTTGCTGAAAAGTCACCGAACTCATATTTGGAGAGCAATGTTCTTGTGAACCTGAGGCGCTCTGCCCGGCGACGGGCATCGTCTCCAGGGCCCCAGGGGGCCGCCAGCGGGCCCCGGAGGCCGTCGGGAGGCGATCATGGGGCGAGAGAGCCGTCGCCCCTTGGAGTGGTCGGGAGGCCCAGCGACCCCGCGTTAAGAACAGAGGAGGGGGGGCCTGTGGAACCCTTCTTATGATTACTACTACTTCTACTACTACTGTTACTGCTATCATTACTACTGCTACTACTACTAGTACCATTACTATTTCGACGACTGCGACGACCACTATTACTACTACTACTACTACTACTACTAGTACTACAAATACTTCCACTACTACGACTACGACTACGACTTTCACCTCTACTTCCACTACTACTACTATTATTACTATTACCACTGCAACTACCATTACTACTGCGACGACTACTATTATGAATGCGAACACGATTATTATTTCGACTACTACTCCGCGCGCGACTCCGTCTGCCACTGCTATTGTTGTTGAGGCCACTGCGACGATTATTATTATGTGTTCTATTGCTACCAGTACTGCTATTACTAGTGCTACGGTTACCTTCGTACTACTACTAGTACTACTACTACTACTACTACTACTACTACTACTACTACTACTACTACTACTTGTAGTACTACTACTATTATTACTACGACTTCTACTTTTACTACTATTCTTATTTTTAATACGACTACCACTACTGGTATTACTACCACTATTACTACACTACTACTACTAATACGACTACTACAACGCCTACTAGTACTACTGCTACTACTACTACTACTACTACTGCTACTAGTACGACCACGACTACTACTACGGCTACTACGACTACTATGACAATGACCACTACGAGTAGAAATGTTATTACTATGACTACGACTACTGCGACTGCTAACACTACTACTACTACTACTACTACTACTACTACTACTACTACTACTACTACGACTACTCTCACTACTATTGTTGTTGCTGCCGTTGCTGCTGGTGTTTCCACGAATACCACAAGGGCAACGACGAATCGTATTATTAGTACTGTTAGTCTACTACTACTATTTCTAAACTACGACAACTACTATTACGGCTACGGCTACAAGAACCATTATGCTTACTTCTGCGAAGAATACGCCTACCATTCTTATCGCCAGTAGTATTTTCACTACTACTAGAATTCATATTTCGTTTGCTACTACTACTATCACGAATTCTGCGACGATGATTGTTATTATTGCTACTGCGACTACGACTGGTACTACTACTCGTTCCACTACGAGTACTGCTACTAACTCCGACGACGACAACTACTACCACGACTATTAGTATTAGTATTCATGCTCGTTTAATTACTGCTATTACTACGACTATTATGACTAATGCTACTATTACTAGTGCGGATATTTTTTTGATATTCTTAGTGCCACGACTCTCATGACGAACGACACCAATACGATTGGTCGTTGTCATGTTTGCACGGCGACGACGGTTATGATTTGGTTGACCGCTGCACATTTTACTACTACTACAACTGTAACTATTGATGTTACTAGTATTCCGACTAGTATTTCGTATTATGACCACTATTACGATCACCCTTTTTATTTCGCTTAGCACGAATGGTATCACTACTACCACCACCGCCACTACTACCATTGCGACGAATACTGGTACTACGTTTACTCCTGTTGCTGCTGTTGCTACCAGTACTACTACTACTACTACTACTACTACTACTACTACTACCACTACTACCACTACGACTACTACTAGTATTACTACTACTACTACTATGACCACTCGGACTACGACTTCTGCGACTGCTACTTGTATTTCTACTGTTGCTAATTGTTCTACTACGCGTATTATTACTCGCATTGCTGCGGGCCCTTTCATGATTACTACTCTACGAGTACCACTACTAGTACTGCTGTTACTACTACCACTAGTATTAGTACTACTACGACCACCACTACTACTACGACCGCTACCCCTGCTGCTACTACTACCACTACTAAAACGTATCCGTACGATTGCGAGTACGAGTGCCTTACTTTCTATTATTATGTTGGCTACCTTCATTACTATCACTACTACTACTACTACTACTACGACTACTACTACTACTACCACTACTTTGTTTCACGATTACCACTACCAGCCCGTACGACTACTACTATTATTGTTTCTACCGCTACTATCATTGCAACTATTAGTCGTATTACTCCTCCTACGATATCCTACTAGTTCTACGACTAGTACTATTCGTACTATCATGTTCGACTATGATTGTTTCGTGTTCGATTTCTATCATTTTTCTTACTACTATGACGATTGTGATTGCGATTGGTATTGTTACTACCACTACTACTACGACTACTGCTGCTTCTACTACTAGGATCTTTTCTACTACTACAACGACTATTAGTTTTATTATCACTGTTTTTTTTTCTATCAATACTGCTACTACTATTACTACGACTACTACTACTTCACCACTACTATTACTATTACTAGCACGACTACGACTACTACTACTACGACTATTACTACTACTACTACTACTACTATTACGACTACTACTACGACTACTAGTACGACGACTAGTACTACTACTACTACTACTACTACTGTTACTGTTACTACTACTACTACTACTACTACTACTACCACGACGACCAGTCATGGTATCCCCACTGGATTGTGCGGCTATCCGCAAAGTCTCCCCTTCTCCCACGCTTCTATTGCCGACTCGGCGCCATGCGATTTCTTGTCGCTTGGAGGGCCCCCCCCTCCCGTGACGGAGGGCCAGGGGTTCGAACCCCCCCTTGTTTCCCTTCTCTTCGGGCCGGCGCTGCGTTTGGGTCGGCGGCGGCTAGCGGCGGCTGCGGGGGCGACGATTTCCATTTCTTGGCCGGCGCCGGCGCCTGCGGCGGCGGGCGGCGGTGGCGGGGAGCGTCGACGAGGACGACGGTGGAGGTGGTGGTGGTGGTGGTGGTGGTGGGTTGTGGTGGTGGTGGCGGCGGCGGTGGTGGTTGTGGTGGTGGTGGGGTGGTGGTTTGTTGTGGTGGTGGTGGTTGTGGCGGTGGGTGGTGGTGGTGGCGGCGGTGGTGGTGGTGGCGGTTTGGTGGTGGTGTGGTGGTGGTTTGTGGTGGAGGTGGTGGTGGTGGTGGGTTGTGGTGGTGGAGTTATGGTGGTAGTGTGGTGGTGGTTATTGGTGGTGGTGGTGGGTTTGAGTTGTGGTGGTGGTTTGTGGAGGTGGTGCTTGTGGTGGTTGTGGTGGCGGTGGTTGTGGTGGTGCGGTGGTTTGTGGTGGTGGTGGTGGTGGGTTGTGTTGCTGGTAGTGGTAGTGGTTGTGGAGGTGGTCGTGGTGGCGTGGTAGATTGGTGGTGGTAGAGGTGGTGGGTCTTTGCGGTGGTGGTGGTGATGGTAGGTTGTGGTGGTGGTGGTTGTGGTGGTGTGGTGGTAGTTTGTGGTGGTGGTGGTGGTGGGTTGTGGTGGTGGCGGTGGTTTGTGGACGTTTGTTGTGGTGGCGGTGGTGGGGGTGGTGGTGGTGTGGTGGTGTGTGGTGGTGGCGGTGGGTTGTGCTGCTGGTAGTGGTGGTGGCTGTGGCGGTGGTGGTTGTGGTGTGGTAGATTGGTGGTGGTGGTGGTAGTGGTGGTGGGTTTTTGTGGTGGTGCTGGTGGTGATGGTGAGCTGCGGCGGTGGTTGTGGTGGCGGTGGTTGCGCGGTGCTGTTGGTGGTGGTGGTCGCGGTGGTGGGTTGAGGCGGCGATGGCGGTGGCGGTAGTGGTGGTGGTGGTAGTGGTGGTAATCGTCGCCGCGCCCCCGCCGGCGCCAGCGCTGGCGCCAGCTCCGGCGCTGCTGGCCGCCGCAAGCGCTGGCGCCGAGGGGGGGTTTGAACCCCCCCCCGCCCTTTGGGGGGGGGGGTGAACCCTTCCTGGGTCGCCTCTGGCCATCGTCGCTGCGCCCCCGCCGCGGGCGCCGCTGGCGGCCGGCAGCGCCGGCGCAAGTGCCGAAGGGGCGGGGGGTTTGAAACCCCAACCCCCCTCTTTGGGAGGGGGGGGTCCCTCCAGATTATGATGGGCACCCTGAACCTGGGATAAGTTATTTTTCGTTATGCGAAAGCTATATGAACTGATGACCATACAGATGCGTGTATATATATATATATATTATTCTTCGGGTGACCTGAGCCTTGAGCCAACGTGCGAACGACAGTGCACGATCTCCTGTATATAAGACAGCACGCCTAACAGGGCCTTTAAATAATGATATCAACTCTGGTCTTATGTTCTGCAGGACATGTGGGATATATATATATATATAACATGTGATGTTGCTGGAGTTCGGCAACGGCTTCTGAGAAGGAGTGAAACGAGAGAAGGAGAGAGAGAGAGAGAGATAGCAGTCCTAGACAAGCCAGAGCTGGCTGATCAAACCCACCACGCCTACCATACATATATGGAAATTCATTGAAATAACTCTGATCGTGGTAGCCGTTGCTGGTGAACATGAAATGTTTGTGAAATTCATACACCCGTGAAGTCGTCGTACACTCTGAAATCTTTATGCTGTAGTCGCCGTAGCCTGTGGTCTGGCATTGCCCAGTCCGAGACCTTTGTATGATTCGTAGTGTGCCTCCAATCGTCCAACGGCCTGAGGTGGTCAGTTCCAGAAGTGACTTCGAATCTGCGCCAAGGTACTTCGTCAACATATCTGAAACCATCCAGTTGGTTTGTACGTGAGAAAGCCGTCGCAGTCGTAGCGCCCTTGTTTCTTCTCGACAAGAAAGGCCACCCAGACGTTGTGACTTGTCCTACGGGGCACCTCGAAGTCCACAACCTAATTCCCACAGGTCCACGCAGTCAACATACGCATCAACTGGTAAACGCAACTGCCCTCGATCAAGTCGTTCTTGAAGCTGTAGCGGCTTCTGTGGTCCACGCAGAATGTTGATCTCTGGTTCTGTAAGTCTCATGCCAATAGTCTGAGCCATAGGTAGTCCTCGGGCTGCTGCCAATGTCCCTGCATGTGAGGTGATGTGAGAAAGTCTCTTTGACTTAGTCGAAGTAATTACCAACGCGTGTAACTTGCCGCTGAGTCGGTCGATCAGGTTGTCCTGCAAGTAGTCTTGCCGATCGCATCGGGGAAAATGTAGTCGATCTTCCTGAATACCTACGGCAACTCCTTCCGCTGCAAAATCGCTGTTCTTGGTGGCCGAGGAAGCGTCTGTGATGCACGAAATCCTTAATGGTGCCTTAAGCTTCCGGTAGTAAATCCTAAACTTCGCCGGATTATTCTTGGGCCTCTTGATCGCAATATTGTTCGCCGCGAGGTCCTTAATGGTCGGACTCTGTAGCATTGTCTGTAAAGAAACAACGTTGAACAACTCTTCCAGTCAGGCCTGACATGCCCAAAGAGCCCCACAGGCAAGAAACCGAAGCGTCTTCTGTTCAGCTGCTGCACAGCGTGCATCCGGCACTGCCAATCGCTCTTTTGGCATCACGCATGGTGAAAGACACGATGTGAAACGGTCCTGATGAATACGAATACATGTCGGTACAATCCGTTCAAGCTGTAGACCAGCATGAGTTTTTGGCATGGTCTGTCTCTTGAGTTTGCCAAATATAGATTCCAATTTCTTGTGTGCCCAGTCGCGATAAAACTTGCTGCAAGTAACCTGCAAATCGTCCGCATGCACTGTCATAACGAAAACGATCACCTTGCTGCCGTTGTAAACTATGCCCCAGTAGAGGTATTTGTCGTAGAGAACTGAGGATCTAGCTCCAGGTTTGCCCTCGGCAAACTCCAACAGCGCTAGCTGAAACATCAATGGGGTATCGGTGAAAGGGCGTAGCGATGTCGATCCTTGTCGGGAATCTTCCAACTCGCTGATGCCTCGGGCATGCGTCGAAAATGGCTCCAAACGTTTTCTGTGGGAATTATGCATACTGCGCGATCTCCTCGGCACTCATAGCCGAGATTCCTTGTCTTCTCGCGTAAGTTATCATTTCCGAGTCTTTGTAGGAAAGCTGTTGCAATATTCTTGCTCTCGGTGTCAACGTCGCCATCGCCCTCGTCGCCCACGCGTAGCATGCCGTCGCAACAGCCAAGATTTAAACTGATCGTTGTGATAAGACCGTTGCCTTTGAGCTGTGCTTCTCGATGGGATTCTTCCGTCGGTCGAAACAGCCGCGAGCGCAGAGTCGTGATTTGACTTCAGCGTGCTTGACTTTCCACTTCCTTACCCAGGTGCAGTCGACGATGTTCGCCTTGTCCGGCAAGTGATCTCGAAGTACTGGTTCGAAGATGTTGTGAGTGACGAAAACCTTCAATTCCTTGTGATCGACTTTTATAACTGGCTTCGCAAAACGCCTCATCTCGTCATCCGCGAGGTCCGCCGTCGAATCGTGAACTCGAAAGCCATGGGTTTACGTAGTCAAAATGAAACCATCGATATCCGTCTGAGTGTGAACACAAAGTTGGTGAGACAACATCGAGGTCCTCTGAAAGGTCGCCGGGCATCTCGTCGTAGATTGCTTCCGTACTCTGCTGGTGAGTTCTGTCGGGTAACCGTTCACATAGACTGGCGATCTTGGGAATCTCGAGGTGGTCAATCGTTGCATGGTATAAAGTTCTGGAGTCTGCATTCTGGTCGTCGCTATATTCTAAAGTCCTATCCGTAGAATTCGAGGGTTGTTCTTCTGCCGGTTCTGGTTGTGTCGTAGAAGTGCCTGGTGCAGTTGCTGGTTGAGTCGTCGATGCGCCTGGCGTACCTGTTGGTTGAGTCGATGATGTGCCTGGCGTAGTCGGTCGTAGGTCAAGTGCTACATCTTCTCGCATAGGTAGCGCTGGTGGCCGACGTGGTGAGGAAGACGAAGTCCTTGGGTGATATTGTCCTGTCGATGTAGTCGGTGGTCGTGGTGGCGGTGACTCTGGTTGCCAGGTAGATTACCATGGAGATGGTGATGATGATCGCCCTCTCTTCTGTGGTGGTGATGATGCCGCGTCTGAAGGATCTACTGTATTTTGCTTCTCCGTCGCGCTGCTCCCAGGCATGTCCGAGTCGAGCGGGACATAGGGTAGCTTCTCGTCAGGAGTGGATGGGGTGAGCAGTTGGTAATATGATCTTCTGGTGTCTCTGTACTGTTGTTGTAACGATGGTGACCTCTCGGCGCTTCTCGTGGAGTACGTCGAGGTGCCGGTCCAGGTGCTGGAGGTAGGTTATGATCATGCCCATGAGCAGTCGTCGTCACTGTCGATAACCTGATCAGTTGGAGTACAGAGCTGCGGCGCGCCTGCTGTAGCCGGCGCCGTTGAGGGTCGACCGCGAGGTAATTGACTTGCTGGATGTCCAGGCTCTTGAAGAGGTGCAGCATTTGAGGGAAATGGTGGAAACGGCGGTGCCTGAGCTGGTGGCGTTGGCGGATCACGCGGCGGTTGTTGATCCGGAATATCTACGTCGGAGAGGTCGCCAGGCCAAGTCGCCATGCTGATGTCGCTCCAATCTGTTGTCCAAATCCTCGCAACGGTCGTAACTGTAAAGCATCACCGTTCTGTATAATCCAGCCTGTTCTGCTGCGTAGCGAAGAGCAATGTCCGGACGTCGCGCGCGAATGCTGTGGTCCGCTCGGTCATTTCGTCGCCAACGTAGAAGTAGAGCCCGCTGAGCATATTCGATCTGAGGAAGCCGTCGCACATGTGAGCCGTACAAGATGCCATGCAGAGGCTTGAAGGTATCATTGCAGATTTTGTTGCTCAGGGTCAGGGGCTCGCAAGAGGTGCATGCCTTTTCGCTGGGAACATTTCGATAGTGCTCCTGCTGCCATACAAGACCAAACCAATCTAGCTTTGCGGGTGTGGCTCCATCAACAAGTCCATGAGGTCGTACAGCGTCTCTGAGGAAACCAAAACTCAGTGTGAATGTATCTGATATGGTGCCAGAGAGGTCGCCGTTGCCTTGACCGTGGGGTTACACACGTCGTAGTTCATGTAGAAGATGTTCGCGTCGATTCTCTTGTTGAACTCAGTGATGAAATGCTCCGTTGGAATGCGCCATCTAAGGTCTCGCAGAGGACTGGTGTCTGAGTACTGTTGATCCTGCGCGTCGCTCAAGACTGTTGATCTCAGCTGGGCCTCGCCATCCACATTGATCTGTCCGTGTTGGTTCTCGCCATATGTCGCACATAGTACCCGGAACAAGTAGCTCTGGTCCGTGCTGATGTTGTGATCTTGGCTATTCGGGCAAGTCGGTCTTGAATAATTGACTGTGCGATGGCCTGACGTGCCAACAGCCGCGCTCGTGCCATGGACCCCATGCAGTCACGTAGTCAGGTCGCTTCTCGAGGGCTCCCGTCATGGATGTGATGGTCTCGCTGTCGATCACAGTCGTCCTCGGTAGCTGGCCAATCAAAGCCAGTTGTGGAGTACTGCCGCCGTAGTTGAGAGTAGCACTGTGGCCAGCGCAGCACTCGTAGCAGATGTCGGACTAGCTTAGATTGGGTCCTTCTGCTTAACACGACTGCTTGAGCTTCAGCATGGACAATTTATGCAGAGCCATATGCCGTTCGATTAGCCCTTTGGTCGTAGCGCCTCCTCTGCCGATGGCCAACCTTTTGATCTCGAGACGATCGCATAGCATGGTGGCTTCGTGTCCCATGAGGCCTCCTTCCTGATCAGTAAGAAGGTTAATCATGGACGTTTCGTCCCATGAGAAAAAATCATGTTGGACCATCTCGTTGAATAGTGTGGCCAGGAACGACTGGACGTGTGGTCGTAGATGTCGTCTGGCTCACTGTTGACAGGTCTCGCAAGCCTTGCGCACCTCCACGCCTTGTAGCACAATGGCTCGTGGTAAGAGCTTTGCCTGCAGCAACTTCGTCATGTCCAGTGGAGAGTTGTGTCAGAATCGTTCATGGAATAGGCGTAGTAGTCCGGCGCTGCCTTTCTCGTTGGAATGAACTAGCTGCTTGGGTAGTTCTCGCAACTCCACGTTGGGCTTTGTCCGCGATAAAGCATGTCCATTGATCTCAATATTGTCCATGGCGCCCTCCGTAGAAGTGTCGAGTAATCCGGGCTTTGGAACAACTGCAAGTGGATAGCGTCCTGCTGGAACTGTTTGTTTGCCTCGAAGTCGTCGCCTCTGACCTGATTCGCCAGCGGGGCTTTGAATCATAATTCCAGCCCTGATAATGCCGAGCAAAACAATCATGAACATCGTCGGGGTGTCTGCATATTCCCCAGGTGAATTCTTCCAATCCTCGTCAACCTTCATCTGGTAGTCGCCATCCTTGTTACCGAGAAATATTACGCGATCTTTAGAGTCCTCAGGATTGACAAGTGCAGCCTCCTCAAATTATGTGCCTCTGGTCTGCAGCCTGGAGATGTCATCGCATTGGTCTTGAAAACCTCATCAATAATATGTTGTAAGACTCGAGCTCCATCTTGTCGAGGTGCCTTCGTGCCGGGTGCCATCAACATTCGACCTGTAGGTGTTCCAGGAATACCAAAATTCAGCGCGTGATCCATGATAGAAAGAATCGATGCTTTGATCCACTGTTGTTCCGATGGACAGAAGATGGAGAGAGTGGTCTCAATGCTGCTGGTGTCTACGCTCTCGAACTCCTCTACTCGCTGATGACAGACTTAGGTCCTGCTGCAGGAAGAGCTGGATGTGCTTCATATTATGCTTCATCATCCGGCGATGCTGGGAATGTTCTGGACAACTTGTTGAATGTAGCCCCAGGCTTTTCAGGATGTCTCTGCAGAGTGCCACGCGTGACTTCTTTGAAAACATTGCTGCCGCTGCCGTCCTTTTCCGATGGGCCTCCTTGTCGTAGCCCTATAGGTGCATGTACTCCTTCTTGCAGCTGCAACGCTTAGCGGAATAATTGAGGCAGAAAGTGGAAATCCATGTGGCGTCCTTCTCGTTCCTTCGGCCATCCATCTCATCGGACAACTCACGCATGCAGAATAAGCTAGATGATTCAGTAGAGCTGACAGTGGAGATTTGGTCAACATACTCGAAGATCTGGGATTATCCACGAGATTGTCTCGAAGGTCTTGCTTGATCTTGACAGCGTGCGATGTCAAGAACTTCAGCATGGGTAGTACTGACTCTCGAAGTGTCCTGGTGTCCTCGATGTCGCGGCTGGTACCCACGTGACTCCAATGCTTGCATCGTGGCTCCATCGTCGTAACTCCAGGCTTGAAGGTCCTGTCCTTTCTCTGCAACTTGAGTGGCGAGGTCGATGTTTGATGCCCCACCCACAGCGCAAATCAAATGGAAATAATACTGCACACAGGAAGGGTAGAGAAGCCATACGAAGAGATAGATGGGAAGAGCCTGAACACCAACTCTACAGAACTGGATATCCGTGGTGGGGTCCTTTGGCCATTGCTGCCTCGAAAGCGTCGTAGTTCTCGGGCGTGATGGCCGGTAGCCAGGTATAAGTCATGTACAGTTGCGGAATCGCGTTGAATTCAGCCTTCGCAAGTGACAATTCCTCGGGAAGTAGATGCGAGGGAAAGAGTGGTTCGCCATTCCACAGTGAGAAGGATTCCTTTGAGGAGACAGCTTGCCAATCTCGGTAGTATCTGCGCGTAGTAGATGAGAATGAAGAGAGAGTGTCTGGAGCGAACAGTGCAACGCCATGCTCCGGACTCAGTGAAAATGAATCCTGGAATCTCCGCGTGGTGCTCGATCGTCGCTCTGAGTGTGATGCCTGTGAACACACCTCGCCACTGCTGAGCCTCAATTCCCGAAAGTCCATCTTGATTCTGAAAATGTCCACAGGTTATCACACTGCCATGTCGTAGTGGCGCCTGTAGTGGGATGAGTCCAGGGCAGTTTGCTGACTGACCTGTGATGACGTCGCAAGAGAAATAGGCATTCTTCACTCCAACCAAACCAATCGGAAACACACAAATGCCGATACTATGCTGGGGCTGAGAAGAAATGCCAGTAAACTTATTCTTCGAGCGATACCGCTTCAAATGCTTCATCAAACCGCGGGGTCGTAGGAGCTTCTCAAAGATCTTACGAAGAGTCGCATTTCCGATGAGACATCGAGCTGCTCGAGGGTCCACGATGAGGCCGACAACGCAAACTCCGTTGATCACTGCCAAATTCTTGAAGGGATTTCCGGAAGCCGGTAGTGCCGTGAATTCTTTCGGTTTTCCTTGACTGTGAATCGTCCGGTCGTGGTAGCACCATCCAGTTCGTCGTCGTATCATCAGTACTCGGCGTCGTCTGACGTAGAGAGGGTGTCCCAGGAGATTGTGCCTCCTGCTGCTGATGATGCCGTTGCCAACGAGTTGCTGAAGCACCCAAGCAAGACGAACACATCACCATCAAGTGTCCCTTGAAACCATGACATATACAAAACGAGCGAGAGCATGCGCCACATGTCCCGACTGCCACAGAGAAACACTTGTAACATGTTGATACCGAAGTAGGTGGTGTAGTCGCAGTGGCTGAGGCCTAGCTCGAAGATGCTGAGGAACTCGAGCTGGCCGTTCCTGTCATAGTAGCGATTGGGCCTAACCCAGGTGGATGCCGTGGTTGTCCCTGTCCAGTTGGGGCTCCTTCTTTATTGCCAAAGGTATCATCAGATGCTGATCCTTTCCTCGGCGCAGTCCCAGTAGATGCCGTAGTGGGCACAAATTGACAGGCTCCTGCCGAGAGGGGGGCCCTGACAATAGTGTCCTGCTGCTTGGCCTGCTGAAGACCACATGTGTCTGCATCTCCTATCGTTGGTGTTTGGTCGTCTGGTTCTCCGCGTTCATGAATGGCCGGCAATGTCGTGTAGCTACCATATGTTTCATCTCCGCGATTTGATTCGCGCTAAAACCCTAGCCGTCGCCGATCATATCTTTTTCCTTTCGATATGTAGCCTGTCTCGCCGCGTCCTTTGCTCTTCTGAGGTCGCTGCTGGAAGTCGCTTCTGCCGAAGCGTGGGGCATCGCGTCGCTGAAAGTCCTGATGTTTTCGCTGCCGATCTCGATCATCTCATTTTCCATTTCCACAGATTTCCTTTACGATACCCTCGTCCTTGATCATGATACTCCTCGTCGTGCTGCTCGTCCGTCAGGTACGTGCTGTCGCCGTTCTGGCCGTCTTTGAGCGGGCATGTGTTCGAGTTGCGCCATCTTGAGCCGCATATTGTGCATTGATATCCTTGTCGTTTCTTGCCGCCTTTGTCGTCCTTGCCTTTTCCTTTGTTGCCTGATCTTTTGCCGCGCCCATTCTGCCAATCGTCCTCTTCTGGTACCGACGGTGTTGGCAGAGGTGATGATGATCCTCCTGATGCTGGTGCTGCTTCTCCTTGTCCGCCTTGATCTCCGTCGACGTCACACCAGTCATCGTCCTCTTGCCACTGGTCTTCATCGTACCATTCGTCGTAGTAGTCCGGATAGTCGTCGTAGTAATCTCCGTAGTCATGCTCGTGATCTCCTGACCAAGAATCGGGATCCTCGTAATAGTTCTTATATCCAACGCGCTGCTCATTTGCTGCCAACTCATTCTTGCTCACTTTCAACTGTAGCTGAACCATTTCGCGCCATCGGTTGAGATCTCCATTGCTTTCAGATGCAAGTCTGAGAGCACCTTATCAGGAAACGTCGTTCTTGACCAGAAAAACCACGCTTTAGCTGACTCACCCATCTGTAATCCTCCATATCGTTCAGCTTTTTCGTACATGTGATCCCAATCGAACACACGTGATATACAATCTTGATTCGGTCCCTGGCGTAACGTGAAGAATCGATCCACTGAAGTCCAGGCCAGATCTTGATCATCCAATATGTACATCTCAATGAGCTGGTCACTCAGAATATTGATGCCGCTATGTTGTGCAGGAGTTATTTCATTTCCTTGATCAATGACGGCCGATACTCGTGGAAGACTGACTGCATCAATACCTCTATAAGTCACAGCGTTGCTTGCTTGATCCAATCTATTGATGCGTAGATCCTGTGCTGCTCTGATTGCGGGACTTTCCAACCTGCTCATTACTTGTGCCCCGAGTTGGTCTTGATCTAGACGCGTCAGACGACTCCATATCTCCCGTGCTTCTCGATATTCACGAACAGGATAGGCTCGTGGTCGCCATCCAGGCGGTATATCTTTGGAATACTGCTTGAGAGAGAGGGGTAGTCTGGGGTGAAGCCAACATTTCTGGAACTAAACTTCGTAACATTGACTGTCTGATCCAACGTCCGTATGTATGGTAGTAAACTCAGTCGCAATCTCTGCAAACCAATATTCTCTGAACACCAAGTGATGAACATCTCGTAGGGGCAGTAGGCCGTCGAAGATGTAATCTGTCCTGATGCCGAGAAGAAGCCAATTCTTTACGCTTCGCGTATCCCCACCAGCCCATCTCACAACAGCAACTCATGCGAAGCATGCCGACAGTCGTGTTTTTCAGGCGTGTGTCCTTTTGGCCCCGCACATCTCCCCTGCCCCTCCTTCCCCCAGCCTCCTTGCACATCCTTCTTGTGGGGGGAGCGGGAGAAGGGCGAGGCGGAGGAGGAGGGAGAGAAAGCGCTCCTCGTGATTTGAGTCGTTTGGGGTTTCTCGTCCTGGTGTGAGTCGTTCGGGCCCTTCTTCCTGGTGTGGGTCGTTCGGGCTCTTCGTGGTGTGAGTCGTTCGGGGTCGCTGTCCTGGTGTGAGTCGTTCGGGCTTCTCGTGGTGTGAGTTGTTCGGGCCCCTCATCCTGGTGTGAGTCGTTCGGGCCCCTCCTCCTGGTGTCTCGTAGGGGCAGTAGGCCGTCGAAGATGTAATATGTCCTGGTGCCGAGAAGAAGCCAATTGGAAGGTAGCCAATTGGCTCCGATACCAATCTCCAGAGTCTGATGAACCTCCTGAACCTGGGATAAGTTATATTCGTTAAGCGAACGCTTTATGAACTGATGATAATAAAGATGGGTATCTTTTACTGTTCGGGTGACTTGAGCCTTGAGTCATGAGCCAACGTGCGAACGCCAGTACACGATCTTCTGTATATAAAACAACATGCCCAACTGGGTCTCTATACATATACATATATACATATATAGAGAGATATGCTAATAATACTAACAATAGTCATACTACTAATAATCCCAACTGGCTCGGGAGCGGGGGGAGGGGTGTCTCCCTGGTTTTGATCGACGGCGCCGAGTGTTGGGGGGGGGGCACCCCCGTTCTGAAACGCGACGCCGAACGTTCCCAAGGCAATCGCCCGTGAAACGCGTTCTCTCCGCCATCTTGAGGCCATTTTAGGCTGTCTTGGGTGCATATTGGGCCGTGTTGGAGGCATACTGGGGCCATCTTAGCAGTCTTGGAGACCATCTTGGGCGTCTTGGAGGCCTTTGGGGCCGTCTTGGGGCCCTCTCTCGGAGCCCTCTTGGGAGCCCTGGAAGGCCCCTTGGGGCCATCTTGAAGGCCATCGATCATAACGTTCAGCCCCCCCAACAAGAGGCCAACATGGAGCCAACACCGTAGTAAAACCAATGATTTGGGCGCCCAGAGGGCTGGTGGGATAACGTTCAGCCCCCCCCCAAGATGCCAGAATGGGGCCACAACCTTAGTCAAACCAATGATTTGGGCGCCCAGAGAGCTGGTGGGATAACGTTCAACCCCCCCAAAAAGGCCAAACTGGAGCCAATACCTTAGTAAAACAAATGATTTTGGCTTCCTCGCCGAGGCCGTTTTGGACGCCGTGACACTTCGCGGGGGGGGCCGAAACAGTCCAGGGGAGGGGTAAGGGGAGGGGTAAACCCCTCCCTGTTGGGGAAGAGTGTTCTTTTGAAGAGGGAAGAATAATCTTGTTAGACCACCTGTCCCCCAAAGGGCTGGTGGGATTATTACTACTTCTAGTACTTCTACTACATCTTCTACTACTAATGTTTGTTCCTTATTGTTCTTACGACCCCGACCGTTGTTATCATATCATACCGTGTACCATACATCCGTACACCGTACATCACACTTGCTGGTGAAAGCAATGATCCCTTTGGAACCCTGACCTTATGATCCCCAGGGGGTCATTATCGGGGGCACGTATTTAAATATGCGAGATCCAAGCATGACGAAAATCAATGGTGTTGGCCTCCTCGTGCTCTCTTGGAAACGTTTTCGGTGCCCTCTTGGAGCGCTGTCGGGCCCTCTTGGGAGGCTCTTGGACGATTTGAGGGTCCTCTTGGGCCGATTTGGGGTGCTCTTGAGGGTCTCATTGGTTGTGTTGGAGCTGTCGTGGAAGCCCCTTGGGCCGTCTTCGGCGGTCGGAAAGCCGGAAATGGCGGGAAACCTCACATGTTTTCAACACCCGAGGAACATCAATCTCGCTGGCTCTCTTGGAGGGCCTCTTGGAGTCCTCTTGGGCCGTCTTGGGAGCCTCTGAATCTGTCTTGAGGCCGTCTTTGGGTCCTCTTGGGCCGTCTTGGGCCATCTTGGGCGGTTCTGGTGTCATTTCGATTGCCTTGGAAGCTGTATTTGAGGCCGTCTTTGCCGTTTGGAGGCAGAAACGAGTGCTGGAAGCCGGTTTCACAGCGGACGATCTTAGAGGCAAGTCTGCATCGAGGTGGGGGGTTTAGAAAACATGAGAATTTGCCAGACGACAGGCATTCTAACACGCCCACTCCGTGCAGGCACGGTGTCGGATATATATATATATATATATATATATATATATATATATACATACATACATACATACATACATACATATAGGGAGGGAGGGAAAAAGGGAAGGAGGGAGGGAGGGCGAGAGAGAGAGAGGTGAAGAGAGACAGAGAGAGAGAGAGGGAGAAAGAGAGAGGGAGAGAGAGCGATAACAACAAATAACAAAGGAGAAATGGAGAAAGGGAGGGAGAAGGCGAGACAGAGGGAAGGAGAGAGAGAGAGAGAGAGAGATTGAAACGAGAAGAGAAACGAATCGAAAACGTACGACGTGCACGGTCTTTGCCCCCCGTCCTTCCCTATGCTTCTCTACTCCCCCGCCCCCCCCCCACCTCCACCTGATTACCCTTCGCTCCCGCACCCCAGCCCCCCCCCAGCAATCCTTCCTCCATTTCCCCCATCAGCCCCATTCCCCACCCTTTCTCCTCCTCCCCGCCCCCCTGCCTCCTCCATCCCCTCCACCTCCCATTTCCGTTCCCTCCCGTATCCCTTCCCGCTCCCGTTTCTTGCTTTTGCTCGCCCGCCCCCCCCCCCCCTTGGCGGCGGTGGCGGGGCCAGGCGCCGCACTGGTTGGACCCAGACCCGCCTCAATGGCGGGCGCGGCCTGGAGATTCCGACCAGGACGAGGATACCGCCGCCGCCCGTCCTCGCCTCCACCAGCCCGCGCGCCGCCGCCAGCACCGTCGTCGTGGACGATTTTCGGGGATGTCAGAAGATATTCGGCGTTTGTCGATGGCCCTCATTGGTCTCCTGAGTCGTCGTCGTCGTCGTCGTTCCCCGTTATCGTCGTGATTTGTTCAGCCGTGGCAGTCTCTCTTCGACGCGGACCCCTCAGGGTGAGTTTCGGGCCCGGGGGCCATCAGAAGCACGTCCCAGGAGAGAAGTTGTCCCCCCCCCCCGGGGGTCATTAGGGCGAAGACATCTGGGGCCGTGGCGGTTCTCGTCCTTGCGTGGAGGAGCCGGGCCTCCCTCCAATTATTTTCTCAGTCTCCGTACGCTATCTCTTTCCGCATCCTCTACAGTTACTTAACATGAACACTACTCGCCTCTCTCCCCTGATGACGTCCGCAAGATGTCTGGCCCCCCTCCGCGTATTGTTTACACCAGATTCCTGGGCTGGGAGTTGGGTTTTAGCTTGGGTTTTTTGTTTGAGATGTTGCTCCCGCTGGAGCGCTGGCCTCATTTTCGGGTTTCCACTCGTTCCGAATCAAGCTACCGCTGGATATCTGGCCTCATTTCCGCGCTTCCGCTCGTTCCGAGTCGTGCGCCCGCTGCAGCGTTGGTCTCATTTCCGCGCTTCCGATCGTGCCGAATTCTGGTCGTTCCAAATCGTGTTACTGTTGCAGCGCGGGCGTTTCCCGTCTTTTCAAATAGGCTTCAGTTGGGGATCCGTTTTTTATAGCACGGGGACGATATTTATATAGTATTTCTGGAGCATTGGGCGAATCAGGCCCCTTGCAAGGATTCCTTTTCCTCTCAAGATCGGGCTTGAGCCAAAGTGGTCGAAGCCCATCTCAGCTCCTGTCTCCATTCTCGCACGCACGGCAGTCATCTAACACCCTTCTTAGGGGTTACGTGGGGGAGGTAGCTTTAACATCCCCACATATTCCTACCGCACCTGTAGCACGGCACAACACATCACCGTTGGGATTCTGCACGGCACCGAACACGACCATTAGGGCACACATACACGCACACCCCTTCGGAGACGCGTCGAATTTTCGCCCGACTCCGCTCCCATACTAATTCGGTCGAATCGGCTTTTGCAACAGAAACGCGCGCAAACCGCACGTCAATTCAAGTCTCAGAAGCATTGTGCAATTATCACTAGCGCCACCAAAGCTCCAACGCCTTCAAGCGCTCCACTAAATCTGACTTGCATCCTCTAGGATTGTTGCCGAGCCTGCACAGACGGGTTCCACATGCGTTTATCGTAACTTCATCAGCAACTATATTCGTGCAATTAGGGCAACCCCCTGGCGAAGCATATGTCTGAGTTGTCGTAGTGCATACCTTTTCTAGAAGCGGGAGGATCGACCTTCTTCCGATTTGAGATGGCGTTAGCCTTCCCGATCTAGTATCCGACATGTAAGCCAGCGTAGAAGATCAAACCGCCAACCGTGAGTGCGAGTATCATCGTTATTTGTGTCGAGACTGAAACGATCCACGGCTCGTCCACCGTCTCGCTCGATCGTTGAAATCTCGCCAGCCGCATCGGCGCCCTTGACCATGGCAAGCGAATCGCCTAAACAGAGAACAAGACCATGTCGAACCTCACCTTCACCTTGAGGCGAAACGACTCTTGCGTTCTGAACTTTTGCCGAAACCTCGAGAACAGCTCCGCCGTCACGATCGCGCAAACCCACAGCCCATCGATGCGTCTCGAACTCCGCCTTCTCAAGATACTTGGTTTCCAAGCCGTTGCTGTTGAGCGCGGTCGGTATCTTATAAATCACCAAACGCCTTCCGCAAAGCAAACCCCGAACGAACATGTGACGCAATTGGCACGCTCGAGCTTGCCCAGACCCAGCCTGCTCTGAGATGATATAGCTGCTGAACTGCCTCCAACTCTAAACTGACCTGAGCGCCTGGAAAGTGCTCCTCCAGGATCGACTTCACAAACAAGCCTTCGCACGCTCCTGATTCCATGCTGTAGATCTCCGCCTATGCTGAAAATGTCGCCAGGCTGAAACCACTGTGTCATTGAGGCAGATGCGTCCGCTGGAAGTGCTCTTCCGTCCAATCTTGTCGCCAGCCCAGTCGCCGTCGACCTTCACCTCGACGATGCTGTCCATGACCCCGGGCACGATGAGATTGGCAAAGTCCCTGGCGCCGCTGAGATAGCGAGCAGCCCCCCTCAAACACAGATCATCTCCGACCGTTCTTTGACCCGTGCCTCCACTGATCTCTTTCGTCGCGAATTCCAAGTCGCGCCTCGCCGCGGCCACAAACAGGGGTTTGCCAGTGCCCGTCCTGAACTTCTTGGCCTCGCCCTCGCTGAGCAGCTCCTCGCCTTCCTGTTTTGCTTCGGACTTGAGATGTGGAGTCGCCGCCGCCTTCGCATTTTGAACTGCCACGTGCTTGAGCAAGCTGTCGATCGTCTCTGACGCCATTCGAATCGAGAATCCATCTCGCTCGCGAGCTCCCCGATGACGCGCCCCAAGTGTACCGGAGAACTGCCCCTCGACTTGTCCGGGGAGGTCTCCGACGAGAAATGCCCACCCAGCGCTGAAAGAAACTCGCCAGGCCCATTGCGCTCTCCAATCACCGCGCCGTCACCCGCGTGCCTCGCCACAACTGCCATCGCATGCTAGACGCTCGGCTCTGAGACCAACCTCCTCATATTGAGCTTCCCGGCGCTGATCTGGCTGTAGTGCGCATCGGAATCCACCGTGGCTCCGTTGTGAGTCCGTAGATCGCGCAAGTCAATTTCCGAACGACGTCGCCTGGGTCCTCGCCAAAGTTCTCGATGCAATACCCTGCATTCAGCTGGCGGCCCGAGCAAGACCTTCCCCCGAATCGGCGCGCGTAGAAAAAGCCCTGAGTATATCAAGCAACTTCACCTTCCACTTCTCGATAGCCGCCAATGCAAGCAGAACTCGTGGAGCGCACGCTCCTGGCGCAGGAATGCCCCGTAGATCTTTCGGCTTCTTCGCCACGTTGAACGGCCTTGGCCAGGTCCTCGACTTCACCCCCTTCCGGTCTGGCTTCATCAACCCAAACGACTGAAATGGAAATTGTCCATTGTTGCTTTGTGCGCGTCTTCCTCAGCCTTGAACTCATCGAGCCTATTCAAGTCTGCGAACCTCGCTATGATGATCTCCTCCTGGGTGAACTCCCGATTCATGATCGCGCGCGCATTCATGTGCTCATCGTTTTCCTCCTCGTTCGGCATCAGCTCCCCCCTTCCGGAATAGACATCTATCTCAGCGCATTCGGTCCTGGCCTGGTTGGCGTTGCCAGCTACCAGGGCTCCCAATTCTGCTTCTCGCTTACCGATGTTGCCGGGTGAATACTTGCCGTAGATCCTGACACCTAGAGCTGATGCTTTTGATGAGCTCGATCCTTCGCTGCCGGTCGCGTCGCGCCATGCGCTTCCTCTGCTGCCCTTGCCCTTCGTGACTGTGGTCTAGGGCGCGATCCTCCTCCGCCATCTTCTCGGTCAGCTGTTTCCCTCTTTGGGCTTGAAGCCTGTGCTGGCCTCTCTCTCGGAGCTGCTGCATACCGCGCTGCCGCGGCTCCTCCTGGCGCCGGTAGCGCAATTGCGGGCCCTCCGAGCCGTTGTCGCCTGAACTCCGCTCGCCGCTGCAAGCGCGCCGTGGTATGTGCCTTAGGTCGTTCAACTCGTCGAAGTAGTGCTTGGTCATCTGCGCAAGCTTGACATCTGGCACCCCTCGAACCTCCCTCGAGTCCGCCTGCGACCACATGGGAATCACCATCTTGTCGAACGCCTCCTTGCCCCACCGCAACTTCTCTGGCCTCTCCTTAACAGTCTTAGCCTTCACGATGCCCAGCGCCGCACCCACGACGCGGCCAGGCCCTCGATGACCTTGACTGATGCCTCCGCTAAACCATTGCTTGCATGTGACCCTGGCGCCGACTGCCGCAATGAAATCTGAGTGAGAATGTCCTTGGACTGCCTGCTACGCTCCTTGGCCAGAGCTTTCCCGGGCGCAATGATAGATTGCTCGCCGTCGCTCTGAATGGTAACTCGCGGGTGCCCCAATTCACCCGCGCAGCTGTTAAGAAGCGCCACCGCATATGAAGTAGGGCTCTTTGTTGGTACCTGAGCTGCACCCGTGCATGATGCAACGCTGTCTTGAATCACCAAGATTGACGCTGTCTCCACGTCGCTATCCTCCGACGCCAAAAATCAGTAGTCCATGCCAAGAACTGGATTCGTTGATGAAAGTTTTCCTTGACGCCGTCGGCGTGCTTTTTTGACCTCGACCAATGTGCAAATGCCACGCCGCTGCGCGCGCGGAGCATGGGCACGGTTGCGCCCCCCCCCTGCCCATTGACGTTTGGAAGAGCTGGGGCTCGCATTGCAATTACTTCCGCCGCTTCCACTGGTACTTGAACTTCTTCTCCGCTCTCAATGGTACCTCCCGCAGGGCTTCCCGACGGATTCGGCATCGAAGCAAGGTGACTCGCAATCGTTCCGACCTCAGATCCTTGATAACTTCGGACTTGTCCAAGCCTGTTAGGCGGCATCCGCGCCCCACTCTGGGCAATTGAACATTCGAACCACATTTGGACATGTCTCCGTGAGCGCCCTATTGAAACAGATAGCCTCTGTCCGTAATTTCGCCAACCGGAAACAAAAG
Source organism: Prorocentrum cordatum (assembly GCA_963575745.1). Lineage (NCBI taxonomy): Eukaryota > Dinophyceae > Prorocentrales > Prorocentraceae > Prorocentrum > Prorocentrum cordatum. The sequence goes on from CAUYUJ010014631.1 coordinate 44,963, forward strand.
CCTCCGAACGTCTGCGATCGCAGACGTAACCGCCACCTTCAGCACTTCCCCACACGCGGTCGCAACCCTGAACAGGACCAGTCGCTGCCCATGCATTCTAATATTCTTACCAGCAGTTGAAAACAATTCTGGCTCCTTGGCCATGCCAGTGAGCTTCCCGTGCATTGCATACTCCCTGGGCGCCGCGTGAGCACGCGCCCCACTGTCAAACAACGGGTCCTCATCAAAGCCTCCAATGGCCATACTAGCTACTAGCTGTCTGACTGATCATGAAAATCCATCCACCGCCGGCTAGCCCAGAGACAACCCCAATCTCGCCGGATTGAGATTGCGATTGCGTCTGAGGGTTCCCCGGCATTGCACCTTGTCGGCCTCCTGCAGCCTCGTTGTGGGCAGTACCTGGAGCCCGTCTGCAATTACGAGCGCAATGACCTCGCTGCCCGCAACGGTGGCACGTTACTTCTTGCTGTTCCTTTCCGCCTTGGGATTTGCCATTGCCGTTTTCCTTCCCTTTGGTGTTCTTAGTTTTTGCGTCGTTATTGCCCTTACTCTTGTTATATTGACTTCTGCTCGCGCCGTTTCCTTGGTTGTCCTTGCCTTTGTGAACTTTGCCGATGTCCATGGGTGATGGTCCTGAGCTCGGTGCCGATGCACTCATCTGAAGTTGCATGTAGTTTGACATAGTCTCCTTGAACGAATCTGCTGAAACGAACGTCTGCAGGTCCACCTGAGCCTCGATGCTATCTGGTGCGTGCTGCTTCAAAAGTGCCTGCTTGAACGCGCCCGGAAGCCTCTCGTTATGTTGTTTCTCGTACGTCGGGAACCTACTCTCCAAGATCTGCAACTGATCTGCAAATTTGGTGGGGCCGCCATCGGACCTCGCGTTGAGAATGCACATGGGTTGCATGACCTGAGCGGCTCCTGTCGATGGTTCCTCATGACGAACAAGTAAGCACCCCGCCTCCAAGCCGTGATAACTTGGGACATTCATCACCAGCTGAAGCGAATTGCCCATTGGAATGTGTGAGAATTTGAAATCAACTTGGCTTTCATCTTATCAACCTTCTGCTATGTCCGCGCCAACCTTCTGATATGTCCGCGCCGAACCTCATTGAGCTCCTGAACCAGACGCTCGGCCTGCTCCAAACTCTCTGAAAACTCGCCATCCAACGCGCCAACATTGGCCTTGAAGACATACTCCCATTAGGGCCAATCCGTACGATCACCTGAATAAGCGTTCGGCTTTCCATGCAATTTGGTGTCAGCCAATGGCAGCGGCCCGCCTTGATCACCCAGATTTTCGTGAAGGTATGCGCAAACTCGCGTTCGAAATCGAACTCCCGCGAAATCAAACGTCAAGGGGCTCTAGAAATCGAACTTCGTGGAGATCTGGAAACTGATTTTCGTCCAACAATCGCTGCGCGCCAGGACCCCCTGGATTAGACCACGGGCTCCGCTACCATGGGCGAATCAGGCCCCTGGTGAGGTTTCTTTTTCCCTTCAAGATCGGGCTTAAGCCAAAGTGGCCGAAGCCCACCTCAGCTCCCGTCCCATTTTCGCACGCACTGCAATCCTCGAACCCCCTTTTAGGGGTTACATGGGCCAGGTAGCTTAAACCTCCCCACATATTCACACCGCACATCTAGCACGGCACAACACATCACTGTTGGGATTCCGCACGGCACCGAGCACGACCATTAGGGCATACATACATGCAATTATGTTTTTTAACATGTGTTTTGGTTTTGCATTTCCGCCCAAAATCCGCGTGTAGGAAGACATGCCAGACCTGACAATAGGCCAAAATAGGAAAAAATACCCCCCGACAAAACATCAGAAGTGATTACACATCCGACCCCACTTTGGGACGTCGTCGTTTTGAAGAAGTATCAAGCGGGAGCCCGTTCCTGCTTTGAGAAGGCGATGTTGGAAGCAGGGCCAGCGGGTTCTCTCCATCAGCCCCACCTCGTGTGGAGCTTTCCGAGGAGCCCAGGGAGCTGAACATGGAGCCGCGACATCAGACCCCCAGACCTCCCAAGACGATCAATTTACCCTCCCATGGATCCGGTGCCATGCCATGACATGCAGCGCGGCGTTATGTTTTGTGCCTCTTGCCACGCTTTGCCTTGTAATGCATCGCAATGCAATGCTTTACTACGCGTTGCCACGCCATGCTATGACATGCTACGATATGCAGTGTTCTTCTACGCCATGCTATGCCGTGTTCTACGATGCGTCGCGTACCCTCCTCCTTGGATCATTGTCCTGCTCGACATCCGATTGTGCGAAAGGAGATGAGATCTACGCCATGGTAAGGGGTGGGAGGGAGGGGTAGGACGTTAGATATGACGAGGGCGCACCTAGCTTGGCACTCCCCTCCACCCCCCACCCCCCTGTCATGTTCATCATCATCCCCATACTCGTGCTCGCTCCGTTTACTCATATCCCTGCTCCCCTTCCCCCCGCACTGGGCCGCGCCAGCGGGAGCATTTCTGCTCGCCGCTGCCCAGCGCCATCCAGCGCTTCACGCAGCGCAGCCCTTGTCTGGTGCTGTCGTAGTGTCGTTTTTCCCCCGCCTCGCCAACGCCCGAGGGGGGGCCAGCCAGCGCGCGCAGAGTCTCCAAAGGCCGCCAGTCTTCAATGGCCGCCGCTTCGGGGTCTGACGCTCTGTTGTGTAGCCGGGCTCGGGTCGGGTCGCTCGTGGCGAATGCCCTCGTCCGAGCGGGTTACCCGAGCGCGTCCGTGCTGCAAGTTGTGTTGATCCGCGCAGTCGAAAGTCGCCGAGCTGCTGGCAATCGGCTCCTATTGCCGCATTGCTCTTCTAGTCCTTTCCAGTTCGTACCTCTTCTACCCCCTTCTCACACCTACCCCCTCCCTTCCTTTCCATCCACATTATCTTCCCTTCTCCTCGCCCCCCCCCTGCCGACTACATGTACACAAAAAAAACCCTTAACTTCATTACGTTACCTCTCCTTCCTTCCCTCCTTATTTTCTTTTCTTCCTTTTCATACTCCTTATCCTCCTCTCTCGTCCTTCGTCGCAAGTTTGAATATGCGGGGCCCTGGCGGCTTCAGGTTGTGTTTAGCTGAGGGGCTGACTCAAAGTCCTCACGGCGTATAGCACACCACGAGCTTTGAAGTGAGCTCGTCCGAGCGATTTGGAACACTTGTGTGCACAGCTTCCGTGTCCACAATTTACGACGCGAGGAGCGTCGATATGAACGCATTGCAGTTTGTTTTTGGGGAGCAGGTCGTTCCACTCATATTTCGCATCACGATTCTCATCGACACGATGACGAACAACACGATGCCGACTCGCCAGTTGAGCCGGAGGCCATCGGAGCTTGCCAGCCAGTCCACCGACCACCATGTCGGTCACGGACCTGAAGAAATCAGTCCAAGAGCACGCCCATGCCAAAGATAGGCTGAAGAACCGCATTTCGTGCATTCGGGTTGGCCCTGCCAAAAGCGCACATTCATAGCGTCCTCCTGCACTCAATACTGAGTTCGAAGATTGTCTTGTCAAACTGGTAGCTGGTAGCAGCGGTGGTGTTTGTTGGACGGAAGCTTTATCTTCTTGTGGTTCCAACAGTGGCTGTCATTGAGTTGACATCCTGCCCACCGCTCTTCCCCTTCTCTTTCTCTCCCTCGTCGTCTTCCTCCGCCCTCTCTCTCTCTCTCTTGTCGTAAATGCACTCTCGATTCATTGTTCAGGCCATGGTTCATTGCAGGAGTTTGCCCATGGCAGGTTGGTTTGTGCGGTGTCCCAGTTTGCCTTGCGAACGTTTGATTCGCGATGTGGCTGTGTCACCCCCGGTGTGTGTTTCCTTTGGCCTGCGGCTGGCACAGGGGTAATTCGTCAGCTTTCGCACGCTCTCTCTCTCTCTCTCTTTCTCGGGTCACGGTTCACCTCATGAACTTGCCTACTGCAGGTCGGCTTGTGGGTTGCACCCGGTTTGCCTGGCGTTTCTTTGGAGGCCTCAAGCGTCCAGGCTACACAGGGACGCGCAATCAGAGATGCAGTCATGTGGGCGCGGTTTCGCTTGAGACGGGGAGCCCCCCCGAACCTCAAGCCGAGCCTTCTTTAGGAGGACTTAGACCACATGCGTTCCCACTGTAGTTTCGAAAGCCTCCCGAGTCCCACCGCCCGGGCCAGAGCGGCCGCGCGAGGCGAGGCGAGGGGGTCCCCGCAGCTGAAACTTAGCGTTGCTGGGCTTTGGCTTTGCATTGCTTGACGTTGCTTGGCACTGCTTGGAATCATTGCTTGGCACTTCTTAGCGTTACTTAGGATTTTACTTGGCATACATTGGCCAGACACACTCAGTCAAAGCATAATCTATATCCAGCCCAGACGCGTGGCACAGCGTCTCGGCAATGGCCCTGTCAGTCCTGGTGGGTGGGCATGGTGTTTAACTAGATGGGCTGAACAAGCAGAACATCTGGATCATAATACGCTTTCCGGGGAAGTTTGTTGACGAATCATTTCATGGCGCGGTGCTCGACCTTGAAAGCGGTCATGGTCGCGGAGTGTTGACACACATTCAAGGGTCAGGCGCAGAAGTACAACTATTGCTACACCGTCCCCTTCGACGACTAGGAGGACGCCAACAACATGCTCCACATCGCAGCGAGACCGAACGACAGCCGCGACTCCAAAATATTTGAAAATTGGATCAACCTGACGCGACCGGCCTGGGCGAGAGCTGGAGACAGATGTGACCGCCTGGTTTTCCAGCGATGCGTGTGCGTCCCAGTCGCGAATTCGAGTCGTTTCCGTTCGGCTTCGGCGGATACTTTAGGGACTGTTTCCAGGGGCTCCCTGGAAGTGCGCACGTTCATGACAACCACCAGTCACGAGTATTGAAAGTGTCAGATCCCCCTAAAGCGCTTCCAGGTGTCATTACGCAGGAGACACGCGAGACGTCTGGAAATTGCAAGGCTCTGTGTCGGGAGCCTCTTTCTCGTTTGTGCCAGGATGTTTCGTGCAAATCGCGCGAAAGGCGGCGCAGCGATGTCTGTTTGCAGTATATGATTCACGCTGTCTTACTCGCACATCTATAAATATACACGGAGAGTTGCACATTGCACGCGTCGTTTGAAGGCCACGTTATATGATATATGTGTATATGTACACATACATACAACACTGCTCAGTGACAGCGGTTCCTTCTGTGCCGCTCGCGCTGCTAGTCGCAAGCGGCGTCATCTTAACAAAGTTGGCTTTGGAATTGAGACGTCGTGGATTGGCACCCCCCCGGGGCCGAAGAGGTTCGTCTGGCGATCGACGGGCCCGCGTTCTCGCCGCTCGGCGGTGATATCGCGCGGTCGCGCTTCGCTTGCTTCTGCCATGGATTTATTGGGACTCTGGGTGTGGAAGCCACCCATGGGCGGTAGTCAGCGGCTTTGGGTTGAACGCCTGGGCGGGGGCGGCGGATCCACCAGTCCGCCCTCGCGGCCGAAACAGTCGAAAGGGTGCCTCATCAACCACAGGGCATGCCTCGCACACAAGACCACCGGCCGTCATCGCGGCCGCGGGAGGTCCAGCAGCAGCGGGCACCATCCGCCACCATCCGCTCCTGAACCAAAATCGGTGACGACAATTCCCATCTTGACCCAGGATGCTAAAAAACAGCTGGCCGAGGGCATACCATCGGTGTGTACAACCAAATCTGATCGTAATGTTGAGCCTTCGGATCAACGGAGTATTGCATCCTTCGATTGTGGGCAGGATTGGCACGTTTCTTGGTCCAATATTGCCCCTGACTTGTCGCGTTCTAAGCGCTATGCGTCCATGCTGCCCAGTGTGACGGCTGGTCTTGCCTGCGCGCCGTCCCGGTCGGGGCCTGAGGGGATCTCCCTCGATCTGGTGCTCAGGGGCTCGGCCTGGCCAGGGTCGGCGCCCCTCCGACGACACGTTCGCTGCTCAGCTGGCCATTGCAGAAGAGTCGCCCCGCCCCTCGCCCCTTCTCGGCTCACACAGCGTCCGCCGTCGCACGTCTCCGGCCGCGGCCCGATCAGCTCGGCCACGGCAGTTTTTCTCTGCCCCCTCATTCGGCCTCCCCGTGTCCCGGGCTTAGCACCCCTGCGCGTGCTGCACATGACCGCTTCGCTTGCTGTCCTATTGAGTCGGGTATTTTTTCCGTGTGCACTCGCTCGCCTCGCACAGCCACTTATTTGCAACACCTTGCGGAATTCACAATAATTTGTGCGGCGGAGAAGAAGTGGCTGAAAGTCCAGGCATCGCTAAACTTGGCCGCCCTGAGTGTTCCTCTACGCTTGGAGGTTTGGGCCGCTCAGCATCGATCATTCGGCTGGCCCCCAGACATTGTCCCGACCAGTTTTTCGAGCCGCTCCCAGCTGTGGCCACGAAGTGCCCAAAAGGGAACAGAGACGACGGCGGCGGCGGCGGTCCTGGCGGCGGCGGCGCAACCGCTGTCAATCCTGGTCGCCATCCGCCGCGGTCACCGTCCTTGTCGCCTTCGCCCTCGTCGTCCACCATCGTCATCGCAGTCGTCTGCGTCCTCGTCGCCGCCGCCGCAGGAGAAGGCGGCGCCGAAGTCGAGGTCCGCCACCCGCCGCAGGCAGCGCCAGGCGCGCCGCCGCCGCCCTCACCCCTCGCCCTCGTCGTCGCTGCTGCGGTCGCGTTCCTCATCGTCGCCGTCCCTCGTCGTCGTCGTGTTCCTCGCCGTCGTCGCCGCCGTCGTAGTCGTCGTCGTCATCCTGCATTTCCGTTTCGGAAGTCTGCGGATTTTTCTGGAGGTCCCCGCAGTGTTTCCAGAACCTTTTCCGAAAACGAGCAAAACGTTGCACGCAGTTTCCTGCTTCTCCAAGGAGGAGGGGTCGGATGAGGAGGAGGAGAAGGAGGAGGAGCAGAGCGCAGCCAGGTCGAAGAAAGAGCACACAATCGTCCTCGTCGTGCGCATCCCGGGAGCAAGTCGCAGCTGGGTCTGGTTTGTCGTGGCCCGTTGCCGTTGTTCTTGTTCCAGATTGATGTGGATTTGGGTCGGCTCAAAATAGCATCGTCGTCGTCCTCACTCTTTCCCCGTCCCCGTTCCCCTCCTATAATTTGTCTTCGAGTCGAGGAAAATAATCGTTCCCGTTCTCGATCGGCAGGATGAGGAGGAAGAGGAGGGGGAAGAAGAGGAGGAGGGCTGCGCCTCCTGGGCGCCCGCTGGGCGCTCGGAGGAGCGAAGACAAGAGAGAGGAGGGCTGCGACGGAGAGGTGAGGAGCGAGGTTGCAAGAAGGAGGGGGAGGAGAAGCGCGAAACACTGCCAGACCCATTGAGGAGGAGCGATGTTGCGAAGAGGCGGAGGCGGAGTTGGGGAGCTGGAGGGGCAGGGAGGTGGAAGAGGGAGGTTGCGAGCTGGAGGGGTTTGAGTGGAGGACTCGTTCACGGGCGCCTCTCGGTTGTTTCGGTTTTTGGCCTAATGTTAATATAATCCTTACTTTCCTAGGTACCACCCACGTCTTGTAGAACCCAAATCGGTGAAAACCATACGTCTGAACAAAACACATGTTTTCAGTGAGTGCTGGGCTCGGGTGGATATAGTAGCCACAGACACATGCCAACATATGTGAGGATTCTGATGCGGTTCCATGATTCGCTGATCCTTGTCAGGGGCAGGGCCATGTTTGTTCTGGAACACACGTGTGCATATGTTTCAACAGGCCCCACGCAGCCCCACGCGATGCTTGCATGTGCCGCCCTGCCCCCGCAATTATCACAGCAGCCGTTCGGTTTTTTTTTTTTCTGCATGGCACATGTCTGAATCCATAGTTTTTTCTGACGGAAGCTTGTCTGCAGCGATGTGCAGCCATGGCGCCCAGTGGTGAGTGGAGGTGAGTTCACTGAATGTTCCGTGCTCTGTGGGACCACGAGGTGGACGAGGAGGCCCATCCACCGCCAGCGCCCCCGCCGCAGCCCGCCCAGCCTGGCCCAGGGCACCGCGGCGGGAGGAGAGGGGGAGGAGGACGGCTGCCAGGGCAGCCAGGCCGAGGCAGAGGCAGAGGGCGAGGACGAGCAAGAGGTTTCATTGCACAGCCGACCGCAGCTCTGAAGATGTCCCGCGGCCAGCTCCGACACCACAACTGCCGCCGCCAACAGATGGTGGACGCCCTGTCGACCGCAATTTCTCCGAGCGATCGGTTGGCCACCGCGCGTGTGATGCCCGAAGGTGGGAATGATCCGAAGCGCCCGCGTGTGGTTTTGATTCAAGGCATGCCAGTCGTCGCCCATCGCGCACAGAATAGAGATTCAACAGTATCAGCACGTCGTGATTGCGCTGTCTCCTCACACGTAGCTGCTCAGTCAGCAGGCCTTGCCACATTCGTGAGGAGCGCGCTTCTTTCGTTTTCAGCATCAACATATTCGACGGTTGCAACAGCTTCAATTGCAAGCCCAAGTCTGTCACTGGAATTTGCGATGGCCCCGTCAACCAGCGAGCCGCTGCAAGTATTGCCAAAAAGTTCAGCAGACGGGGCAAACACATATGTATGCCGGCGTTCAACACATGCGAACATATATTTATCCATCGTCGCGCCCAGCCTGGAGACGCTGTTGCCCTGGCAGGGGCGGAGGTTCATTATCCTGCCTTCGTTCTTCCGCTAACAAACGCAGGCGCTATCATGTCACGACTCAGCAGGTGGAGCGTCAATCTAGCATGCGTGGCTGGCACGTCGATCGGCGGTGGTTCGCTCGAGCTGCGCCGTGCCATAGTCGAGGCGCCCTGGAGGACCATCATCCTTTGCCGAGACAACTTCGCGACGAACAACTGCGTCATACGCATGGAGGAGAACGCGGTCCAGACTGTCAACGCTACGGCGCCAGATGATGACCACCGTTTTCGCATCGGAGGTGCGCCATGTTCCCGCCAGAACTTGAGCCATAGCAGGCGATGGCGCGCCGAGTCCTCGAATGCAGCAGGCCAGCTCGGAACCTTTCCCCATCCCAGGAGGAGATGATTCTAAGTGGCGACAACGGCGATTGGGATTCGGATTGCGTGGTGCACCACTGCTCGGGCGACGGATGCCCGCTGGGCTGCAGGGGCGAGGCGCGCAGCAAGGGCCTCGTGGTCGACCTCATTGCGCTGTCCTTGTGCAGCCAGCTGGTCGTTGCGCTGGAATATAGGTGGAAGGGGTTCGACGCTGCCAGCGCGCGGGCGTTCGGGGGCAGGCGCCAGCACCGACTGTCGGACAGGGCCTTGGAGAAGATGTCCCCGCCGGCGAGGGTCAGGCAGGCCGAGCTGGCGATGCGGGGCGCCCAGATGCTTGGCAGGGGCGTGGACTGGTCTGGGAAGAACAACGCGAAGGGCGGCAGCGTCGCCCAGGCCTTCGCGAGGGGCGACCCTCGCGCGAGCAATCTAGAGCTCGCCATCGTCTTGGGCGAGCCCGCCCAGAGCTTCCTCAACATGTCGCTCGCTGCAGAGAAGGCTGCTCCGGCACGTGCGCAGGCGGCCCTGCGCGTTCCAGCGGGGGCCGGCAAACCGCCGCCCGATTTCTCCGAGGTCGAGGCGAAGGCCGTCGACGCGAATTGGGCCATCGCCAGCGAATCCGAGGGCAGCGCGGTCATCTGCAAGCTCGCGGCCTTGATGCGTTCTTATTCTGCTGGGAAGTGGAAGGACCGATGGCGAAGTGGAACGGGGTTGGCCGCGGGGGGCGGTGGTGGGGGCGGTTGGGGGCGGGCCTGCCTGCCGCCCCTGCCCGCCCCCCCCCCCCCCCCGCCGTCCTTCGCCACCCCTTTCGCCCGCCGAGGAGTTGAAGTTGCTGCGCGAGAAGAAGCACAAGGCGAGCCTGCGCATCATGAAGGGCATGGCCGAGGCGTGGCAGCGCTTGGTCTTCGTGCATCGGCAGCCGAAGTTCGAAATCTTCGCGCTCGCAGCGGCTTGAAAGCATAGCCAGGACGCCGTTCGCAGAGTACTTGGCCCACTCGCAGCACGGAGGGAGCGCTGCGCCGACTGCGTCGATCAGTTCACGTGCGTCTGGCTAAATCGCCTGCAGGACCCATGTCGTTCACGCAGAGCACGCAGATCGTTGAGGTCGATGTTGAGCTGCCTGCCAGTGAATTCGACCCGACGTGAGAGGAAGCATTTGATTTGTCAGGAGTTGAAGAGAGTTCGATCCCGAGGTAGGGCCCCGACAGCCACCTCGACGGCACGGCGTATCTATATCGCACCAGCTTCCCAATCGCATTCGAGCGAATTGAAAGATGTGATGGCAGATGTGTTACCTGATCGTGCCATGCGGAAGTCATTTTCACAATGTCTGTCAGCTTTCGACGTGGGCGGTGGGAAGAGACGCAGGTGCGATGCGCGCACGGGGGGAGTGAGGTTGCATGCAGGAGCTCTGACGGCTTCTCCAAGACAATATCGCGCGCGGCCTTACGATATGTTTGTATATCAGAATTTCGAAGGTGGAGCTGCTGGAACGATGGCGCGATGCAACCAGACAAGGAAGATATGGAAAGACTTGCCAGCTGAATCCAAGGACGCGTGCGTGGCGCGAGCTGCTGCTGAGAATCGGGTAGTGGAAGAAGTTCGGGGCATGGACTTTCACCAGTTCAGCAGGTCAAATCTGGCTCAGTCACTGCGCAGGGGATTGAAGCTAAGCCTCAGGATGTCCAGCGTCATCGCGACCCTGCGGAAGTTGAGCGACCACCCTGCGTGGGAGACAGGCGCCAGCGTGGATTGTTTTGAAGGGGGCCTCCACGTTGACAAGGTTCTGAACCATACACGGGCGCGGGCGCGTCAATTGGTGGAGACATGCATGGGGTGCGACCCTACTCCTGTGCCGAATCCACTTGGGGACCTGAAGCCTTTTCTCAGCGTGCTCTCTACGACATGGGGGGCCCTGCAGCAGGGGCCACTATCAGGAGGGGCGCTCGACCGCGACGAAGAACTTGCATCGCTGGCGTTTGACCCACATCGGCGACTTCAGGCGGAGAGCGAGCTCGTTCCCCATCTTGCTAGGGTTCAGCGCAGCTGCCCCAGGCTCGCAGCCCGCCAAAATCCAAGTATTCCTCGCGATGACCGTCGGTGCTGGCGAGTTGGCCGCGACTGTCCGCATGCCCCCCATCGTGTACCACAATGTGCAGAATGCTCAGCTTGGCGCGGGGGATGATGTCGTGTCCAGCTCGCATTTGGATTTCGAGAGACTCTTCATCGCTGCTGGAGTGGATGTCCCAGATCACATAGATATGGCTTGGATCGGTTATCAGAGGGACGCGGACGTGGACCACTTCCAGATCATTCTTGATAGGTCCAGCGAGGTTCGCGCAGAGCTGAGTTGCGAGCGCGAGGGCGCCGCGGTCAAGGTCGCGCACGGCGCAGCCAAGCTCGAGGCCGCGGCCAAAGCCAAACAGAAGTACAAGAACGTCTTCGGCGTCAGCATTGGCACGTTGCCCGACGCGGGCCCTGCTGGGGACGCTGAGCAGCCTGGCGCATCCGACTTGGGCCACGTCAGCGACGACGACGCCAACTACGAGAAGGCCGTGGTCGAGCGGGAGTGCGACGAGGCCACGGAGTCTGGAGTCGACGGGGAGTCCGACGCGGCGGTCACCGACGCCAGCGTCTCGGAGGATCCTCCGCCTCCGCCTCCGCCGCCGCCTCCACCGCAGGACATGTGGGGCAAATGGGAGCGGAGCAATGGCGGGGGTGGGGCGCCATGGGCGTCCCTCTCGCGTCCTTCTGAGGCGCGTTCGCCTTCGCTGCGCCGTCTTCCTTCGGCTTCTTCGATGGCCCCATGAGGGCCCCGCCCTTTCCCCACGGGGGCTCCGGGCTCCAGAGCTCCACGATTGCCCCGCGAGCGCCCCTAGACGCCCTCCGAGGGCTCCAGGGCCCAAGAGAGCCCCATCGCCAACGTTGCCATCATCGCCACTTTACGCCATAGCGCCCGCTATCGTCACCAGCATCATCAGCACCATCATTATCAGCATCATCGTCACCATCAGCATCATCGTCGTCATCATCACTCCCCAGACATCAGCTGCATCATCATCGTCACCACCGTCATCATCAGCGTCATCAGCACCACAGGCAGCGCAATCGTCGGCATCACTTTCACCATCGCCTTCATCACCCCCCATCCTCCTACGCTTCCTCGTCCGCCCATTACTCCTCTCACCTTTTACTCGTTCATTCCTCCATCGCATCCCTAGCCCTCTCTTCCCCATCCTCAAGCACGAGGGGCCCGAGCCCCGTAGTACCATCTTTTGGCTCTATTGGGCTCGCTGCTCCCGCCCAGTGCCTTCCCGTGGCGCTTGAGGGGCACGCCTCACGACTGGAGTTCTGCGGTTTTCGTTGGCTTCTATCTGGTAGGCGCTGGCAAGATCTGGGCAAATTCGTTAGTTTTCGTGGGCGACCTGTTCTTCCAGCTCGGGGCCTCCGGCAAGGGGGGGATGAGCCCGGAGTGGCTAGCATTCCCCGCCGTGCGGGACGAGCCCTGGAGCGGCTAGCATTCCCCGCCGTGGTACGCAGTGGCGGCCGATGTCAGTTAGTAGATCGTTGAGTTTTGGCGGTGGTCTCGGCTTTTATGCTTCACCGTCTATTTCTCACGCGTCTACTGCATGGGCTCAGCCAGCTGCTATTGAGTGCCGTGGTGTCCATCGTCTGGGTTGCCTGCAGTTGGTGGTTTCCTCGTGCATCTCACGCTCGCCATGGTTTTGGTGCTCAGTCTCTGTTTGCGGGGCGAGCCCTGGTGAGGCTAGCATTCCCCGCCGTGGTAGCAGTGGCGGTCTATGTCGCCAGCTAATTCTAGGAGTTTTGGCAGTGGCGTCTATTCCTTTGCTTCACTTTCATTTCTCAGGCATATGCTGGGCGGGCCCTGCTGCTATTTAATTCAATTTCCTCGTTTCTATGTTGGTTGTTTGCTTTTCACTCGCTTGAGTCTCGCCGTAATGCCAATGCGCTAGCTTCGGTGATTGCCACAGCAGTACGGTTTGTATGGGTGTCATTTGTTTTGTCGCATGCGACGGGCGAGTGGCCATTCCGCTGGGCTGATATTCGTGGGGCGCGGCGGGCGTGCGGTGCTGGGCGTGTTTGGCTTAATAATACCGTACTGTGTTGGGTACATACGGCGGCCAACCTCTACAGACGGCGTCAATTTCGTCTCCTCGGGTGTCTTCTTGGCGGGCAGGCGCGAGGGCCTCAAGGTGTTCGTGTGAGTCGGGCAGGTAACCTTCTCTCTATTTTGATTTGTATGACTACGTCATTGATCCCATTGCCATTCCCATTCCCATTCCCTCTCTTCCCCATCACCGTTATCCCATGTCCCCCTCATCATCATCATCATCATCATCATCATCGTCATAAGCACTATCATCATCATAACCGCCATCTCCATCATCGTGGTTCCTCCTCATTATTATGTTGTGCCCGCGTGCCCCCGTCTCGTTCTCATCATCGCCATCGCCCGAATCGTCGCCCTCATCCTCATCTCCTTCAGCGTCGTCACCGCCGTCACCGGCCATCGGCCCTCTTGCATTACTCTCGTGCGTTCTGAGAACCCGTGCTTGTTCTTGGGGGTCTCATTGGGGCTTGGGACCTTGGAGGTTTCCGCATGCGCGCCGCGGGCGCCGGCCGATTGTTTCATGCGCCCGTTTTCTCTGGCTTATCGCGCATGAAGCGCGTGGGCTGCGAGTCGTCGAACGCACTCAGCATGCAAGGCGTCGGGCTCGCATGGGGCGCCGCGCGCATCCGAGGCCTTGTCGCGGCCCTCTAAGATTAAGCCTGGTGCGGCTGGGCCCCCCATGGGCCTTGGAGCCCCTGTTGAGCCCAGTTCGGTTCTCCTGGCGCAATGTTGGGGCTCTCTCGGGGAGTCGATGGGGCCTTGGCGGGGGCCGTTTGGCGGAGTCAGCGCGCCCCCCTGGGCCTTGGGCCACCCTGGGCTCCATGGCCGATGGCGAGGAGGGGCGGTGCGAAATTAAAGCCACCCCTTCAGAGGCCGAAGAAGCGCCCCCTGGGGCTCTCTCGGCACGCTCTCGGCGCGCTTCTGCCCCCCCCCCCCTCCCGCTCGAAGCGCCAGCAACGGCGCCGAGCAATCATGCCAGGGGCCTCTTGTGCATGTGCAAGGGTTGCTCGGAATTCTGGGCGCTTCGCGCACCCCCCCCCCCCCCCCCGGGCCCTTCGAGCGACGACGCCGGGGCGAGTTGAGGTCCTGAGGGGGGATAGGGGGAGAGACGGGGGCAATGGGTTTCGCTTGAAGGAGGGCCAGGGGGGGCGGGATCAAAGAGAGGGGCGAAGACTGCGCGGATAGTGATGATGCTGATCACGGTGATAGCGGAGATGATTATGGCGATGGCCGACATGGCCGTGGTTGCGCGCGACGGCCCGCGAGCAGAGGATCATGCATTTGTTTTGTTGAGCCAATTTCGGGTTGATGATCCTCCGTTCCTGCCTCCCTCCGCGCCGCGCCGTGCTCTCTCGATTGTCCAGGGGCCCAGGGGCAGGCGGCGGGCGTTTTCCTGGGTTCCCGAGCGGAGCCAAGCCCTCGCTACGCATGCCCCTGGCCGCCAGGGCCTCTCTTGCAGCCCCCCCCCCGCTAGTGCGCGGCGTCCTCGTGGCCTTGTCCCGCCGTCATGGCGTCGCCTCAGCAGTTGTCTGGGTGCTCTCTTGGACCCCCAGGTCTTCGCTGCACTAACCAGACAAACAAATCTTACTGGGGGCCCCTTTGGGGCCTCTAACCCCTGCGCACTCGAGAGCGACCGCAGACCCTTCGACAACGACGGCGACAACCGATTGCTCTTTTTTGCAATTCCAGGCGATTCCGCGCGCCTCTCGAGTCTTCCCCAGTCCACTCTTTCCAGTCACGGTCCACCCTTGCCCATCCCAGGCAGTTTGGGACAAAAGGGATGTTGCCATTATTTGGGCTGCAAGTTGTATGGGGTGGACTAGGGTAGATTGAAGTGGTGATTTCAAGGCTGATGGCATCGTAGCGACACGCCCCTCGATGAAAACACGTTTCGTCGTGTCCTCTGGGGAGGGCGCTGCCTCTCGGCGTTGCCGTCGCAGGTTCTCGGCATTGAAAGGCGTCGTTGACGTCGGCCGACGTTTGGTCGACCTCGGCGTTCCACAACTAGTGTCCGGACCCCGCTTGCCCGCAAATCGTTGGCTGGTTTCGATGTTGCAAAGGTCACAGAGGGTTGTCGAGCTGCCCCGCTTCTTGGAACAAGTTCGGCGCCCAGGAGATCCAGGTAGCTGACATGTTCCACAAGTGCGAACGCGGCTTCGGATTCTCGCCGGGAATCCGACGCCGCGATCGCACTTGCATGGGTCACAGAAAAGGAGCTTGGAGACCCGCGGTTCCTGGGCTATCTCCTTTTCTCTTTTGGCCCCGACCCGCGCCGCCGACGCCCCTCCCCTCCCCCCTCACCCCGCAGCCCACAGGGCGGGCACTTCGACCCCCGCCTGCGGAGATGCGAGAAGGCGCCGCCCAAGGCCAGGGCCAAGTGCTGGGTGTGCAATGAGCTCATTCGCCCAGGCAGTTACAGGCTCACGCATCGGTTTCGGAGGTCGAACTCTTTGAGGCACGAGTCGTATATGCACGGGCTCGCTGGTTGCATCAGTCGTTTGCCAGCGCCCACCAGGCTGGTCGACTTGGAATTCCTAAGGGATGAGCGAGTGAAGCCAGGTGTCGATGAGGAATTTGTTTTTTTCCTCAGGGCCATGGAGTCCGCTCTGACGGCTCTGGATCCTGCATCTGGGTCTGGGTTGCCTAGAACCTGGGCGTCTGGGGCGCCGGAGGGCTCGGCGAGACTGGCCCTCGGGCTTCGTGCGCATCTTTGCCGCGGCGCCAGGCCCACCGAAAACGCGCGGAGCAAAACTGCACCAGCCATGGAAAACAGTTTTGTTCCATGGAACAAAATGTTGCGCCATGGAACACCATTTTGTTCCACGGGACGAATATTTGTTCCATGGCACAAAGTGCTGCCGACGTAAAATTACAATGACATCCACGCTCGGTGGTTTCGAAGTGCGGATTTTGTTCCACGGTCAGGCGGTTTTGTTCCGCGGCGCGGAGATTTTGTTCCACCGCTTTCGCATGCGCCCCCCGCCCCTGGTGAGCCCGCTGCCAGGCTGACTCGACTCGGCGAGTTTCGGGCGCCATGACTTTTTCGAGCGGGGGGGCCCAGTCTCGGCGGGGTTTCACCATGCCAGCACGTTCCATTGAATGCGTCGTCTTCTCAGACCCGAGCTGGGAGCAATATGGGCCCGAGCAGCGATTGAGATATTATGCGTGGTCAAACATCACCATTTGATGTATCAGCATGCGCGCGAATACGTAGCATGCCAGCGTTGTCGCGTAGTAACCAGTCGCTCTAGCTCGCCGCGCTTACAGCAAGCATAGTAAGAGCAACATATGTAGAGGGTCACCATCACATGGGGCAGGTCGTTTTCAGGAACGTGTCTGGAGTTTAGGTCGGCAGGTGGTCGGGCACCCGCGTGCGATGCTCGCCTCCGTCGAACCGTTACAGGCCCAAGTCCAACAGAGCTGAGCTGCTCTGGGAACAAAATTATATGCCAATGCTCGGCGTAAGAATCTGCTTTCTCAAAATGAATTGACGAATATCTTTCAAACCTGCTAGGAAAACGGACCCAAAGTTATCACATTGTCTCTTCTCGTCGGGTCGACCAACTAGCTCCACCCCGCGCCAGAACTGGCGCCGGCGGTGAACCGTCAACCTGGTCACCGCCGGGAACCTCGTAGAGCTCTTTGCACGCGTAAGAGTGCTTAGATTTAAAGCAGACAGCTAATTCTAGCACTTCGAGAAAAAAGTCGAATTTTCATTTTTGGTTGTCAACTTCATGTTGGTTGCTCCTAATTTTTCGATGGTAAAACTGGCTCTAGAGAGCTGAGCTGCTCTGGGAACAAAATTTATATGCCAATGCTCGGCGCAAAAATCTGCTTTCTCAAAATGAATTGTCGAATATCTTTCAAATCTTAGGACAACCAACCCAACGTTATCACATTGTCTCTTCTTGTCGGGTCGACCAACTAGTTCAGGCAAACGTCGAGCCCGTTCCAGCTGACATCCGCTGCCCCATGGCGCCCGAGGCCCGCTCGCCCTCGCACGCAACTCTCGAGCAACGGGTCCAGAAGCTAGCGCGTGCCAACATGATCCTCAAAGCGGTGAGTGCGGGGCGCGCCAAGCGCGCGAAGCTTCCCAGGACAAAGTTGAAGGAGTTTTCCAGGGTGATTGAGTCAGCCCACCGCGGGGATGACCTTCGCCAGATCGCTGTCGCCCAGGTCGCACAAGACCTTGGCGCCCAGCAGTCAGGGTCGGACTCATTGAGATGAGGTATCACGCGCGCCTCGCTCCTTTTTGATGGCATGGCTGGCCGTGCCCATGCCCGCGTCTCAGGCCGTTCCCGGACTAGCCAGGAAGCCAGGAGGCCTTTTTTCCAGCGTTCCCTTCCCTTCGTTCTTCATTCCCACCCTACCCCGCCTCGCCCCGCCCTTTGACTTCTTCATCCTTGGCAGTTGCTGGTGTTTTGCTGCTGGCCAGAGCATGGGGCGCATGCGCAATGCGCGCGGACTCGCCTCAGCAGCTTTGATGGGCAAGAAATCGATGATGTGGTCCCCCCTTTTTGCCCCTTGGCGTCATCATGGCTAGATTAAAATTCCAGCTCGGGTTCGAGTAGCCGCGTTCGCACAGGGCCTCCCCGGGCCCCAGGCCCTGAGCTGGCTGCCAGGCCCCAACGGGGCCGCTCCGCGCAACGAAGTTAAGGAACGATGGCACCAACAGTAACGAACAACTTGGGACGATTAAGTGTCCTACAGGCTCTCATAGGCCAATGGGGTATCTAAGTTGGGCGTTGGGAGAATCATGTAACCATGTAGTTTTTCTTTATGGCCCCTGGCGACCTGCGGCACCGTTTCATTGTTCCTGTTGGTTTCGGGAGATCCGTGGATTCGGACTGCACGCGGCCATTTGGACCAGGCAGGGCGCATAGATCTGTGAGTCTCCATTGTGAGTTCACCGCATGGCGCCGAAGAGGGCTGGCCCCCGGGCCGAGCGCAGGGGCAGGCGCGGCAGGCCAGCCACCTGTCAGCCATCGACCGACCCGATCTGCGAGTGGATCGAGTTCGACCCATGCGTTTGCCAGTCCTGCGAGCAGTCCACCCATGAGGTCGACAGGGGCTCTCCGCTCGACAAGCCCTACTTCCTCGTGTGGAACAGGACGAAGCCCGCCGACCCCAAGAAGCCTCATGGACCGAGGATGCCGTACGGGAACGAGTGCTACAAGTGCTACGGCTCCCGCCGCAAATACTGGTGCTGCAGCAGGGGGAAGCTTCATGAGATGCGCAGGGCGAAGGAGGTGGACGACGATTTCGTGCAGAAGCGGCGCGGCGTAGCCCAGGAGGAAGCGGGGAAAAAACCTCAAGACGAAGCAGACGACCACAGTGCAGAAGGTGAGGGAGACATTCGACGAGGACTTCGTCGAAGGGACGTTCACTCCCCTCGAGAGGTTTGCCAGGTGGCGCAACGTCCAGGGCTGGGGCTCGACCGAGGAGCTCGGGGCAATGCTCAGGGGGAAGTGCCCTCACATGGAGATTGTTACTGGTAAAGATGGCGTCGCCCTGGGCGTCGAGACGATAGGCCGGGGCGAGGGCGAGCACGTGCTCCGACGGGGTGGGGCTCACAAGGCGACGATCAACAGAGCTGACGAGTACGACGCAGACAAGGGGGACATGGCCAAGGGGCACTTCGTCAATCGGGGGGACAAGCTCATGGCGCAGGCGGTTTTCTCTGGCGCCCGCGCGCACCATGGCCGCGCGGACCTGGACGATGGCAGGTCGTCGTGCCCCGACGGGGAGGAGGGCGAATCTCGCCGTGCGCCTGGCGGCCAGTTCCCAGGAGCCTCAGGGGTTGCGCCAATCGCAGCGCCAGGTCTTGGCGCGATGAGCTTGAGGGGGGGGCCGCCGTCTATTGGCTCGGTGCAGAAGGGTCTTCGTCGGCGCGGTTCTCGCGACGACGGGCCCGACCAAGGAGCCATCATCCCCGTGTTGTCGCCGGGGGGCTCTTCGCAGCAAGACCGCGCTGCCGCGGCGAGTCCGACTCCCGCGCCGAGGCAGAGGCGCGACAACCTTGCGGGGACGGAGACCAAGAGGAGGAGGGCGACCCCGAACGACCAAGTTGACCAGGCGGAGAGCTCCGTGAATACATTATGGAGCAGTTCTCCTGGGAGAACCACTGGGTCGACAGAGTCAGGAAGAGGGATTTCGATACAGTCGTGAAGAAACTCCAGGAATTCAGCCGCACATGCGGAAGGATCGTCGTCAACGACAGGGCCACCGACATGTCCGTCAACCTCGCCGACCTCGCCGACCTTTTGGAGGCAAAGCATTTGTTCATCGATAGGTGCAGGAACGACACCGTGAACCTGTTGTCGGAGCCGTTGGATGACGTCAACGCGAAGTTGCTGAGGTCCTGCCCCGATTGGCTGAAGGCCCACACCCTAAATTCCTTCAACAAAAACATGGGGACCAGGCCAGGACCAGTGCCCCCCCTGG
This sequence comes from Prorocentrum cordatum, assembly GCA_963575745.1. Classification (NCBI taxonomy): domain Eukaryota; class Dinophyceae; order Prorocentrales; family Prorocentraceae; genus Prorocentrum; species Prorocentrum cordatum. Next base: position 64,469 of record CAUYUJ010014631.1, read on the forward strand.
GCCTAGAAACCATTGGCGTTGCAGCTGCAGCCTGAAACTGCAACTCAGAGTTGCCCGGATTCAGCGACGGCTGAAATACAGGGAGGGGCATCCCCCGCTAATTAGCCGGACGAAGGACCCAACCATATGCAGGTGTGAGTACCGCAATTGTGATTCCCTTTTTTTCGGTGGTGATCCCTATGAGGCAACGAACCGTGCTAGGGGTGTGCCGAAATGAGCGGCGTGGCACACGACGCGAACGAAAACGATTGATCTGAGTACGTAGGGAGACTGAGCGCGGGTGAATATGAGCGCGAGTGCGTCTGACTGTGAATGAATCTGCGTGCGAGCGAGTCTACGTGCATGAATGCGAGTGCGCCAGTGCATGGTGCAATTGTATATGAATGCTAATTGTTTGTGAATGACTGCCTCTGAGTACTCGTGACGCTGGGCGTGGCCGCCGCAAGGAGCTTCCCCGGGGCTCCCCGACGGCGTCGCCCGCGCGCCGCGACGCCACCGCGAGGATCGCGCCCGCTTCCTCCCCTTCTTTTACTCCCTCTTTGCCCGCGCACTCAAAAGTCCAAAGCTGCGGGCGCAGCGCAGCGCGGAGTCCCAGCGACGCGCGCAGGTCGCCCCGGAGGGGTCCCAGCGACGCGCGCAAGTCGTCCGCTGCGCGCAGCAAAAAGAGCTAGCTGGCTGGCTGATAGCGGGCAAGGCTCTTGCCGCTGGGAAGAACGACGACGGGCGAGCGAGGCGCGGAACTCCGACGGCCTCCGGCGGAGGTGTACTGGGTGGGGGAGACGCAAGCGGACTGCGCCGCGGGAACCTTCGGTGGAGCTCCCTATGGGGCGACGAAACGTGTGAGGGGTGTGCCGAAATGGGTGTGCGGGACGCATGCGGGCACACCCACTGGGACCTTCGGTTGGGCTCCCTATAGGGCCGCGAAACGTGTGAGGGATGTGCCGACATGGGTGTGCGGGACGCATGCGGGCACACCCACTGGGACCTTCGGTGGAGCTCCCTATGGGGCCACGAAGCGTGTGAGGGGTGTACCGACATGGGTGTGCGGGACGCATGCGGGTACACCCATTGGGACCTTCGGTGGAGCTCCATTAGGGGCAACGAAACGTGCGACGGGTGGGCCGCAATGGGTGTGCGGGACGCATGCGGGCACACCCACTGAGACCTTCGGTGGAGCTCCCTATGGGGCCACGAAGCGTGCGAGGGGTGTGCCGAAATGGGTGTGCGGGACGCATGCGGGCACACCCACTGGGACCTTCGGTGGAGCTCCCTATGGGGCCACGCAGCGTGTGAAGGGTGTGCCGAAATGGGTGTGCGGGACGCATGCGGGTACACCCATTGGGACCTTCGGTGGAGCTCCCTATGGGGCCACGAAAACGTGCGAGGGGTGCGCCGAAATGTGTGTGTGCGGGACGCATGCGGGCACGCCCACTGGGACCTTCGGTGGAGCCCCGTATGGGGCAACGAAGCGTGTGCGGGGTGGGCCGAAATGGGTGTGCGGGACGCATGCGGGCACACCCGCTGGGGCCTTCGGTGGAGCTCCTTATGGGGCCACGAAACGTGTGAAGGGTGTGCCGAAACGGGTGTGCGGGACGCATGCGGGCACACCCATTGGGACCTTCTGTGGAGCTCCCTATGGGGCCACGAAGCGTGTGAGGGGTGGGCCGACATGGGTGTGCGGGACGCATGCGGGCACACCCATTGGGACCTTCGGTGGAGCTCCCTATGGGGCCACGAAACGTGTGAGGGGTGGCGAACAATGGGTGTGCGGGGCGCGTGCGGGCACACCCACTGGGACCTTCGGTGGAGCTCCCTGTGGGGCCGCGAAGCGTGCGAGGGGTGTGCCGAAATATGTGTGCGGGACGCATGCTGGCACACCCGCTGGGACCTTCTGTGGAGCTCCCTATGGGGCCGCGAAGCGTGTGAGGGGTGTGCCGACATGAGTGTGCGGGGCGCATGCGGGCACACCCGTTGGGACCTTCCGTGGAGCCCCCTATGGGGCCACGAAGCGTGTGAGGGGTGCGCCGAAATGTGTGTGTGCGGGACGCATGCGGGCACACCCGCTGGGACCTTCGGTGGAGCTCCCTATGGGGCCACGAAGCGTGTGAGGGGTGTGTCGACATGGGTGAGCGGGACGCGTGCGGGCACACCCACTGTGGCCTTCGGTGGAGCTCCCCATGGGGCGACGAAACGTGCGAGGGGTGGGCCGACATGGGTGTGCGGGGCGCATGCGGGCACACCCACTGGGACCTTCGGTGGAGCCCCCTACGAGGCCGCGAAGCGTGCGAGGGGTGTGTCGACATGGGTGTGCGGGACGCATGCGGGCACACCCACTGGGGCCTTCGGTGGGGCTCCCTATGTGACCACGAAACATGTGAGGGGTCACGAAACGCGAGAGGGGTGTGCCGAAATGGGTGTGCGGGACGCATGCGGGCACACCCACTGGGGCCTTCGGTGGAGCTCCCTATGGGGGCACGAAGCGTGTGAAGAGCATGCCGAAATGGGCATCCACTGGGACCTTCGGCGGAGCTCCTTATGGGGCCACGAAACGCGTGATGGGTGTGCCGAAATGTGTGTGTGCGGGACGCAAGCGGGCGGCGGCACTGGGGCCTTCGTTGGAGCTCCCTATGGGGCCACGAAGCGTGCGAGGGGTGTGCCGAAATGGGTGTGCGGGGCGCATGCGGGCACACCCACTGGGACCTTCGGTGGAGCTCCTATGGGGCCACGAAACGGGTGAGGGGTGTGCCGGGTTGGGTGTGCGTGACGCATGCGGGCGGCAGCTCTGGGGCCTTCGGCTGAGCTCCCTATGGGGCCACGAAACGTGTGAGGGGTGTGCCGAATTGAATGTGCGTGACGCATGCGGGCGGCAGAGCTGGGGCCTTCGGCTGAGCTCCCTATGGGGCGACGAAACGTGTGAGGGGTGTGCCGAATTGGGTGTGCGTGACGCATGCGGGCGGCTGCACTGGGGCCTTCGGCGGAGCTCCCTATGGGGCCACGAGACGTGTGAGCGGTGTGCCGAATTGAGTTGAGTGTGCGTGACGCATGCGGGCGGCAGCACGGGGGCCTTCGGCGGAGCTCCCTATGGGGCCACGAAACGTGTGAGGGGTGTGCCGAATTGAATGTGCGTGACGCATGCGGGCGGCAGCGCTGGGGCTTTCGGCGGAGCTCCCTATGGGGCCACGAAACGTGTGAGGGGTGTGCCGGATTGGGTGTGCGTGCCGCATGCGGGCGGCAGCACTGGGGCCTTCGGCGGAGCTCCCTATGGGGCCACGAAGCGTGTGAGGGGTGTGCCGAATTGGGTGTTGGTGACGCATGCGGGCGGCAGCGCTGGGGCCTTCGGCGGAGCCCCTTATGGGGCCACGGAACGTGTGAGGGGTGTGCCGAATAGGGTGTGGGTGACGCATGCGGGCGGCAGCACTGGTGCCCTCGGTGGAGCTCCTATGGGGCCACGAAGCGTGTGAGGGGTGTGCCGAATTGGGTGTGCGTGACGCGTGCGGGCGGCAGCACTGGGACTTTCGGTAGAGCTCCCTATGGGGCCACGAAGCGTGTGATGGGGTGTGCCGAATTGGGTGTGCGTGACGCATGCAGCATGTGAGTGGTGTGCCGAATTGGGTGCGGGTGACGCATGCGGGCGGCAGCACGGGGGCCTTCGGCGGAGCTCATATGGGGCCACGGCACGTGTGAGGGGTGTGCCGAATTGGGTGTGGGTGACGCATGCGGGCGGCAGCTCTGGGGCCTTCGGTGGAGCTCCTTATGGGGCCACGAAACGCGCGAGGGGCGTGCCGAATTGGGTGTGGGTGGCGCATGCGGGCGGCAGCACTGGGGCCTTCGGCGAAGCTCCTATGGGGCCACGAAGCGTGTGAAGGGGTGTGCCGAATTGGGTGTTGGTGACGCATGCGGGCGGCAGCACTGGGGCCTTCGGCGGAGCTCCCATGGGGCCACGAAACGTGTGAGGGTGTGCCGAATTGGGTGTGGGTGGCGCATGCGGGCGGCAGCACTGGGGCCTTCGGCGGAGCTCCTATGGGGCCACGAAGCGTGTGACGGGCGTGCCGAATTGGGTGTGGGTGACGCACGCGGGCGGCAGCGCTGGTGCCTTCGGCGGAGCTCCTATGGGGCCACGAAGCGTGTGAGGGGTGTGCCGAATTGGGTGTTGGTGACGCATGCGGGCGGCAGCGCTGGGGCCTTCGGCGGAGCTCCTGTGGGGCCGCGAAACGCGTGAGGGGCGTGCCGAATTGAGTGTGGGTGGCGCATGCGGGCGGCAGCACTGGGGCCTTCGGCGGAGCTCCTGTGGGGCTACGAAGCGCTGTTCTGGGCGGAGTGAAACGCAGGGAAGAGGGGGAGGAGGGAGGAGGAGGGGGAGGAGGAGAGGGGGAGGAGGAGGAGAGGAGGAAAGGAGACGCGGGGACCGTTTCCTCAAAACGAGGACCCAACACCACAGGATGATTAGGAAAAATGAAGTTGGCCACGTTCAGTTGTTCAAGTTGCCTGGAGTGGGCTGGGGTGGACCGAAGTAGTGTGCGCTGGAAAAACGGGATTTGACAGGGGTGGGCTGGGCGGGGCAGCGTCCGCGTCGCTTCCTCTGCTCTTCTGCGCGCTAGTACTCTACTATATTGTTGCTGTACCTGCTCGACCCACTCTAGTCTGCCCCATCGCACTCTAGTGCATGTGTCGTCTCGGAGGGCCCTCGCACGCGTGCTCTCGGAGGGCCCAGTGGCGCTTCGAAGTGCCATCCCGCAGGGCCCCAAGCTCAAGAGTTAAGAAGGCCCCGGGGGGGCCCTAGGAATTGCTCAAGTGCCCCATGGACCGCTCGGATGTAATTACACAGCGCCTTGATGCATGTTCTCCGACAGCAAGTTTGGAGCCCTCTTGGGCCGTTCCTGCACTCTCTCGGCGTCGCCAAAACACGCCGTATCGGGGGGGCCGACAAAAGAACAACCGTTGCAACGCTTGTCCTTTTGGCCCCGTGGTGCACCGCTGGCGCGCGTCATCCAAACGCGCTGCTCGATGACACTTCCTAGCGGATTGCGGGGGGCCCTCGGGGCCAACTAGGGGGTTATCGTTGGGCGCTCCCGCGGCTCCCGAGAGGAGCAGCGACTAGAGCCATGTGGGGCAGGGTAGGGTAGACGGCCCCCGCGAGTAGAATAGGGCGCGTTTAAGGTAGATGACACATCATAGCCGGCTAGAAAGAGTAGGGTAGAGCAGGGTAGGGTAGAGTAGAGAGTAGAGTGGGGCAGAATAGAGTAGGGTGGGTAGAGCAAGACCAGAGGAAGCCATGCGGACGCAAGCGGGCCCAGCCCAACGCAGTTCAGCCCAATATTATCCAGCCCACCCGACTTCAGCCACGGTCCGCTCCATCCCATTCCAGGCAAACTTGGAAATCAACGAATGTGGAATTCGTCTTTTTGGTCCAAGCGGGGGTCGCCTCATCATTCTGTCAGGCGCAGATCGTCACGGAGTGCCTGCACGCGTTCACCGCTCACGTCGCGAAGAACCCGAAGTGTGAGGTTCATGGTGGGCGCGTGGTTCAGGCGCATGGCGGCTTCGACCGACGTCGGCTTCAGCAATTTCGCGGGGGATGAGTGCAAGGACACACAATCTATGAACCTCAGCCTCTTGGCCCCAGCCCGCGCGAAGTCCGCCCAGGAGAAGATCGTCATGCACTTGGGAGATAGCAGGACACCGCGGCTATCGTGACCATCTCTGAGGGGATCATTGACAGGCTGAAGTGCATCGACTCAGACCTTGCACAGGTGTGCGTCGACAGCGACGAAGTGATGGCAGGAAAGGGCTGGTTCCACCAAGCATGGGTGGACTCGCAGTGCTTGCGGGCGTGTGGGCTGGCATTTTCAAGGGGGGGGGTCGGGCATCGTTGGCGACCGAATGGCGCGGGAGGTGATGGTAGAGTTTTGCAGCCATTCCGAGAAGATCTCCGCTCGCATGAAGAACACGTTCCGCATCATCCAGGGTTCGGCCTTGCAGCATGGCAAGGCCGCTGCTGACGCAGTGCAGTTGTTCAAGTCGTCGTACATGACAGAGCAGTCCGGGTGCGCGGTTGAGAAGTTGAACGCCATCCAGAGGATGATCGACGTGGGAAGGTCAGCCATCTCAGACGGGACGCTGGTCGATGTTTGGGGCGCCATGATCGACATCATGGAGACCGACGTCAACGTGAAACGGTTCGCCGAAGTGTTTGGCGATGCCCCATCCGTGACGGATACGTGCTCGCAAATGCCGCCGAGCCCAGACACCGCCGCTTTTGCCCTCAGCACCCCCAACGAGGTGGCAGCGAACTTCGCCAGCGTCGTGCTCGACCTCATCAGGGCCTGCTTGGAGCACGATGGCAACTACTTCCAGGCGGCGGTGAATGCGCTACTGGCTGGCGACACAGGAGCAGACGTGTTCTCCGTGCCGCCTGGAGAGGCGGCCAGAGAGGGCACGGCCGTCATCTCGCCGATGGAGGTGTTGGACTGGCTGGACGGCGCGCTCCAGGACAAGCGCGAAACAATGCCAGACCCATTGAGGAGGAGCGATGTTGCGAAGAGGCGGAGGCGGAGTTGGGGAGCTGGACGGGCAGGGAGGTGGAAGAGGGAGGTTGCGAGCTGGAGGGGTTTGAGTGGAGGGCTCGTTCACGGGCGCCTCTCGGTTGTTTCGGTAGATGGTTTCATGTTAATATAATCCTTTCTTTCCCAGGTATCACCCACGTCTTGTAGAACCCAAATCTGTGAAAACCATACGTCTGAAAAGAATAAACATGTTTTCAGTGAGTGCTGAGCTCGGGTGACTACAATAGCCACAGACACATGCCAACATATGTGAGGACCCTGATGCGGTTCCATGATTCGCTGATCCTTGTCAGGGGCAGGAGCATGCTTGTTCTGGAAACACGTGTGCATATATTTCAACAGGCCCCACGCAGCCCCGCGCGATGCTTGCGTGTGCCGCCCTGCCCCCGCAATTCTCACAGCAGCCGTTCAGCTTTTTTTTTTTTTCTGCATGGCACATGTCTGAACCCATAGTTCTTTATGAGGGAAGCTTGTCTGCAGCGATGTGCAGCCATGGCGCCCAGTGGTGAGTGGAGGTGAGTTCACTGAGTGTTCCGTGCTCAGTGGGGCCACGAGGTGGACGAGGAGGCCCACCCACCGCCAGCGCCCCCGCCGCAGCCCGCCCAGCCTGGTCCGGGGCACCGCGGCGGGAGGAGAGGGGGAGGAGGACGGCTGCCAGGGCAGCCAGGCAGAGGCAGAGGGCGAGGACGAGCAAGAGGTTTCATTGCACAGCCGACCACAGCTCTGAAGATGTCCCGCGGCCAGCTCCGACACCACAGCTGCCGCCGCCAACAGATGGTGGACGCCCTGTCGACCGCAGCTTCTCCTAGTGATCGGCTGGCCACCGCGCGTGTGATGTCCGAAGGTGGGAATGATCCGAAGCGCCCGCGTGTGGTTTTGATTCAAGGCATGCCAGTTGTCGCCCATCGCGCACAGAGTAGAGATTCAACAGTATCAGCACGTCGTGATTGCGCTGTCTCCTCACACGTAGCTGCTTAGTCAGCAGGCCTTGCCACATTCGTGAGGAGCGCTTCTTTCGTTTTCAGCATCAACATATTCGACGATTGCAACAGCTTCATTTGCAAGCCCAAGTCTGTCACTGGAATTTGCGATGGCCCCGTTAACCAGCGAGCCGCTGCAAGCATTGCCAAAAAGTTCAGCAGACGGGGCAAAAAACATATGTATGCCGACGTTCGACACATGCGAACATATGTTTATCCATCGTCGTGCCTAGCCTGGAGACGCTGTTGCCCTGGCAGGGGCGGAGGTTCATTCTCCTGCCGTCGTTCTTCCGCTAGCAAACGCAGGCACTATCATGTCACGACTCAGCAGGTGGAGCGTCGATCTAGCATGCGGGGCTGGCACGTCGATCGGCGGTGGTTCGCTCGAGCTGCGCCGTGCCATAGCCATAGTCGAGGCGCCCTGGGGGGCCATCATCCTTTGCCGAGACAACCTCGTGGCGAACAACTGCGTCATACGCATGGAGGGGAACGCGGTCCAGACAGTCAACGCTACGGCACCACATGATGACCACCATGTCACGTTGCTCGACGCACGGTGCGCATCTCACTCGGGCGTCCTGTGCCAGAGACAGTTTTTTTACAGCATCGACAAACTACCTTCGTCAATTGTTCGTCTTGGCCATGTCTTGGAGAGCGGGAGGGCAGCTCATACTTACTCAGAGTGCATTAAGGAAATGTCGAGTCGTTCGTTTTCGTATCGGAGGTGCGCCATGTTCCCGCCAGAATGTGAGCTATGGCAGGCGATGGCGCTCCGAGTCCTCGAACACAGCAGGCCGGCTCGGAACCTTTCCCCATCCCAGGAGGAGATGATTCTAAGTGGCGACAACGGCGATTGGGATTCGGATTGCGTGGTGCACTACTGCTCGGGCGACGGATGCCCGCTAGGCTGCAGGGGCGAGGCGCGCAGCAAGGGCCTCGTGGTCGACCTCATTGTGCTGTCCTTGTGCAGCCAGCTTGTCGTGGCGCTGGAATATAGGTGGAAGGGGTTCGACGCAGCCAGCGCGCGGGCGTTCAGGGGCAGGCGCCAGCACCGACTGTTGGACAGAGCCTTGGAGAAGATGTTCCCGCCAGCGAGGGTCAGGCAGGCCGAGCTGGCGATGCAGGGTGCCCAGATGCTTGGCAGGGACATGGACTGGTCTGTGAAGAACAACGCGAAGGGCGGCAGCGTCGCCCAGGCGTTCGCGAGGGACGACCCTCGCGCGAGCAATCTAGAGCTCGCCATCGTCTTGGGCGAGCCCGCCCAGAGCTTCCTCAACAAGTCGCTCGCTGCAGAGAAGGCTGCTCTGGCATCTGCGCAGGCGGCCCTGCGCGTTCCAGCGGGGGCCGGCAACCCGCCGCCCGATTTCGCCGAGGTCGAGGCGAAGGCCGTCGACGCGAACTGGGCCATCGCCAGAGGGTCCGAGGGCAGCGCGGTCATCTGCAAGCTCGCGGCCTTGATGCGTTCTTATTCTGCTGGGAAGTGGAAGGACCGATGGCGAAGCGGAACGGAGTTGGCCGCGGGGGGCGGGGGTGGGGGCGGTTGGGGGCGGGCCTGCCTGCCGCCTCTGCCCGCCCCCCCCCCCCCCGCCGTCCTTCGCCGTCCCTTTCGCCCGCCGAGGAGTTGAAGTTGCCGCGCGAGAAGAAGCACAAGGCGGGCCTGTGCATCATGAAGGGCATGGCCGAGGCGTGGCAGCGCTTGGTCTTCGTGCGTCGGCAGCCGAAGTTCGAAATCTTCGCGCTCGCAGCGGCTAGGGAGTATAGCCAGGACGCTGTTCGCAGAGTACTTGGCCCACTCGCAGCACGGAGGGAGCGCTGCGCCGACTGCGTCGATGAGTTCACGTGCGTCTGGCTGAATCGCCTGCAGGACCCATGTCGTTCACGCAGAGCACACAGATCGTTGAGGTCAACGTTGAGCTGCCTGCCAGTGAATTCGACCCGACGCGAGAGGAGGCATTTGATGTGCCAGGAGCTGAAAGAGAGTCCGATCCCGAGGTAGGGCCCCGACAGCCACCTCGACGGCACGGCGTATTTATATCGCACCAGCTTCCCAATCGCATTCGAGCGAATTGAAAGATGTGATGGCAGATGTGTTACTTGATCGTGGCATGCGGAAGTCATTTTCGCAAGGCCTGTCAGCTTTCGACGTGGGCGGTGGGAAGAGACGCAGGTGCGATGCGCGCACGGGGGGGGTGAGGCTGCATGCAGGAGCTCTGACGGCTTCTCCAAGACGATATCGCGCGCGGCCTTAAGATGTATTTGTATCTCAGAACTTCGAAGGCGGAGCTGCTGGAACGATGGCACGATGCAACCAGACAAGGAAGATATGGAAACAGCTGAATCCAAGGACAAGTACGCGGCGCGAGCTGCTGCTGAGAATCGGATAGTGGAAGAAGCTCGGGGCATGGACTTTCACCAGTTCAGCATGTCAAAGCTGGCTCAGTCACTGCGCAGGGGATTGAAGCTAAGCCTCAGGAGGTCCAGCGTCATCGCGACCCTGCGGAAGTTGAGCGACCACCCTGCGTGGGAAGACAGGCACCAGCGTGGATTGTTTCTAAGGGGGCCTCCACGTTGACAAGGTTCTGAACCATACACGGGCGCAGGCGCGTCAATTGGTGGAGACATGCATGGGGTACGACCCTACTCCTGTGCCGAATCCACTTGGGAACCTGGAGCCTTTTCTCGGCGTGCTCTCTACGACACGGGGGACCCTGCAGCAGGGACCACTATCAGGAGGGGCGCTCGATCGCGACGAAGAACTTGCATCGCTGGCGTTTGACCCCACGTCGGCGACGCCAAGCGGAGAGCGAGCTCGTTCCCCATCTTGCTAGAGTTCAGCGCAGCTGCCCCAGGCTCGCAGCCCGCCAAAATCTTAGTATTTCTCGCGATGATCGTCGGTGCTGGCGAGTTGGCCGTGACTGCCCGCATGCTCCTCATCGTGTACCACAATGTGCAGAAAGCTCAGCTTGGCGCGGGGGGTGATGTCGCGTCCAGCTCGGCATTTTGATTTCAAGAGACTCTTCATCGCTGCTGGAGTGGATGTCCCAGGTCACATAGATATGGCTTGGATCGGTTATCAGAGGGACGCGGACGTGGACCACTCCCAGATCATTCTTGGTAGGTCCAGCGAGGTTCGCGCAGAGCTGAGTTGCGAGCGCGGGGGCGCCGCGGTCAAGGTCGCGCACGGCGCAGCCAAGCTCGAGGCCGCGGCCAACGCCAAGCAGAAGTACAAGAACGTCTTATGCGCCAACATTGGCACGTTGCCCGGCGCGGGCCCTGCTGGGGACGCTGGGCAGCCTGGCGCATCCGACCTGAGCCACATCAGCGACGACGACGCCAAGTACGAGAAGGCCGTGGTCGAGCGGGAGTGCGACGAGGCCACGGAGTCGGGAGCCGACGCGGAGTCCGACGCGGCGGTCACCGACGCCAGCGTGTCGGAGGATCCTCCGCCTCCGCCTCAGCCGCCGCCTCCACCACAGGACATGTGGGGCAAATATGAGCGGAGCAATGGTGGGGGTGGGGCGCCATAGGCGTCCCTCTCGCGTCCTTCTGAGGCGCGTTTGCCTTCGCTGCGCCGTCTTCCTTCGGCTTCTTCGATGGCCCCATGAGGGCCCCGCCCATTCCCCACGGGGGCTCCAGAGCTCCACGATTGCCCCGCGAGCGCCCCTAGACGCCCTTCGGGGGCTCCAGGGCCCAAGAGAGCCCCATCGCCAACGTTGCCATCATCACCACTTTACGCCATAGCGCCCGCTATCGTCATCATCACCATCAGCATCATCATCAGCACCATCATTATCAGCATCATCGTCACCATCATCGTCATCATCGTCGTCATCATCACTCCCCAGACATCAGCTGCATCATCATCGTCACCACCGTCATCATCAGCGTCATCAGCACCACAGGCAGCGCAATCGTCGGCATCACTTTCATCATCGCCTTCATCACCCCCCATCCCCCTACGCTTCCTCGTCAGCCCATCACTCCTCTTACCTTTTACTCGTTCATTCCTCCGTCGCATCCGTAGCCTTCTCTTCCCCATCACCGTTATCCCATGGCCCCCTCATCATCAGCATCATCATCATCATCGTCATCAGCACTATCATCATCATCACCGCCATCTCCATCATCGTGGTTCCCCCTTATTATTATGGTGTGCCCGCGTGCCCCCGTCTCGTTCTCATCATCGTCATCGCCCGAATCGTCGCCCTCATCCTCATCTCCTTCAGCGTCGACACCGCAGTCATCGGCCATCGGCCCTCTTGCATTGCTCTCGTGCGTTCTGAGAACCCGTGCTGGTTCTTGGGGGTCTCATTGGGGCTTGGACCTAGGAGGTTTCCGCGTGCGCGCCGCGGGCGCCGGCCGATTGTTTCATGCGCCCGTTTTCTCTGGCTTGAGTTATCGCGCACGAAGCGCGTGGGCTGCGAGTCGTCGAACGTACTCAGCATGCGAGACGTCGGGCTCGCATGGGGCGCTGCGCGCATCCGAGGCCTTGTCGGGGCCCTCTAAGATTAAGCCTGGTGCGGCTGGGTCCCCCATGGGCCTTGGGGCCCCTGTTGAGCCCAGTTGGGTTCTCCTGGCACAATGTTGGGGCTCTCTCGCTCGGGGAGTCGATGGGGCCTTGGCGGGGGCCGTTTGGCGGAGTCAGCGCGCCCCCCCGGGCCCTGGGCCACCCTGGGCTCCATGGCCGAAGGCGAGGGGGGGCGGTGCGAAATTGAAGCCACCCCTTCAAAGGCCGAAGAAGCGGCCCCCTGGGGCTCTCTCGGCACGCTCTCGGCGCGCTTCTGCCCCCCCTCCCCCCCCCCCTCCCGCTCGAGGCGCCAGCGACAGCGCCGAGCAATCATGCCAGGGGCCTCTTGCGCATGTGGTAGGGTTGCTCGGAATTCTGGGCGCTCCGCGCATCCCACCCCCGAGCCCCTCGAACGACGACGCCGAGGCGAGTTGAGGTCCTGAGGGGGGAATAGGGGGGGGAGACGGGGGCAATGGGTTTCGCATGAAGGAGGGTCAGGGGGGGCGGGATCAAAGAGAGGGGCGAAGACTGCGCGGATAGTGATGATGCTGATCACGGCGATAGCGGCGACGATTCTGGCGACGGCCGGCATGGCCGTGGTTGCGCGCGACGGCCTGCGAGCAGAGGATCATGCATTTGTTTTGTTGAGCCAATTTCGGGTTGATGATCCTCCGTCTCTGCCTCCCTCCGCGCCGCGCCGTGCTCTCTCGATTTGTCCGGGGGCCCAGGGGCAGGCGGCAGGCGTTTTCCGGAGGTTTGACTGCGGAGCGAGGCGCGCCCAGGTTTGACCTGGCCCCCGCGGTTCCCCGAGCGGAGTCAAGCCCTCGTCGCGCATGCCCTTGGCCGCCAGGGCCTCTCTTGCACCCCCCCCCCCGCTAGTGCGCGGCGTCCTCGTGGCCTTGTCCCGCCGTCATGGCGTCGCCTCGGCAGTTGTCTGGGCGCTCTCTTGGACCCCCAGGTCTTCGCTGCACTAACCAGAAAAACAGCTCCTACTGCCATCAACCCTTTGGTGCCCCTTTGGGGCCTCTAACCCCTACGCACTCGAGAGCGACCGCAGACCCTTCGACAACGACGGCGACAACCGATTGCTCATTTTCGCGCCCCTTCGGCCCGCTTTTTTTTATTTCGGCACGGCACACCCCTCCGCCCCGACCATTTTATCTCGGCGCGGCACACCCCCTCCGCCCCACCCCACCACCACCACCACCAACACCACGACCACCACCACCACCACCACCACCACCACCACCACCACCACCACCACCACCACCCAGCGCGCCCCTCCGCCCCGACCCCTTTATTTCGGCACGGCACACCCCTCCGCCCGACCCTTTTTTATTTCGGCACGGCACACCCCCCCCCCCCCCCCCCCCGCCCCCGACCCCTTTATTCTCTTGCGCAGGGTGTCTAGAGCTCCGACCATTTTATTCTGCGCCCCCCCCCCCCCCCTCCCCCCCCCCCCCCCCCCCCCCCCCCCCCCCCCCCCCCCGCGCCCCCAGCGCCAGAGTGGGCCCCCGCGCCGCGGCTCTCTGCCCCGAGCCCCCCGCGCCCCAGCGCCCCAGCCGCCCCTGCCCCCTCCGCCACGAACGCATTCCGCGCGCCCCCCCCCCCCCCCGCGCCCCCAGCGCCAGAGTGGGGCCCCGCGCCGTGGCTCTCTGCCCCGAGCCCCCCGCGCCCCAGCGCCCCAGCGGGGCGCCCCTGCGCCGCGAACGCTTTATTCCGCGTCGCGCACCCCCCCCCCCCGCGCCCCCAGCGCCAGAGTGGGACCCCCGCGCCGCGGCTCTCTGCCCCGAGCCCCACCGCGCCCCCAGCGCCCCAGCGGGCGCCCCGCCCACTGCCCCCTCCGCCACGAACGCTTCATTCCGCGTCCCCAGGTGCCCAGCGGGGGCTCCGCGCCGCGCCCCCATCCGCCTCGACTGTTCCGCGCAGCGACGCGCGCCACCTCCCCCCCCCGCCCCCAGCGCCCCAGTGAGACCTCCGCCCCGTGCCCCCTCCGCTCCGAGCACTCTATTCCGCGTCGCGACGCGCGCCGCCCCCCCTCCCCCTCCCCACCTGGGATTCGGGCCCCGTTGCCGGGCCTCCAGGGGCGATGTCTTGCCCCCTCTCCCCCCCCCTCCTCCCGTTTTTTTGTGCAAGAGCCATGGCACACGCGCCGCTTGTCCTGAACAGCGGCGAGCCCCTCCCGGAGCAGGGGGAGGAGGGGGCTTTGGCAGAAAACAAACGAAACCCGGCAAACCACCTGCGCCCTGAGGGCTGGCGGCACCGATGCGACCTGCACCGCGCGCGACCACCGCCCACGCCTGAGCAAATAGTCATAGCCCACTCGCCCACCCGCAATTTTTGAGGAAGCGCTCGCAGGGCGCGGGCGCAGCCACCCGTCGGAGCAGGCTCGTGCATCTCAAGTGGTGAAGTGACGCGTAGCAGATCGCTTATTCGGGCGGGCGAGTGGCGACTGTGGCGACGACATCGGCGGCGACGACGACGACCACGACCACGGCGACGACGATGATGATGTTGATGATGATGTTGGTGTGATAATGCTGCTGATGATGATGACGTCAGCGACGATTACGACGATGGCGATGGCAACGACGGAGAAGCTGATGAGGATCATGAGGTGCGCGCGCAAAGATTTACATTTCTTGGGGTCGATAATTTTTGTAACGAATGGTTGTTCGTTCGAAGGTGTTTGAACATGTCTGTGTTGAAATTATTTAACAGCCATGGGTTTGGGCCATGTGGCCAGGATTGCATTCTGTTTGTAGGGATTGTTACACGACGCGCATATTGGGTCAACGAACGTGCACCGCATGTGGAAGGTTTTTGTTGCCCGAGGTGGCGAGGGGTGTAGATGCGAGCCAGCCTGACTTGGCGCCACGTGGCATTTAAGATGGACGATCATGCGTCGTAGACGTACGCAACGGAAAACGATGGGCACCGCGAGCCCCTACTTCGGTGGAGTTTGGCACCGTTTCATTGTTTGGACGACGCCGCGCAAGCAACGTGACGCATCCTGCAGGATGCAAGCTCTTCGGCGCAGGCGCCGGCCAGCGCGCGGGGCGACCGCGAGGCGGCCGTGGGCGGGAAGCCCGAGGCGCCCTGTCAGTTGCACGAGGCGGTCTTGGGCAACGACCAGGCGAAAGCCCGGGGAACCCAGGCAGCGCGCGGGGCGACCGCGGCCACGGGGGGGGGGATTCGGCGAAGGCCCAGGGAACCCAGGCAGCGCGCGAGTTGGCAGCGAAGCTAAGCTGCCGCGGACGACGACCGCGCGAATGCGCCGGGAACCAGGCCAGCGCAGGAGTTGGCAGCGAAGCTGCCACGGGCGACGACCAGGCGAAACGCCGGGGAAGCGAGCGAGGCGGCCACGCGTGACGATTGGGCGAATCTCCAGGGCATTCACCCAAATGCAAGGTAAATGTGGAAGCCGCCGTGAACCCCAGACCATGCGCTTTTTCGCCGTATACGTCGTGCAATCTACGTGGGGCACTCTACGCGTTCATGTCCACGCGGTGAATTAATTGTACGCGGTAAAACTTGTTATGAGCAAACATGCTTTGAGTTGTCAGTGCCGCGCAGTCATCCCACGCGCCCGCCCGCAACTGGGCCCGCAAAAGTCATGCGGCGCCGATTGCGATTAGTGCCTGGCGTTGGCTGATGCATCTCTGCGCCCGCGCTAGCCCGCGCATGCTCGCCCGCGCAGCGGCCGGCTAGTTTGGCGCGGCCGCCGCGGCGGCGGTGGCTCTGATCGCTGGGCGCTTCCCAGCGGGCGCTTCAGTTCGAGTCGGCGACTTGGGCGGGCGCGGTAACATATCGACGTTGACAACGGTAGACGCGATAGTGATAGTAGCGACGATGGCGAGATGGCGATGACGACGGCAAGGCCAAAGACGGCGACGAGTTGACCACACCGATGACGATGATTGCGTGCGGCGGTCAAGGTTTTGGCTGGAGTTCGACGTGCGCGCGCGGCCGAGGCGCGCGAGCGGCCCGCGCGGCGTTTTTTGACCGGGGGCGCGCGACCCCCTTCCCCCCCCGCGCGCGCACTTGCGTTCGAGTGAATTCGTCTGGCGGCGCTAGGGGCTCGTGTGATCCTGTGTCCGTTAACATTGGAAACAAACGATGGTGTTCTGAACAATGCGCCGGAGTGCGCGCGCACCATTGCGGAAACCCAGCGCTGCAAAACCATATTTGGTTCCGTGTTTCGGCGCACTCGATTTTGAAATCTTTGCGGAACTTGGCTGGTTGGTTGGTTTCGGCGCGCGCGCGCGACGACGCGCGAGCGCGCGTTTCGCCCCGCGCGACGCGAAGGGTTCTCGCGACAGCACGCGCGCAAGGGCGCTCGAACGATGCCGACATGCGCGCGCGAGGCGCAGGCTTGGTAACATATGATCAACACGTTTGGAAGTGTTGGCTGCTGTTTGTCTGCTTATCTATATCCTTTTTATGTATATATGCATTAACGAACGTGCATGTGTGCAAATGCAGTCTTTGGGGGAATTCCTGTCGCGCTACCATTGTCTTTGCATGTGTGTTCGCGACGCTCGGTTTTGGCACGCCTTCGAAACATATGAATTTTGAGTGCTTTCGGCGCGCGCAAACGGGCGCTATGAAAACATATAATTTCCCATTGACGAGCGCGCGCGTATTATTTTCCCAGCAGGCGAGGGGGGGGCGATGAGGGGCTGCCCGGGGCGGTGCGAATTCATTTTTAGGATTGGCGGCGAGGCGGAATCAGGCGCGCATTGCGACTTGGAAAATATCAAATCCCGGGCGGGGGTAGATCTGAACATTCTTTTAGAGAGGAGAGTCTACGTCGCGCCGCATATGCGGTTCAATTCGCCGTTGTTCGCAGTGGGTGGTCAATTCCATTGCCCGCGCAATCGCCCCGCCCGCCCTCTCGCAGCTTTGCTCGCAAGACCCATGCTGCCGTGATTGCGACGCGCGCCTGGCTTCGGCCGGCGAATCTTCGCGGCCGCGCTGGCCCCGCGCATGCTCGCGCGCGCAGCGGCCGCGCGGCGCGACCGACGCGGCCTCGGCGTCGCCGGCTGCGGGGCATTTCCCAGCGGGCATTTCATCGCGAGTCGGCGACTTGGGCGGGCGCGGCATGATGGCGACGCCGACGGCGGCGGACGCGGCGACGAGAATCGCGACGACGGCGGCGACGTCGACGGCGGGGCCAACGACGGCGACGATGACGCCCGCCGATAAGAATGACGATGCCCTCGCGTCGGCGATGAAGGTGACCTTCGCAGGAGGGGGTTCGCCGCGCGCGCGCGGCCAACGCGCGCGAGTGGCCCGCGCGGCATTAGTTGACGCGGATCGCCCGGCCCGCCGCCCCCCGCCCGCCCGCCCGCCCGCGCCGCCAGGGCGCGCGCGGGCGTTCGGATGAGTTCGACATTCGGCGCCGGAGGCACGTTTGGCAGACGTTGGCGACAATGAAACTCATTGTTCTCTTAGAATTCGCAAGAGCGCGCGCGTTTTTTCTCGGGAACTCGCGCTCCCAAAACATATGGCGTTGCATGATTGCGGGCCAGTCGTCCTCGACACCCGCGCGAAGCCATAGGTTTGTTTGAAAGAATTCGGCGGGCGCGCGAGACGACGCGGGCTCTCTTCCTCCGTTTTCTGTTGAGGGCTTGCGACAGCACGCGTGCAAGGGTGCTCGAACGGTCTCGACACGCGCGCGCGAGAGGCCCGTTTGGTGACATTGTAGGGGCACGTTGAATATTTCATTGGTTTTCTTGAGGATTTCCATCGGCGATCGCAGGCTCGTTTGGAAAATCTTTGCTGCGACGCCGCGTGCTTTATGTATTCGGTGCGCTCGTTGTTTTTTGTCTTGAAATCCCCGCGAAACCTCGCGTCGTTTGACGGATTTCGGTCGCGAGGGTCGGTTGGGAACAGATGCTTGTTGATGCGCGAGCTTTCGCGCATAATATTGCCCTGCAGAGGGCGACGGGGGCGTCGATGCCGGCCTGGCCGGGGAGGCGTGAGTTCATGAGCGAGATGGGCGATGGGGCAGACTCAGGCGCACATTGCAACGCGAAGCGGGGGGGCGGTCTAATCCGGAGGGGGGGGGAGGGGAGGTAGATCCCCGTGCTCTCTGAGCGACGAGAATATGTTGCGCAGTCTGCGCGGAGCATGCCATGCGCCGCAAATTACCAATGCTCGCAGTGAGTTGTCAACTCTACTGCTCGCGCAATCGCCCCGACCGCTCGCCCGCAAATTGGCATGCAAAACCTTCGCGGAGGCGATTGCGATGAGAGCTTGGCGTTTGCTGGTGAATCTCCGCGGCCCCGCTGGCCCCGCGAGTGCTCGCGCGCGCAGCGGCCCGCTTGCGCGGCGCGACCGACGTTGCCGCGGTGGCGCTGTCCGCCGTGCACTTCCCAGCGGGCACTTCAGTGCGAGTCGGTGACTTGAACGAGCGCGGTAACATAACAGCACCGACAAAGGTAGACTCTTCGATGATAGTGGGAACGCTGGTGACGACGCTGAAAACGACGACGGCGCGGCCAGCGTCGGCGCTGGTGTTGATCACGCCGACGACGACGACGGCGCCCTCGCGTCGATGATGAAGGTTTTGGAAAGAGTTTCACGCGCGCGCTCCCGACGCGCAAGAGTGCCCCGCATGGCATTAGTTGATATTCATCGCGCCCCCCCCCCCCCCCCCTCAGCACGCGCAAGGGCGTTCCAATGATTTCGACATGCGGCGCAAGACCGTCTTGTAGAATTTGATGGCGAAGTTGAAAGCCGATGTTTCCCCTGAGAATTCGCAAGGGCGCGAGCGCAGATTTTGTTGCGAAGCCATGGGCTTTCATCAAAAATGTTTGGTCATGGTTTCGGGACGCTCGTTTTTGAATTCCTGGCGAATCTCCAGGTTCTCGAAGGATTTCGGCATGCGCGCGCGACGACGCGCGAGCGTGCATTTGGCCCCGGCTTGCGGGGAATTCTTGCGACAACACGCGCGCAAAGGGCGCTCAGAATTCAACATGCGCGCGCGGAGCCCGTTTGGTTGCAGTTTATGAAAGTGTTGGAAACTTGACTGTTATCTTCAGGATTCGCAAGAGCGCGCACCAGTTTTTGGTTTTCAAATCTGTATTGCAAGACGACATTGTTCGGTGCGTTGTCGGGACATTCGATTTGGCAATCCCTGCGAAACTTAAGGTTATTAATGAATTTCGGCAGGCGCGCGCGACGACGAACGCGCTTGCATTTCGTCTTCATGTGCTGCAATGAAGTATTGAAACTGACGAGCGAGCGCGTTTATTTTGGGCACACGATGGGGAGTGCCGTTGCCAGCCTAGTTGCGATGAGTCGAAATCACATATAGGATGGAGGATGGGGCTGAATATTTTTAAATTGCAGAATGAAAAATGACAAATTTTGCTTTGGGGGGAATCGACCCAAATAGTTATTCAAGGAGAATCTACCTGGCGCAGTCTAAACGCGACGAAGCGGAGACGGGGCGGCGACGGCGGGCACATTGACGCCAGACTGGCATACAGGCCCAGAAGACGGGCGGCGACGGGGCGGCGATGGCAGGCATTTAGCCGCCTGACCGGCACACAGGCCTAGACGACGGGCGGCGACGGCGCGGCAACGGGGCGGCGACGGCGGGCACGGAGCCGCCTGACCAGCACACAGGCCCAGTTGTTCAAACAACAAATAGAACCCCCTAAGTGCGAACATTGTAAAACCTAACAGTGCAAGCCCTGCTTCGGGAAACAATGAATTTTACTTCAATGATTTGTAGTTCCCCACATGTTTCGTGGGGTTCTGATTTTCTTCACTGCCGCGCTGCACCCGCGTCTCACCTCCTCCTCCCCTCCTCCCCCTTTTATGCTCCTTCCTCCCTCACCCACAGCACAGCACAACACAGCACGGCACAGCGCACACATACACATACACACATACACACAATCATACTTCATCACCCACAGCACAGCACAGCACAGCACAGCACAGCACACAGCACAGCACAGCACAGCACAGCACAGCACAGCACAGCACAGCACAGCACAGCTCACCGCAGCACAGCACAGCACACCGCAACACAGCACAGCAACACGCATACACACATACACACATACACACAAACACACAAGCACACACAGCACACCGCACACACAGCATAGGACAGCACAGCACAGCACAGCACAGCACAGCGTCCTCGACACCACAGGGGGTGCGCAGAGGGTGGTCCCTCAGCGCGGCCCCTATCCGTGACACGCTCGCAGATCGTGGCAGGAGTGGCACTTTCTCGACACCACAGGGGGTGCGCAGAGGGTGGTCCCTCAGCGCGGCCTCTATCCGTGACACGCTCGCAGATCGTGGCAGGAGTGGCACTTTCTCGACACCACAGGGGGTGCGCACAGAGTGGTCCCTCAGCGCGGCCTCCATCCGTGACACGCTCGCAGATCGTGGCAGGAGTGGCACTTTCTCGACACCACAGGGGGTGCGCAGAGAGTGGTCCCTCAGCGCGGCCTCTATCCGTGACATGTTCGCAGATCGTGGCAGGAGTGGCACTTTCTCGACACCACAGGGGGTGCAGAGAGTGGTCTCTCAGCGCGGCCTCTATCCGTGACACGCTCGCAGATCGTGGCAGGAGTGGCACTTTCTCGACACCACAGGGGGTGCGCAGAGGGCGGTCCGTCAGCGCGGCCTCTATCCGTGACACGCTCGCAGATCGTGGCAGGAGTGGCACTTTCTCGACACCACAGGGGGTGCGCAGAGGGTGGTCCCTCAGCGCGGCCTCTATCCGTGACACGCTCGCAGATCGTGGCAGGAGTGGCACTTTCTCGACACCACAAAGGGGTGCGCAGAGGTCCCTCAGCGCGGCCTGTATCCGTGACACGCTTGCAGGTCGTGGCAGGAGTGGCATTGTCTCGACACCACAGAGGGTGCCCAGAGGGTGGTCCCTCAGCGCGGCCTCTATCCGTGACACGCTCGCAAATCGTGGCAGGAGTGGCACTGTCTCGACACCACAGGAGGTGCGCAGAGGGTGGTCCCTCAGCGCGGCCTGTATCCGTGACACGCTCGCAGATCGTGGCAGGAGTGGCACGTTCTCGACACCACAGGGGGTGCGCAGAGGGTGGCCCCTCAGCACGGCCTCTATCCGCGACACGCTCGCAGATCGGGGCAGGAGTGGCACTTTCTCGACACCACAGGGGGTGCGCAGGGGGTGGTCTCTCAGCGCGGCCCTTATCCGTGACACGCTCGCAGATCGTGGCAGGAGTGGCACTTTCTCGACACCACAGGGGGTGCGCAGAGGGTGGTCCCTCAGCGCGGCCTCTATCCGTGACACGCTCGCAGATCGTGGCAGGAGTGGCACTTTCTCGACACCACAGGGGGTGCGCAGAGGGTTGTCTCTCAGCGCAGCCTTTATCCGTGACACGCTCGCAGATCGTGGCAGGAGTGGCACGTTCTCAGAGTGGCACCACACCACAGGGGGTGCGCAGAGGGTGGTCCCTCAGCGCGGCCTCTGTCCGTGACACGCTCGCAGATCGTGGCAGGAGTGGCACTTTCTCGACACCACAGGGGGGGCGCAGAGGGTGGTCCCTCAGCGCGGCCGCTATGCACCACTGTCGTCCAGGGCATAGCAGGCGTGGCACTTTCTCGACGTCATAAGGGGTGCGCAGGGGGTGGTCCCTCACCGCGGCCGCTATGCACGACGGTCGTCCAGGGCAAAGCAGGAGCGGCGTTTTCTCGACACCACAGAGGCTGCGCAGGGGGTGGTCCCTCACCGCGGCCGCTATGCACGACGGTCGTCCAGGGCATAGCAGGCTGGCACTTTCTCGACACCATAGAGGGTGCGCAGGGGGTGGTCCCTCACCGCGGCCGCTGGCTGGCTCGAATCTGTCCTCGATGGAGGATAGACGGCTAGGAAGAGGGAGGAGGTTCAAGCAACATGGCGTTGGATGACACATAGGGGAACATTCGCGACGAGGGCTGAGAACGTAGACTTGCGCACATGTTATAAACTTAAGCAAACACATGCGATTTAAACTAAGTATGTGGGGGTCCTCGGTAGCGTAATTTTTGCGAGCCTTGTGCACGCTGTATTGGGGCACGCGGTGTTTTTGTTATCTGCCGCCGTGCCTGCACGATGTGGGCGTATCATGATTTTAGGTGCTGCTCTGTAGGGTGCTTGTTTGTTAAGGAAGGGGGGGGCCCTCTAGTCGCAGACAGCCGCATGCACCCCCCTGCCTTCAGGCCACGATCCTTCGTACAAAATCGTGGACCTGCGGCCCCGAGGCCACGATCTCACGCAACAAACGATGTGTCCGAGTCCAGGGCCTCCAAGACGACCCGGGCAGGCAACCAAGACAACCAAGATGGTTCGAAGATGGGCCAGGATGGCTCCCAAGCGGCCGAACGTGGCTTCAAGACGGTCGAGACGCTTCAAAGAGGGCCCCGGGAGGACCTCCAACATGGCCCGAAGAAGCCAAAATCATTGATTCCATAGTAATTTTCGCATGATCTTCACATTCACGCATTTTGGGCTTCCGCTATCTCAAGACGGCCCAAATACTCCACGATGGCTCTAAAACGGCCCAAGAGGCTCGGCCCATAAAGTCCCCACGAGGGCCCAAGAGGCATCCACGGCGGCCTCAAGACGGCCCAAGAGGGCCTCTGGTGGGACCCTTGCCAAGACTGCCTTCAAAAACCCTTCGATTGCCCAAGACGGCGCGTAGACGGCCCCACGAGGGCCCCCAGGCACCCACCATGCTGCCAAGAGGGCCCCAAGACGGCTTAACAGAGCCCCAAGACGGCCTAAGCGAGGCTCAGGGCGGCTCGTGATGAAGAGTTGGTCTTGGGGAGAGCCCCAGATCTCCTGGACCCGTTTTCTTCGGGTGCCTTTTTGTTTTATGCTAAATGGGGTGAGGGGTAATGTAGGTGGCGCGTTTGTAATTACCCGATCTTCCCAGTCACGGAAGCGAGAACGTTTTTGCCGTTTGCCCATCTAGAGCGTAACAAAGTTATCGTTCCTCGTTCCAGGAGGATATGTATTTCTCGTTCTCTTTTTTTCTCCCTCTCTCTCTCTCTTTCTTTTTTCTGGTGCCCCCAGAAACCCTCGTGCTCCCTCTAACCTTAAGAATCCCCATTGGCCACCCAGCCCCCCCAGCCCCCAGCATCTCGTCAACAATCCGCCCTCATTATACTCTGTTATCATTATCGCCATCATCAACTTCATCGTCATCCCAATTTTTCTTGGGCTCCAGAGCTCTCGACCCCATCGGTACATTTGCTTTGTCGCGGGCCTGCATTTTTGTTCGTCCCAGGGCCTGAGAGGAGCCCCGGGAGACAGAAATGAAAAGAAGGTCACCCACTGACATGTTTATTCTAGACGCTTTGGAGGTCTGCTTCTCGCCTCCCTCTCTCCCCTCTCTTCTTCGGTGGCGGGCGTAGAATGGGAGTGGCACAAGGGGGGCGGCCTTCTATAAGAAGGCAGGGAACTTCCTGAGCACTCCCGCCGTCTACAGTCGAGGCTGATTAGTAGGGTTGCCCTGCCAAGTCAAGAGTATCCTTGTGTCCTGTGCGTTCGCGACCCATGCCTTCTGCATTCCTGCGGCAGTGTGGCCCTCGGAAGGGTCTTGTGTCCTCTCGCGTGCGCTCTCCAATCAACCCCGACTGTAAGAAGCCTTCAGAAACCCTCCGCGTAAAGATTGGCGGCGCGCGTGGAACAGGGATGGGGCGAGGGGGCAGCCTTCTAAGAGGGCAGGTGGCTCAGACAAAATTCGAGGTCACCAACAGGTCGCTCCCCTCGCATGCCTCCACGCCGGGTGGGGCAGGGCCTAAAGTGTCGCTTCATCTTCCTCCATCCTCCTCTTTTTCCCTCCTTCCGCCTTCCTTCTTCCTCCCTCCTCTTCCTCCTCCTCCTCCTCCCCCTACCTTCAGCGGGTACCTACCCGCACCAATCCAGAGATCCTGGCAGTGACTGAGTATAGGGCGCAGGATCGGCCAGGCCAAGACCGGGGTCGGTGCGTCATTCCAGTCTCCGTCGACTTACTCCATCCCCCATCTTGGGGTGCCCTCCTCTGGCTCACTGCCCCCACCCGTACCGAGTCAACGCGACGGCATTTCGCGTTCGCCCACGAGTTCCCGCCGTCACACTACTTCTCGGGAGAGTGAGTACGCAGGAGAGGCGGGCATTGACGGCGCAGAGAAGGCGCGGAGGAATGCAGAGCAGCAGGGTTCGCAGTATTCGAGCTTGCCAGGTGCTCCAGAAATGGATTCAGATGAACAGGAAGAACAATGATTCGTGAAGGCCTCAGTCGGATCAGCGCTTGATTGCTACGATGGGGATAGCGGTCGGAATACGTAATCCCCAGGGCCGGCATCACTCTGTCCTCTTGCGAGTTCCACCGCGGCGTTTTGAGAGACACTGGGGGGAAGCAAAAGGTTGTCGTTGCCACTGGTTACATTATTGAAACAGGAAGTGAGCCAAGGTCAAGCAGACCTAGAATTGGAATGTGCCAGTACCGCGAACAATGTCAATAGGTTGATGTCCATGGCCGCGCGCGTCGGGAGATCCATCAATGACATCGCAGGGGGGGGGTCCTTGCATTATTTCTCGCTTATCAAAGTGACAGGGCTCTCCCCACGTGAAGCCATCTCAAGTCGACTTGCGCACCGCTCCCTGCTTGGACGGCAGAAGACGCAGGGACGTGGTCCCAAAAGTGAACATATGTTGGACTCGATGTGCCTGGGGGGCCTCAACGTTGCTTCGCTGGAAGCGAAATTAACGAAAGCGCGTCTTCTTTATTCCCCACCATCCTGTGGTGTTGGGTCCTCGTTTTGAAGAGAGCGCCAGGCGTTATTTCTCCTCCTCGCCCCCTCCTCCCATCTTTGCCTCTGCCCTCTGCATGTTTCTGTTTCGGCACGCCCCTGACACGCTCTGTGGTCCCATGGGAAGCCCAGAAGAAAGCCCCAGTGGCACATTGCGGATGGCGCGCCCGCACCCTATTCGACATACACCTCTCACGTTTCGTGAGAGAGGAGGAGGAGGAGGAGGAGGAGGAGGAGGAGGAGGAGGAGGAGGAGGGCGGCAAAGTCAGTACACGTACGTGGATAACGTCCCAGTCCACGGCGTAGGTGAAGGCCACGAAGCAGCCCGGCGTAGAAGCAGAACAACATGAAGTAGAAGAGGCGGAGGAAGAAGAAGAAGCCCGCGAGGGCCCAGAAGAAGGCGATGAGCGCCGCGATGGTCACGAAGAGAGCGAGGAAGTGCTCCAGAGGGTGGCGACGATGCGCCTGAGCGGCGAATCCCTGCCCGCTGCCTCCGTCATGGCTTGGACCCATGCATCACTGTCCACTGACGCGCGCCCATAGCGGGCGGCAGTCGTGGCCATGAACGTCGCATACAGGCGAAGGGCTCGCAGCGCCAACTGCGAGGTGTCGAAGCGCCCGTTGAGAAGCAGGAAGTCCTCGAGCCGCTCTTCGAGGGGGGCCAATGCCAACCGGAGCCGGGTCCCAGCCAGCCTCGCCACCACAGGACAGTTGGCGTAGTGCTGCATGGAATCTCGTCCTGACTGGCAGCCGAAACAGCAATGAGCTGCGCGAAGGCTGGGAACCGCGCACGTCCAGCCGTCCATTGTGGCCTTGAAGACAGCGGCCCACACGCACGGCGGCACCACGCGGCCGATAAGCTGGAGTGCGGCTTCAAGACGTCGGACACGATGGCCCGGAGGGAGGGGAATGCGCCACCTGTCCAGCCGACGGCGCACATGTCGATGAACGGCAGAGATTGACGGTTGCTTCAGAATCTGACTGCACCTCGCCTGCCACCGGCCTCTCGGGAGCGGGTTGGGCGAGGAACCCTGGAGAAGCTTGTCCACGCTCGTGTGCTCAGCGCCGGCCCGGCGCGTCAGCCTCAGCTGAGCTTTCTGGAGGGTGGCGAAGAAATTGCCGTTCAACCAGGGGAGCCACGCGGCCATCCGATCTGGGAACTGCATGGGGGCCTGCTTCGCGGAGAGGTCGAGCAAGCGACGTCGAACTCGGAGCCCTCCAGAGCCTGTGTCTTCCCACCGGTGAACCCGACACTTCGCGCCGAGCGCCGTGGCCTCCATGCTCGGCATTTCCGCGGGGAAGCCCCAGCCGCGCAAGTTCTGCATCAGCTCGGGGGACGTCCAACCTCGAGCGCCAGGGAACAGCACGTTGACCAACCGCCGCTCCTCCTGCTTCCAGGTTGGAGGTAGCTCCTCTAGCTGCGAGAGGAAGCCAGCCAGTGGGAACACGTGCATGCGCAGCGCACGTCGCACAGCGCCCTTGCCCCTTCCTCTCCTCCTCTCCCCCGTCCTCCTCCTCCTCTGCCTCACCCCCCTCAGTCAAATGCAACAAGGAGGTTGCATTTGAGACGCGTTTTATTCCACATCTGTAGTGCCACCCGTGTGCTGCTGTTCCCTGCTTTGAAAAGGGGTCCAGGGGCATGGAGTGTTCGGCATGGTGCAACAAGGAGGTTGCATTTGAGACGCGTTTTATTCCTCATATGTAGTGCCACCCGTGTCGCTGAACAGGCCGAGGCGCTAACATGTTTCTACTGCGTTTGAATCATGTTGGGGTGAAAAAACACCTCTCACGTTTCGTGGCCCCATAGGAAGTTCCACCGAAGGCCCCTGTGGCACAGTCCGCATGGCGTACCCGCGCCCGATTGGGCACACTCGTCACACGTTTCGCTGCCCCATGGAAGTTCCGCCTTCAGCCCCACTGTCGCAATCCGCATGGCGTATCCGCGTCCGTTTCGGCACACCTCTCACACGTTTAGTGGATCTATAGGGTGCTCCACCGAAGGCCCCAGTGGCACAGTCCGCATTACGTATCCGCACCCGACTCGGCACACCGTTCACACGCTTCGTGGCTGCATAGGAAGCTCCACCGAAGGCCCCTGTGGCACAGTTTGCATGGCGTACCCGTGCCCCATGTCGGAACACCCCTCACACATTTCGTGGCCCCATAGGAAGCTCCACCGAGGGCCCTTGTGGCACAGTCCGCATGGCGTGCCCGCGCCCGATTCGGCACACTCCTCACACGTTTCGTGGCCCCATAAGATGTTCCACCGAAGGCCCCTTGTGGCACAGTCCGGCGTACCCGCGCCCGATTAGGCACACCCCTTACACGTTGCGTTGCCCCATGGGGAATTCCGCCGAATTTTCCAGTGGCACGGTCCGCATGGCGTACCCGCACCCGATTCGGCACAACCTTCACACGCGTCGTGGCTCTACGGGGATCTCTGGCGAAAGCCCCAGTGGCAGCACCCGCATGGCGGCCCCGCCCCATGTCCGCACACCCTTCACACTGTTCGTGGCCCCGTAGGGAGCTCCAACGAATGCGATACTCACAACGACTGTACTCACAATCGCAATTCAAAGGGTCCTTCGTTTGGAACAGGTTTTTTGCTGCTGCATTCCCAGGAAGCCTCGTATCTTGTGTTAATGGTTCCGAAAGGCAGTCGACTCGATGGAAGTGTTCTTCAGAATTCGTGGGAGTTCTGTCATAGTATTGCCCATGGGCAGCAGCACCGCCCAGGGCCAGCATTGCCTTACGGTGCTCGTGATTCCTGGAATTGTGCATGTGTTGCAGTCGTAGTAACGTCGCCATAGCGGAGGTACGTATCCCTTGCTGTCGTCAATAAGGCTCTGCGTGACACAGTGGAGGGTCTCGTACAGTTTTTTCCAACCCTCCTGCGTTGGGTTCTCGTTTTGAATAGAGCACTGCTCGCGCGTCGCCTTCCTTACTTCCCTTCTTCCTTCCCGCCCCTTCCCGCCCCTCTCTTCCCCCTTGCCTTTTGCCTCGCTCGTCGCTGCGTGCCAGCTGGGGGGCTGCGATCTGTGAAACTGTCGCCACTTTCGAGGCCTGCTGGGGGGCCCAGCGCAGTGGGTACTCACGGCAGACTCAAATGGGACCTCGCCATCCCTGGGGGGCTGCGATCTGTGAAGCTGTCGCCACTTTCGAGGCCTGCTGGGGGGCCCAGCGCAGTGGGCACTCACGGCAGACTCAAATGGGACCTCGCCATCCTTGGGGGGCTGCGATCTGCGAAACCGTCGCCACTTTCGAGGCCTGCTGGGGGGCCCAGCGCAGTGGGTACTCACCGCAGACTCAAATTTGACCTCGCTATCCTTGGGAACTGCGATCTGTGAAACTGTCGCCACTTTCGAGGCCTGCTGGGGGGCCCAGCACAGTGGGCACTCACGGCAGGCTCAAATGGGACCTCGCCATCCCTGGGGGGCTGCGATCTGTGAAATCGTCGCCACTTTCGAGGCTTGCTGGGGGGCCCAGCGCAGTGGGTACTCACGGCAAACTCAAATGGAACCTCGCCATCCCTGGGGGGCTGCGATCTGTGAAACTGTCGCCACTTTCGAGGCCTGCTGGGGGGGCCAGCACAATGGGTACTCACGGCAGACTCAAATGGGACCTCGCCATCCCTGGGGGGCTGCGATCTGTGAAACTGTCGCCACTTTCGAGGCCTGCTGGGGGGCCCAGCACAGTGGGTACTCACGGCGGACTCAAATGACCTCGCCATCCCTGGGGGGCTGCGATCTGTGAAACTGTCGCCACTTTCGAGGCCTGCTGGGGGGCCCAGCACAGTGGGTACCCACACGCAGATTCAAATTAGACCTCGCCATCCCTGGGGGGCTGCGATCTGTGAAACTGTCGCCACTTTCGAGGCCTGCTGGGGGGCCCAGCACAGTGGGTACTCACCGCAGACTCAAATTAGACCTCGCCATCCCTGGGGGGCTGCGATCTGTGAAACTGTCGCCACTTTCGAGGCCTGCTGGGGGGCCCAGCACAGTGGGTACTCACGGCGGACTCAAATTAGACCTCGCCATCCCTGGGGGGCTGCGATCTGTGAAACTGTCGCCACTTTCGAGGCCTGCTGGGGGGCCCAGCACAGTGGGTACCCACGGCAGACTCAAATGGACCTCGCCATCCCTGGGGGGCTGCGATCTGTGAAACTGTCGCCACTTTCGAGGCCTGCTGGGGGGCCCAGCACAGTGGGTACTCACGGCAGACTCAAATTAGACCTCGCCATCCCTGGGGGGCTGCGATCTGTGAAACTGTCGCCACTTTCGAGGCCTGCTGGGGGGCCCAGCACAGTGGGTACTCACGGCAGACTCAAATGGGACCTCGCCATCCCTGACCTGTTCGAGGGGCTGATCTGTGAACTGTCGCCAGAGGGCTGCTGCCCAGCACAGTGGGTACTCACCGCAGACTCAAATTAGACCTCGCCATCCCTGGGGGGCTGCGATCTGTGAAACTGTCGCCAGTTTCGAGGCCTGCTGGGGGGCCCAGCACAGTGGGTACCACCGCAGACTCAAATTTGACCTCGCCATCCCTGGGGGGGCTGCGATCTGTGAAACTGTCGCCACTTTCGAGGGCTGCTGAGGGGCCCAGCACAGTGGGTACCCACCGCAGACTCAAATTAGACCTCGCCATCCCTGGGGGGCTGCGATCTGTGAAACTGTCGCCACTTTCGAGGCCTGCTGGGGGGCCCAGCACAGTGGGTACTCACCGCAGACTCAAATTAGACCTCGCCATCCCTGGGGTGCTACGATCTGTGAAACTGTCGCCACTTTCGAGTGCTGCTCAGGGGCCCAGCGCAGTGGGTACCCACACGCAAATTCAAATTAGACCTCCCCATCCCTGGGGGGCTGCGATCTGTGAAGCTGTTGCCACTTTCGAGGCCTGCTGGGGGGCCCAGCACATTACGCCACACGCAGATTCAAATTAGACCTCGCCATCCCTGGGGGGCTGCGATCTGTGAAACTGTCGCCACTTTCGAGGCCTGCTTGCGGGGCCCAGCACAGTGACGCCACACGCAGATTCAAATTAGACCTCGCCATCCCTGGGGGGCTGCGATCTGTGAAACTGTCGCCACTTTGGAGGCCTGCTTGCGGGGCCCAGCACAGTGACGCCTTTCAAGTAGCTCACACATCAAGTCGATTGTCCATACAAGTTTCGGCCAACTCCTCGTTTCCATTGATACAAATGGGTTGGGTACGTCACAGGGTAATTTGCGAGCGCATGTCACAATCGAAGTCCACGAAAGAAACCACCGCATTCGCAAGTCACGGGGCAAATTTAAGATGTACGTGTTGATGTGTTTCGTTGCGGCTGTTGTTCCCAACTATCCTGTGGCGTTGGGTCCTTGTGTTGAGTCAGCAGTGCCCCGTGTTCCCGCTCCTCTCCTCCTCCTGCTCCTCTTCCTCCTCCTGCTCCTCCTCCTCCTCCTCTTTCCTCGCCGTCATCATCATAATCATCAACAACAGCATCATCATCACCATCGCCATTATCCGAGTAACAATTTTGGCTCAAGCCTTGGTCCGAGACAGCGTGGCTTCAGGCGCACGCGATTTTGAACACCCTGATAGGCAGAGTTTTGCTGAGATGTGAAACAGCGTGTTCTGCCGCTGCTGGCAGAAAAGCCGAATGGGCCACTAGGGGTTTCAATCCCGGCCCCCCCACACCTAGAAACCAGGGGGGTCATTGGGGGTTCCAAGCCCGTCCACCCCCCGGTCCATCATGAAAAAGGGAGGGGGTCACTACCGGTTCGAACCCCCCCACCCCGCACCCCTCCTAGCTGCCGGCAGCGATCCCCTCCTCCCCCACTCCGGATGGGGGACTGGTAGGAATATTGGTGGGGACGTGGGGATGGTGGTGGGGAGTAGGGACAGTGGTGCGGACAGTGGGGAGAGTAGGACCGTGGTGGGGACAGTGGTGGGGAGTGGGGACAGTGGGACAGTGGTGGGGTTACTGATGGGGACAGTGGTGACAGTGGTGGGAACAGTGGGGACTGTGGGACAATGGTGGGGACAGTGGGACAGTGGTGGCGGGGGCAGTCGTGAGGGGACAGTGGGGACAGTGGTGGGGACAGTGGCGACAGTGGGACAGTGGTGGGAACGGAAGTGGTGGGGACAGTGGTGAGGGCGGTGGTGAGAATGGGACAGTGGTACAGCGGGGACTGGCGGGGAGTGGGGACAGTGGAACAGTGGTGGGGACGGTGGTGGTGGGGACAGTGGTGAGGGGTCAGTGGGACAGCGGTGGGGACAGTGGGGACGGTGAGACAGTGGTGGGGACGGCGGTGGTGGGGACAGTGGTGATGGCGGTGGTGAGGACGGTGGTGGGACAATGGGACAGTGGAACAGTGGGGACAGCCGGGGACAGTGTGGACAGCGGGGGACCGTTGGGACAGCGGGACAGCAGTGGGACAGCGGTGGGGACAGTGGGACAGTGGTGGGGACAGTGGGGAGAGTGGGACCGTGGTGGGGACAGTGGTCGGGACAGTGGGGACAGTGCGGCAGTGGTGGGGGCACTGGCGGGGACAGTGGGGACAGTGGTGGGAACAGTGGGAACACTGGTTGGGGGCAGTGGGGACAGTCGGGCAGTGGTGGGGACGGCGGTGGTGAGGACAGTGGTGAGGGCTGTGGTGAGGACGGTGGCGGGCCCTGGAGTCGTTTGCCGGCAGCGAGTGGGGGGGTGAGGGGTTCGAATTGGTAGTGGCCCCCTGAACTTCGGTTTTCCGGCAGAGGGGGGGGGAGGGGGGGGGTCCTTGCCGACGTGGGGGGCTCGAGTAGGGGTGGGGGACTCCCGGGTTCCGGAGGAAGAGTGGAGGAGACGGGGGGGGGGAATTTTCCACAGCAGAGCGTCGGTGGATTACGCTCTCTCTAAGATGTTGTTGCCATGGCGTTGTCAGCTCTGGTAGCCGCAATTGGAAGTTTCACGGCTGGATACATCCGGGCTTCTCACAAGGATGAATGATGTTGTGTTTGTGGCTTGAAGCGTTTGGACACATCGTGCAACATATCCTCGTGAATAGGAGCAGGCTGGTGCATCTCTTCGCCGAGCCATGCGAACATTGGAACGAGCTACACCTTGCTGATTGTGCGATATTGATTGGGCACCCTTGCTCCAGCGTGTTGAGAATTGGAGTTCATTGGTCATAGCAACAGCGGACGCCAAGCGTGAAGCGGAGCGCGCCTTGGCATGCAACGATTGCATGGCATGTGCTGGTGGGTTGTACGAATGCGACTTTGTATTTCGCCATTGGGATGTCGGCAAGGAAGTCATGATCGTAGAAAGCAACACACGAAACCACATTCTTCAGGTTGGGGAAACTGTTAAGATCCTGCCACCTGGGCGCATTGGCAAGATAAATGAGGTCGACCGATTTGAATTTGCCATATAGGGTGGCATTTACCGACCCATCGCATCAGTATTGGTTATTAGAAACAGACGTCGCATTTCAATGACGTTGCGCGTTCCCACTAAGCAACTTCGTTTTGGATTACATGCAGCAGGTTGGCGTGCAAAACGCTGAGGCCGTGCAGGCACTGAGGCACCATCCCTTGCGAACGGAAGCGATGTGCAGTACAGCTGTACTGGGCGCTTACGTTGCATACCTTATTTTCTCGTGCAGGTTCAAGTATATGTATGAGAGTACGTGTGGAAACCCAGATCTTGCTACACCTGCTTCACCCGCTTGGGATGCAGATGCGATTCGGAAATCGCCCTCGGTGCCGCCCTTGCGGGATAATCGCGGTCAATTATAGCGCATTCGGTGTTGGCGCAGGGTGCCGAACCAAAAACCAGGACATCTGCAGCGACGCAGACCACAAGTGCTACGCCACAAGTTGCATCGTCAAGTTCATTTCCGACACGGCATCGATTGCAAACATAGGTTTACGATTCGTAAATTTTTCAGAAATCATTGCCGAAAAATGCGATGGATTGCCCAGAGATCTTTGTTTCCCAAATAGTTGTTACCGATGTTCGCTGTGCGACTGACCCTGGCGGTGACCGTTGGGGCACGAGTGCGCCCCCGCACTGCTGTGTGACTCGACAGTTTCACGAATGCAAGTTCGCCGAGATTCGCGTCAATCTTCGGCATTGCGCAGATCCTGCGACGGTACGCGGGTTCCCGGGCGAGTTCGAGGGTTGCGTGCGCCGGCAAGGAGGGCGAGAGAGAAGGAGACGGACAGACGGAGATCACTTTAGAATTGCACGTGGCATTGCTTGATGGGGCAAGAGAAAAAATAATCACCATCATCACCACGGTGACCGTCGCCGCCATCATCTTCATCGTCAGCGCCATCCTCCTCCTGTTTTTCGTCCTCCTCCTCTTACCCCTCCTCCGCCTTTTCCCCCTCGCCATCATCATCATCATCATCATCAGCATCATCGTTATCATCATCAACATCATCACCATCATCATCATCATTATCATCATCATCATCATCAGCATAATCATCATGTTCGCCATCAGCAGTCGCATTCGGCGCGCCACGTCGCGCGCGCTTCGCGGCCCCATAGAGAGTTCCACAGATGGTCCCAGCGGCGGGGTTCGCGCGAGCTCCCGCTTTTCACTTCGGCGCGCCACTCGCGCGCTTCGCGGCCCCACGGGGGAGCCCCAACCAAGGCCCGAATGCCGGGGCTCGCACTCCCGCCTCGCATGCCAGCGCGCCCCATGAAATAGCTCAACCGGCCCAAATTTCGACGCCCCACCGCAGGCCCCAGTAGTTGGGTTCGCATGGCGCCACCGCGTCCATTTCTGCACACCTTTCACACGCTTCGCGGCGCCACAGGGAGCTCCACTGAAGGCCCCAATGGTGGAGTTCGCATGGTGCCACCGCCCACCCCTCCCACGTTTCGTGGCCCCAAGGAGCTCCACCGAAAACCCGAGCGGCAGGGTTCGCATGGCGCTATCGCGCCCACGTCGGCACACCCCTCACACGCCTCGTGGTCCCACAGGGGACCCCACCGAAGGCCCCATTGACAGGGTTCGTTCGCATGGCGCCGCCCGAGTCACGTCGGCACACCCCTCACACATCTCTCGGCCCCTGCAGGGACCCCCACCGAATGTCCCAGCGGCGGGGTTCGCACGGCGCCACCGCAGCCAGTTCTGCACCCCTCACTCGTTCCTTCCATCGAAGGTTTTTAGTGGCAGGGTGCGCACGGCGCCACCGCGTCTTTTCCCTCCGGCACAGACTTCGCACGCTTCGTGGCCCCATGAGGAGCTCCACCAACGGCCCCAGTGGCAGAGTTCGCATGGCGCCATTGCCCCCATTCCGGCACGCCTATCGCACGCTTCGTGGCCCCGTAGAAAGTTCGACCGAAGGCCCCAGTGGCAGGGTTCGCCCTGCACCACCGAATTTTTTTGGGCACGCCCCCCACACGTGCTGCGGCCCCGCAGGGAGCTCCACCGAAGGCCCCAATGGCAGGATTCGTACAGCGCCACCGCAGCCATCACGGCGCATCCCTCACATGTTTCGTGGCCCCGTAGAGGGCGAAGGCCGCAGTGGCAGGGCTCGCACGCGCCGCCCGAGCCATTTCGGCACAGTCGTCGCGCGTTTCGTATTCCGTAGGGGGCTCCACCGAAGGCCCCAATGGCAGGGTCCGAGTGACGCCACCGTACCCTGTTTGGCAAACCCCTCACACGTACCGCGGCCCCAAAAGGAGCTCCACCGAGGGCGGCGCTCACAACCGCGGTCTTCGTAATTGCATCTGGTTGGGCCCTGTGCTAGGATAGTTGTTTTTGGAAATGGTTCGGGGAGGCGTTTAACGAGCGACCCGCGTAGGCGAAAATGCGGGACTGGAGTGGTCATCCTCGAGCCGCCCATGGATTCCTCATCCCTGGAGCGGAGTGTGGTTTGGGGGGGCCTCCGCCCCGTTCGCGGGCTATCGCCAGTCCGTTCCCCGTGCTGGGTTTGTGGCATTAGGCTTGGCCCTGGAGCTGGCAGCGGGCCCGGAGCACACGTCACCGACCACCTTCCCCTGCTTGAGGCCTCGGGGCAGGGAAAAATCAAGCGAACGCTTCGAAAAGAGACAGGTTTGTGGGTATCAAGTGGACTGCGTTGCGCTTGGAGGATGAAGAATTCCGCGCTCAGACTTTTCAACTGCGCTCTTGGTTTCGGGGCAACGCGGCGGCAGATGTCCTGGCCGCCACTGTTGCTGAGCGAAGTTGTAAGAAAGCTGCGGCGAATGGCCCCCCCCCCCGCGTCGACGAGGTGGATGTCAGGGCGTGGTTGGTCCGCCGAGAGGCCCGTAAAGCTCGCCAGGGCACGGCCCCGTTCGACACCTGGGAAGACGAGCGGGCAGGCCCGTCTCTCCCCAAAACCCGCATCAGCAGAAGGAGGAGAACGCTCGCCCAGGCGTCCGACAGGTCCCCCCTACAAAGTAGGGGGGTTGTGCCGCGACCGGTGCGGCGAGATCGCCACCACGTTCAGCCTGGAGGCTGCCCGCGGCAGGCCGTGCTGCCCCCCTTTCAGCCGCTGCTGCTGCTGCTGTTGCTGCTGCTGCTGCTGCTGCTGCTCCCGACGTGGAGGTGGCGCAGCTTTGTTTGGCAAAAAGGGGAGATGTGGGTGGGCGGACAACGCGCGCACGTAAGTCATCAGTTGTGGTCTCGCGGGGCCCTCAGTCATAAATTGCGCGCTGCGCGGGTTTTGCGGCACTTTGGACGGCAGACATCTCGCAGAGCAGTGCTCCCACCCACTAGGTCCAAGAAAGGACTGCCTTATTTTGTGCTCGCGTTTCCCGCGGGCGCCACTCTCGCCCACCAGGGGCCCTCGAGGCGGCCAGGGCATCGCTGCAAGGGGTGAGTGGCACCTTCCTTCTTCTGCTTGGCCGAGGCTCGCCCAGGTCTTGGGACGTACTCCCCAGTGGTCACTCCCCGTTATTCCTCTCTGTCAACCCCCTGTCCTTCTCCTCTTCTGGTCTGTATTGGGGCCTTCGCGTTGCCCTCCCGAGCCGCGCGCTCGGGGCCGTTTTGGTCGGGGGCCTCAAGGGGCACTCGCGGGCAGTTTCGGTGCCACCCTGGGTCTTTGGAGTTGGCCCTCGAGGGGGTGTCCTGGCGCCACCTCCGGCCTTCCCCGCCTCCTTGACCGTTTGTTTTGCATCGTTTGCAGATCCGACGGTTTGGGTGTGCGCATCGGGCAGGACGAGAGTCCTTGCGGTCACGCCGGGGTATCTTTGTCCTGTGAGTGTCCCGTTCCATCAAGTAGTCGACGTCGCGAAGAGCTCTCGGGCCCCTGAACGAAACCACCCACGGGGTGCCCAGGTGGGTCCAACGCGCGAGACATGGGGCTCATCTGGGCCTGGGGTGCGCGCCCGCGTGTCGGAGCCCGCGCGCGCCTCGGCCGAGCGAGCAGACCGGGGGGCAGGGGGGCTGCAAGGGTAGGCGGGCAGGGAGAGGGACGTTGGACGGGGGAATGGGGAATGGGAAAGGAAAGCGGTGGCGAAGGATGATGCGGGGGGCGAGGAGGGGCCCCGTGCGCCTTGCTGAGTGACGGCGCCTTCGTCGACGCCTTGTCGGCGGTTGCACGAATCGGAAGCGGCGCGCCCCCGTTGGAGCGTCCGTGACCCGAGGCACGCGGCCGCTTGCGAAGGATGGGCCGCGCGCAAATGCGCGCGTTGCGCGTGCCGAACACACGAGAAGGAAAAGTGCTTCTGTAAATTTGAATTCTTGCCCGTTCAAGATGCGCCCCGCGAGCTCGCGGGGGCGGTCGTTTCCGCTAGTTGCCCCTTGATGAAGGCGGGCAACGCGCAGCATTGCCATTTTCCTTCCAGCTTTCCGCCGGCGCCGCCAGGCAGGCCGTTCCCGCGGCTGGCGCCGCCGGTCGCACCGCCGCCCCCCTCCGACACGCGGCCGGCGCTGTCAGCGCCCCTCCGCGCGCGCAAACGCAAGCGCATCCTCCCGCGGCGCCGTCAGTCACGTTGCACATCCCTTCCGAGCCGCCATTGCTTCCGGTGCCGCCAGTTACTCTGCGGCCCCCCTTCTAGTTTCGCATCGGTCGAACTTCGCCCGACGACGTGCGCGCGGGCAACAGTCGGCCCCGCGGCCGAAATCATCCTGAACCTTTGTGGAATGTTTGGGCCCTGGCTCGCCAGCGAAGGTCGGCCGAGTTTTTCCGGGCCCGCGCCAGAATCCCACCAGCCCTTTGGGCGTAGGTGGTCTAGAACAGATCCTCTTCCACCCCTCCCCCTTCCCCCTTGGGGAAAGGTTTACAATTATTCAATATGAAAATACTCTCCCTCTTCCCCTGATGGCGTCCGGGTGATGGCCGCGCACCCTCCGCGTACTGTTTTTTTACACACAGGATCCCCGGGAAATCCCGGGAAACGACTCTCGCTGAGGCGCCGGCGTCATTTTTTCCCAAAATGCTGCTCTCGTTGAGGCGCCAGCCTCATTTCTGCTCCCGAATCGTTCCGAATCGTGCTCCCGCTGCAGCGTGGGCCTCATTTTCGGATCGGTGTTTGGCCTCCGTCGTTCAGGATGGCGTTCTCGCCCCAGCGCGGGCCTTTTTCTCGCGCGCCCATCCGCCCGCCACCACCGCGCCGCACCGCCACCACCACCACCACCACCACCACCACCACCACCACCACCACCACCACCACCACCACCACACCACACCACACCACCACACCACCACCACCACCAACCACCACACCACCACCACACAACCACGCACGCACGCACGCACGCACGTGCACCACCACCCACTACGCACGCGCGCGCGGAGCCACAGGTCCGCTACGACACGCGTCCGCGGATAGAGAAAATCAGCGCCATGGTAAGGGATGGGAGGGAGGGGTAGGACGTCAGATATGACGCGAGCGCACCTAGCTTGACCCCTCCCCCTCCCCTGGACCTGGACGGAGCGGGCCGCGAAGTGTCGGACGGCTCTTTTGGCCCCAAGATAGGAAGCCAAAATCATCGGTTTTACTAGGGTTTTGGCCGATTTGGGAGGCTCCCGAGGGGAAAGGCTAATTGAACCCCCCTTTTTGTTTGATCGACTCCCTCCAAGATGGCCCCAAAAGCGCCCCGAAGGCTCCCTAGAGCGCCTCAAGTGGGTCCCAAGAGGCGCCCAGGATGCCCCAAGAGGCGCCCATGAGTCCTCCAAGAGGCTCTCAAAAGACCCCCAAGAAGTCCTACCAGCCCTCTAGGCGTAGGTGGTCAAGAACAGATCCTCTTCCACCCCTCCCTCTTCCCCCTTGGGGAGGGGTTTACCCCTACCCCCTCCCTGGACCTGGACGGAGGGTTCCGAGAGCGGTCGGACGGCTCTTTTGGCCCCAAGATAGGAAGCCCAAATCATTGGTTTTACAGAAAGGTTTTGGCCGATTTTGGAGGCCCCCGAGGGGGGAGGCTAATTAGGGAACCCCCTTCCTTTGATCGATCACCTCCAAGATGGCCCCAAGAGCGCTCCCAAGGCTCCCAAGAGCGCCCCAAGAGGGCCTCAAGAGGCGCCCAGGAGGCCCCAAGAGGCGACCAGGAGGCCCCAAGAGGCCTCCAAGAGTCCCCCAAAATACCCCCAAGAGGCCCCAAGAGGCTCCCACGAGGCACCCAAGACGGTCCAAGAAGCTCCCGGGACCGCCAAGAGGCCCCCAAGACGCCCCAAGAGACCTCAAAGAGTATCCCAAGAGACATCCCAAGAGACTCCGCGAGGCATTCAAGAGGCCTTTCACTCTTCTGATCACCCTTATCCTCCTCCTCCCCCTCATTATCACCATCATCACCATCACCATCACCATCACCATCACCATCGTCAAGACCACCACCATCATCGTCATCATCAGCATCATCAATATCAACATCAACATCATCATCCGCCTATTCCTCCTTCTCATTCCACCCCCCCCACCCTCATCATCCTCCTTCTCTTCCGCCTCCGAGACGTCCTCCATCCCCCCCCCCTTGGGGTACGACGGCCTCCCCAGTCCCTTGTTCCTCTGTATGCTGCCCCGCTTCCATGATCACCTCTACTCGCCTGGGCGTCGTTTCTGGATGGGCTGGTGGGGATACTTTTTTTTACAGCCGCAGGCGGAAGCGCCAGCGGCGGGCGGTCGCGGGCGGGCTGCGGCCGCGACTAGCGGCGGGCGCGCGCGAGGCCGCGGTCAAGCGGCACGCAGCAGCGTCCTAGGGCGTCAGAGCCTACGTGCAGTCCAGGGAGCCTGCGGAACCCCTGAACGGGCGTGCAAAAGGCATCCAGGGAGTCAGACGAACACCGAGGAAGACCGACATGCAATCCAGGGAGCCTGCAGAACAACCCCTGAACGAAAGTGCAAAGGTACATCCAGGGAGCCTAAGACAGACCCGAGGAGACCGAGCGCAGCCAAAATGGCGCGAAGCGTTCCCAGCAATTCAAGTACGAACAGTAGGAACGATCCCGAGGACGTCGATCCAATGTCTGGAGGTAACACAGACGGACTGAGACCAAGTCCAGCGGAAAGCCTGACGGCGAGACAGGACGCGGCGTCAGAATACGCATCCAAGGTGGGACATGTGAGCAGTGAACCCACCACACTGAGATGCAACAGCCCTACCAGCAAGGGGAAGGGCCGTGGTGTGCACGATGAACGAAAGACCACGTGACGAGTGCACAACCGAGTCTCAGAGCTACCCAAAACGAGTCAGATTGCAGCCGAGAACGGGACCGTCTTATGCCAAAGACGCGCCCCTCGAAACCGATACGATCCAGGGTCACGGCGGAAGGCCGTTCAGTCGGTTAGAATATCCAGGGAGTGGGCCAGTGGACAGGCGTGCCGCGGCCCACTGACACGGGCCAGGAACGCCTGGCGGTGAGACATCTACAGTAAGGCCAGAGGCCG
The DNA here is from genome assembly GCA_963575745.1 of Prorocentrum cordatum. Classification (NCBI taxonomy): domain Eukaryota; class Dinophyceae; order Prorocentrales; family Prorocentraceae; genus Prorocentrum; species Prorocentrum cordatum. The sequence goes on from CAUYUJ010014631.1 coordinate 104,110, forward strand.
CGAGTCCCACAGCGGAGGGGCTGTGGATGGTATTGCCGAAGCGTGCACCTGAATCCAAAGGCAGGGGGTGCGCGCATCGGGTGGAGGGCGGCAGAGCGCCGCGATTGAGGGGCCCACGGCGCGGCCTAGGGCAGCGCCAGAGAGAATTCAGGAAGTGAAACCGACGGCGAGGAACGAGGGAGCCTTGCGGCGAGAGTGCGGCGGCCACCGGAGGAGAAAGGCAGCGATGCGAGTGGCACGTTGGTCTGCAGGATGCGCGGTGTCACGCAGAGAGCAGATGGTATTACTGAACGGCACACCAGGGCCCAAGGGTAAGGAAGAGTGCCGTCCAGGGGAGGGGCGGTGGTGCTGCCCCAGGTTGAAGGACAGAGCGGCGGAGGGCCGCGGTAGCGTGTAGCAAGGTGTAGGTGGTGGCGCGGGCACTGGGGGCGGGGAGAGAACGGAGAGGGAGCTCAGTCTCTCCAGCGGAGCCTCTTTTCATCTCTATCGTCCCGATCATCAGAGCAACCTCCGCCGCGTTTGCCACCCGTCTGCCAGCGATCTTCACGCCATCCATCGCGCCACTCGCCCTGCCAACTGCCCCAGGTGTCCCAGGAACTTGCCGCACGGTCACGCCAGCCCGTGTGGCGATAGCCGCTTTTGCCCCTGTCGTCTGTATGGGAGTGACGCAGGTAGTTGGCTCGTAGCCTGTCCCAGTCGATACCATAGCCCAGCCTCGTGTTCATCGCGTAGGCGTCATACCCGCAGTCCTTCCAGGCCTCTAGGAAATTGTTGATGTCCGTGGGCGTGTGTAGTTTCGGGTCGGATTTGGGCGCCCTCCATCCAGGGAGCAGAATACGCTGCATGTTCGCTGTCCACAGCGCGCAGAAGACTGCCCCCAGCTCCGACTGAAGCCTGGATATGCGTCTGGCTGGTGTCGCGTCGGGACGTTCGAGTTCGACGGTGCCCAGCCAGACTTTGTACATGGGGCCGCCTCCCTCAGGGCAGGTCAACAGGTTGAGTGCGTCCTGCTCCGATGAACCAGTATGGCGAGGGTGATAGGGCCTCTGTCCAGGGGGCATCGGGGTGGGCGCAGGAGAGCGCTCGTACCGCGAGCAACCTCCGTCGCTGGCTCTCTCGTCCCTCGCGGGGTCTCGGGCTGGATCCCTTCTGCGGTCGGCGTAGGGCGTTTCCTCCGCAGCTGAGGTCGCGGCACCCTCGCGGCCGGTGTCGGAGCTGTCCGCCGACGGGCTTCGCTGTGGCGCCTCGCCGCCTGAGCGGTTATCATCGTCTTCCTGGGCCGACTCCGAGCACGTGGGAGGACGAGCGGGTTCGTCTTCTCCGAAGTCGGGCTCCATCTTGTTAAGGGGGATCCCGTCTTCCGCGCTTTCGCCGTTGTCGTAGTCGGGCGGGCCATGGTGGCCCATGCGCGAGTCGTTGTCCACCGTGCCCTGGGACCTGTCTGCGTCGGCAGCCATGGGAGTGTCTGGCCTGTCGTCGCTCACGGCCAACGCGCCTGTTGGTGGAGACTCTGCCAAGGAGGTGATGGACGCCGAGGCGAGGGCATCGTCACCGAGGCTGAGCAGGAAGCCCGTCAGCGTGCCGATCTCATGTCGGATGGGAGTTCGGCGCTGGATCAAGTCACGTTCGCCTTCTTCCTTTATGTTAAGAAGAAGGGAACGTGACCGCGACCGTGACCGCGACCGTGACCGCGACCGCGACCGCGACCGCGACCGCGACCGCGACCGCGACCGCGACCGTCCTGCAGCGCAGGCTGGCGTGCGCGGGAAGAAGAAGAAGGGAACGTGACCGTGACCGTGACCGTGACCATGACTGCCCTGCGCTTAACCGAGATGGAAAGATTCCTTCGTGCGGTATGGCGCTCTTCGGGCGCGCTGCGCCCCTCGTCTGGCACGAGAAGAATGACGAAAACATAAAACATGTTGGAATTGAAACAGAACCACGAAACAAGAGGATGTTTATTTGACACAAAAACGCGACACCTCTGAAAAACGATGATTGTGACGAATTTGAAACTGAAAAGCGATGCTTCTGAAAAACGATGCCCGTGAGAACCATGCCTCGGAGAAAACAATTGAGATCGCGGCGTCGGATGTCCCGGGCAGAAATGGATGGGAAAGAAGGGAGGAGAAGCAGGAGGAAGAGGATGAGGATGAGGAGAAGAGTGGCGGAAGAGAAGAATAACAAGAGGGGCCCGGAGTGCAGTGGCAGTAGAATTTAAAGAATGGGGGCAGTGTCGCGTTGACGTAGTGACAGCACATGAAGCAGCACATGAAGCAGCACCAACAGTCGCAAACACATCTTATGTATGTTATGTATGTTATTCTTATGTCCAGTATCAATTGGACATATGGGTGCACACCAGTGCTAAGTTGCCAGATCAGTAGAAGCGGCGTATCAGCCGTTGTAATAGTTGCAGTAGAGAGTGGTTGTACTGGTTGAACATGGTGGGCACGCTGAGAATGGTTTTTGGCAGTCCTGGGGCCCCGAGGATAAAAGATTTTGCATGTCCAGAAAACGATGTTTGGAAACGATGGGGAAACGGTTTTGACATGTGCTGGGGTGTAGTAAGCGTCGTCGTTCGATCGCTTGGCCAAGCGATAGCGAAGGCGCAACCCATGCGGGAAGGCAACGAATTGCCGTTAGGGAGGAAACCTCCTCCTCCCTGTCCTCCCCCCTCTCCTACGCGATGGCCTTGAGATCCTGTTTTGTAATTGCAGCATGTTTTAATTAAAACCACTGGCTATCCGCTGCACGTCTGAAACGATGTCCTCATACTAAATATAATTTTCTCATAACGGAATTCCACGTCGCTAAGCCTTCAGAAACGAAAATATCGATCTCAAACCCAACGTTCGTAGGCGGTCCGGGGAGCTTGGCACGCAACGACTGGCAGTAGGAGTAGGAGAAGTAGTAGCAGTAGAAGAAGGATAATTAGAAAAGGAATAAGAAAAAGGAGAAAGTAATCGTATTAGAGATAGTAGTATTAGTAGTATTAGTAGTATTATTATTATTAGTAGTAGTAGTAGTTGTAATAATAGTAGTAGTAGTAGTAGGTAATAGTAGTAGTAGACGTACACGTAGTCGTAGTCGTAGGCGTAGTAGTAGTAGTACTAAATAGTAGTAGCAGTAGCAGTAGTAGCAGTAGCAGTAGCAGTAGCAGTAGCAGTAATAGTAGTAGTAGTAGTAGTAGTAGTAGTAGTAGTAGTAGTAGTCGTAGTCGTAGTGGTAGTGGTAGTAGTGGTAGTAGAAGAGAAAGTAGTAGTAGTAGTAGTAGTAGTCGTAGTAGTAGTAGTAGTAGTAGTAGTAGTAGTAGTAGTACTAGTACTAGTACTAGTACTAGTACTACTAGTACTAGTACTAGTACTAGAACTAGAGCTAGTACCAATGT